>JANRMT010062819.1:67804698-67832931 GCA_026402145.1 Polypterus bichir lapradei
ATATATACTATGTATTTCTAGTTATATTTGCTAATTAAGTAAAAAAAACTGTACCTGCTCATTAGTAATAACTGCTTCTTTCTCTTGAGGTTCAGAAGTCTTTTCAGCTAAGCTATGACTGAGGGCCTTCTCTCTTCCATCAGGGTTCTGAGGAGAAGGCAAAAATAATTAAATGATTAGTGAAATAAAAGGATAATACAGTATATAACATTTTACCATTAAGTGATGTAAAGTATTTGTCTAATAATAAACGTTTAAGGCTATAAAGAATTGTACCTGTTCATCAATAGCAAGAGTGCCTTTTACTTGTGGCAGTGTAGGCTGTTGAGCCAAGATCTGGCTTTGGGCAACATCCCTTTCCCCAGTGCCCTAAAAACAGAATATTGATCAAATGCATAATAAAGACAGGTATGCTGTTATCACTTTCCAGTCTTACATGCAATAATAATAATACTTCTAATACTAAAATGAACTTACTGGTTTCCCACTTGATGAAAGATGTTAAAACCTTTGTTGGATTTTTAAAATATATTTTGTCATAAATACTGTATGACTGCCCAAAGTAAATCTTTGATAGGACTTGACCATTCCTTATGATGCCTAATTCTCATTCAAAGATACTGTGAATCAAAAATTGTACTCTGAATCAGCAGTAGTCACATTTCTATATGCACTATATGGTATGTATATAAAATGTTATTTCATATGGGTTAATTTATATTTTACATAATCCAAAAAGTAGCCTATTACAATCAATATGTTTAACATCAAAAAAGCCTAAATTGTTCATATAAAAAATTAAGTAACTTTTCAGTTACTTGAATAGTTTCTGGGTTTCTAGGTCTTGTAGATGGTTGTACATTTTGCATGATTTACCTGATATCACAAAACAATAACCATATTTTTTCTTCCTCTTTAAACAACATTTATTCTTTTGGTGTGTGCACTTAAACAATTCTGAATGAAACATATGACAGAGAGAAAAATTATGTGCTACAAAAGTTGGAAACAAGTTTCACTAAGTCATACACTGTGTATGTTTTCTGAAAATGTATAGTGCAAATATCAAAATTATGCTAATCAATACTAATATGTTCTTGTTTAGGAAAATCTTTACAATGAGTGTGCAATTAACGATTTTACGATATATTTATTCTTTCCTCTCTTAGTTTCCTATAATTAAGTGTACACCATCCATTTTCATACCTTTAATTGAAATTGTGGCACTATATTTGTGTTTCTTAAATTTATTATCATATAAAAATATATTTCCACTTCCAATCACACAGCTTTATTATCTAAAAATAGTGCAATAAGGTATATAGACTCAGGCAATGTAACAAATTGCAATGCATGTATAAAAATAAACATCAGTACTATTGGTACTTCTTTAAAAAATATCTTAATTCAGTGTTTCCCAAACCCAGTCCTGGGGACCCCCTGTGACTGCAGGTTTTTGTTCCAACCACACTCCTAATAAGTGATAACACCTGATAACACTGAGCTCATTTAATTAGCTGGTATTTTTTTTTTTTTATTCGACATTTCGAAAAGCAAAGCAGCATGATTTTTACATTTATAAATATTTCTGCTTTTACGATATATTTAAATGCTTAACTCTCTTTTGTTGATTTCATTATACTTTGCCCTTTATCTGTGCAGTTTTTCCTCCTTCGTTGTACCTTAATAATAACAATTTAAAATGAGCAGAGCAGACACCCAGGCAAACAACACGGAATAATCAAAGGCTGCAACTTCTTTAAAGTCAGACCCACTAATTAGTATAATTATTAAATAGTGGATAAATAAAACAATTAGAACACCTGGAAAAGTAGAATGAAAATCAAAATGAAAACACTGTTAAAAAGAAAAAAAATACATTATTCCTATATAACTGCTTGGTACATTTTAATATTTTTTTAGCAAACTTATTTTTCTAATTTCTGTATTGTTCCCTAAACACAGAACTTGGGAAATATCAGTTCACTTAATTAGTCCAGGAGTTTAATTAAAAACAGAAGCTGGTTGGAACAAAAACCTGCAGCCACGGGGGGTCCCCAGGACCGAGTTTGGGAAAAACTGTCTTAATTTATTAAAATAAAATGCCTGTATACATTAATAATGTAGATTTAGTTACCTTGTCATTTGTCTGTAATGGTGATGACACAATAGTGGCTTTTTCTTTTCCCTGCATACAGACACAGAAATAATTACTTCACAGGTGACAACAACCTAAGCTAATCCTAAATACATAAATAAAGACTACAGTTCTTACCTGTTTTCTCCAAGGCCATGGTCCATCTCCATAGCTGTATGTGATTTCTTCACCAGGAAGAATATCTCTTAAAGCAAACAGGCAGAGGTGTGGCATTCCATCTACTGCCAGTTTCTTGATTTTGCAGTTTGGACTTTTGTGGTTGTCATTTATCATTCTTCCAAAAGAGCCATCATCTTTGGCTCCATCAATGCTGTAACAGCAGTACAGTTTAAATACATACATAAAGATTACTAATATATATATATATAATCATACACACAGCCTTGAGAAACTGACATAAAAGCAGCTCCGCGATCGCTATGTTGCAGACAGAGCACTTGAAGCACTTCAGACACGTTTCCAGGCTGCTACAGTCCATCTGCCCGAATGTGCCGCCGCTACCGTGTCTCACAGGGCAGGTGGACAGTGGGCATATGAACTGCCTCTGAGGCAGAGAGGGGCGGACAGAGAGTCGAAGCAGGTGGCTGATTCCACTAAATAAAGTGCTTACTAACTGCGGTGTCTGAGAACGCGGATCTCGGAGCTGCTTCTCCAGGAGTCCCACCACTTCAGACAGCATATCTGCATTACACGTGCGCGATCAGGTTATTATTATACCGTTTTTTTTTAATGTTAAAGCAAATTTGTTGTATATATCATAAAGTATTTTATTAAGTATTTATTTTTTATTCGGAGACAGGGAAACCTGATTATACTGTCTGGTAGTATTACTTTTTTCTGCCGTTTACTTTCATTCTGAGGTTTTGTTAACTATTGCAATATTAACTTCGGAAGAGACCGTAGTACACTTTCACCATAAATTTGAAAAATAAATACAGCTCACCACCAGCTTTTCCCATTCCATTTAAAGTCGAAAAGAAAGACAGCAGCGGCAGGATGGTACACTCGCCTCCTCCTCTCGCTTTCAGCCCCGTTTATTAGTTGACCGCGGTACTCGGCCACAAAGTCACCCTTTTCCAATGCATCCACCGCAAAAACTCCACGTCCTGCGAACGACCGAGTATGTGAAACGTACTTCGCTAATATAAATGCGATGTTAATAATTTAAGAGAATAAATTGGTTATAAACAACTTACCTTTCTCTGAACTGATAAATTTAATTTCCAAACCGCATTTGTCCGAAGATGACCTCACATACCGAATAGCCTCGCTTTCCGGATTTATTCGTTGTCTTCTCATTTTCAACATATGTGTCTCTCTCTCTCTCTCTCTATGTATATATACACATATATGTACACATATAATGTAAACTCCCGAATATTAACACGCATAATTTGTGTTTTAAAATGAAATGCATAATAAAGCTGGCATATAAAAATAGTCAAGCAGGGTCTTCTTAAAAACGAACAAACACAACATACCCTGACAAACTTTTATTCAAACAAAGCTTTAAATAGATAAAAACGTCATCTTCATTGGCTAATAATAATAATAACAACGATTAACTACTTACTCTAGCATAACATTTATTAAAACACTGTTTACCTTTTTTAACAGTTTCTGATTTATCCTTTCGGTCTTTCAATCTTTCCTCCATATGCACGCACCTAATGGGAACATCCGGTGTTGCTGCCATGTGACCAAAAGTGTGCTTAACCCTGCAGTACTGCAAAGTGTCTGTAGGGGGTTTTAAAAACTGTGAGCATCCAGCCCCAAAACACACTGCAGTACCGCAAAGTGTCTGTAGGGGGTTTTACACACTGTGAGCATCCAGCGGCAAAACACACACACAAATTTTACTCATTGAAATATGAATTTTGGGGTCATGGTAGATTTTGATGGTACACACCTTAGGAAGCAATTTTGCATTAATTATAATGGGCAGAATTATGGGGACCTCATTTTTGGTCCCCACTTGGTCAGAGGTCCTCACTGTGTTGGTGTGCAGTCAGGCGTATGTCCCCATTCAGATAGCAATGCAAACACACACACACACACACACACACACACACACACCAGGGACAATTCAGGATCAACGATGCACCTAACCTGCATGTCTTTGGACTGTGGGAGGAAACTGGAGCACCCAGAGGAAACCCACGCAGACACGGGGAAAACATGCAAACTCCATGCAGGGAGGACCTGGGAAGCGAAAATGGGTCTCCTAACTGTGAGGCAGCAGCGCTACCCACTGTGCCACCTTGCCGCCCATATATATATATATAAATACTTCTCACTGTGAAAAGAAATCAAGTTGTAATTTCAAGGATAACTTGTAGTGTGCTGTGAGTACAGATATCAAAGTGAAGACAAACATCTTGTTTTATTGTTCATCCATGGGTAGGTAGGCAGGTTGCAGGGTAGAGAGGTAGAACTCTATCTATTTCTAGGAGGAAATCTGCCATATTACACACTTCAAAGGAAAAAATACTACTAAACAGAATATTTTTTTCTTACTCAATTGTAAATATATTTAATGTTTTGACTCACAACCTGTGTTTTAGTCCTGCTCACTGCTACTGTATGAGTTGAATTTGAACCCTGGTGCGATGTGCACCTAGCATGTGACTGAGTCTCATATCCTTCTAAGCTTACGCTTAAAAGCTGATGCTGTTATTTTATTATTCACTATGATAAATGCATTTTTTGTTATTTTTTTATATAACACTTAAGAGAAAATGTTATATTTTAAGGTGTAATCATTGTTCTATTGTAAAAGTACTACGTTTCTTGTTGAAGTACCCAGCTGGATTATAAATTAGACCATTGTTTGGCAAACCATGAGAATAACAGGATGAACGTGCAAATTCTCACACATCTCTTAAAATAAGAATAATAATAATACATTTAAACAGTCATGTACACCCTAAGCTAAAAGGACTTCCAAATCAACCTAGTATTTAAAGTATCAACGTTTGTCATGTCCCGTCAGCAAGTGATTATGGAATGAATTCTTTTTTGAGTAGTGATCTAATCAATGAATTAATACATTTTATTTATTTGTAGGTGCCTTTCTAAACACTCAAGGACACTGAACAATAGACAAAACAAAGATTATAAACAAAAGTAAAATACAAAAGTTAAAATCAGACAGAGCAATTGTAATCAAAGAGAAAAAGCAGTCTTCACAGTTTAGAAACCCAAGCCAATATTTATATTTGAATCCATGAATTCTAAATCTGTGAGGTGCTAGTCACTGCATGACAATGATTTGTTCTTTTAAAAGTAAGCTACAGAAAAAAGCAAAATTACAACATTGCCACCATATGTATATAACAGTCATACAAGTATTTAAAATTGCGTAATATAGTATTAATTCACGTTCAAAAATACGATACTGTGATTTCCTCTTACATTGTAAGCATACATATGCAGTTCAACAGCCACAACTGGAACATCTCTGATGATCTAAATATATGGCACTGCGACTGCAACTGTAGCTTGTTCTGCAACTGGGACAGCCATGCTAAAGAGTCTTATTAAATTAAATAAAAATCTGGCCGCACCATAAGCATTTGGTTCAAAAACAGATAAGCGTGGCACATAAGCCACTTGTTGACCCAACAAAGATACTTTAAAGCAAGTACTCTTTATTGTCTTCAAAGACACATATAAAGCATACTGTATTATTTTTGCCTCCTCTTCATTTAAAGCTAGGACTTTTCTGAAAGCATTGACCAAACTAGATAGAGGATTTCAGATAGATGTTTGCATGAATAAATGATGCCAGAGTTAAAGAAAGGGATTTTTTTGGTTCCAAAACCAGACACATCAACAGTTAAAAGACTTGCTAGTGGAGCTAGAGAAAATTGTATGGAAAGCACTTTAGGATTTTCTTGGCAACTACAGAGCCCCGAAGTATGTCCTGCCGGTTGGCAACATGGTTCAAGCATAAAAAACCATTACATGCAACAATATCATTAAAGATTCATTTTATGAATTCACACTTTGACTTCTACCATGTTAACCTTGGTGCAGTCAGTTATGAACATGGTAAAAGGTTTCAGTATAACTTTGCAACCATAGAAAAACAGTTAAGAGCAAGTGGAAGCCATCAAAGTGGGCAGACTATTCTTGGACACTGAAGCAAGATGCATCAGATGCTGAGTATAAATAAAAATTTGAAGCAAAAGATTTTTAGCTCAATTGAACTAATGCAATGTATCAGCATCATCACGCAATTAAACACACTAAATACTATAAAAGATAATGTAATGTTTCTGCAAATTCCTATGTAATACAGTCAATCTGAAATTATATGTGTTCAGTTTGAAGCTTTCTATCATAATGTCTAAAAGGCTTTTAAGAAGCTAAATGTTTTAAAAAATGTGTTGTCCAGCAAAGCGTTGCATGGCACACAGTGGCTGATTTAGCAGCTCTTTAGTATATGGAAGGAAATCCAGAATAAAATTCACAAACCCAGGGATAATGTAGAAGCTCCTTCCAGAATGGGCTGAGACTGTTGAAGCAGGCAGACACGGCAGGGGCACCCTCGGTCCCAAAGATAGCTCTCGGAGTCTCAGGACAGGCAGCAGAGTCAAGCTTAATTGCACATACAGACTCAACTCAGACGGAACAATGAGTCTCCAGCCATAAGCACCTTTTACCTTTATTATAGTTCTTATCATTTAAGCCATTATTCTTCCTCATCTGACTCCTAACATTCCACTGCTCTAATCTTACCTCTAATTAATTCCACCAATAATTCTTGATGAAGGGGGTGTCAAACCCTGCTCTGTCTATCTTATCTGTTTGATAAGGACTGTTCTGCTTGCTACCATTATTTACAGTCAAAGAGTTCACATTTCCTCTTTATGTGAAAGGCCCATCTTTCTCCAGCTCTCCTGCATGTCTAACCTTTGGCTTAATGAACTATTGTTGGTTTCTATCAAATATATGTAGGTATAAGTCTTTTTAGTGCTAACTTTTACATCTTAATGCCTAGTAAAATACAGAGTTTACTTTTCTCATGTGTTTATAATACATTTCTAATATGAAGAGATTACCAATTTTAAGAATACATTTTTCTATAGGACCCTGTATCCAGCAGGGGGCGTTAGCTCCCTGGGAATGAGTTATTTTGTAATTGCGGAGTGTTACATAACCTGAAACAATATAGATATGATATAAAAAGGCGATACCCTTGCCTTAGTGATATGGCAGTATGAAATCACATAGGAAAAACAACTTAGCTTTGTTTAATGTTGGCTTACGCTGCATAAAAGACAAAGGAAGTCAATGGCAAAAACCCAGTTCGGGAGTGGGGACCCGATGTGTAGAGTCTGCCATTTTTGCTGTTGCAGTGGAAGGATTTTCAGGATTGGACGACATTATCGCCCATCCATCTGTCGGCTTCAAAGGTGTGCTGGGCAATGTTCCAAGGCTTTATACTCTTTCTTCATGTGCAGGCCCCCACTGAAGTGAATCATGCAATTCCAAACAAAGCAAAAGAGGAAACAGTTTCATACTGACTTTGACAGACAAAAAATAGTATACAACAGTCCTCACTCTGCCCATTTCCCAGTTGTGTCTGTCTGTCTTGTCTTATAATGCTTACCTAGCCGTTCTATATGGGGAACCTCTGTGCATGTGAGTAGAAAAAGGCAGATTTATAAGATATATTTGCACAGGCACAGTGACATATCTGTGGTGGGATGGCGCCCTGCCCGGGGTTTGTTTCCTGCCTTGCACCCTGTGCTGGCTGAGATTGGCTCCAGCAGACCCCCGTGACCCTGTGGTTAGGATATAGCGGGCTGGATAATGGATGGATGGACAGTGACATATTAAACTTAAGCTTATTACAGACCCCCTTTGAAATTAGTGTAATTTTGATATAGAGTAATGTAGGCCATTATTTTGAGTACAGCCTAAATATTAAAAAATATTAAATATTAACATTTCTTACACAGTAAGGTCTTTGCCTAATGCAGTTTTCAAGTGCACATTTTAGTATTTTGCCTTAAAACTAGACCATTAAAACTGAAAAACTCATATTGTGGTACAGGTACATTACATGAATTACAAAATGCTCTTTCTGAGTTCAGCCTGGGAAGAAGCTCAGAACTGGAAATAAAAGGCATCAAAGAAAAGTAATTTTATTTTTTCCGCCACAGCGTCTGAATGTTTTCACTGCTAAAGAATAATTCAATAGATGCAATTGAAATGCCTTGGCTGAGAAACGTGTTAAAATACATTTACTGTATATGGGACCAAAAACATAAGACTCTATCGGGCTTCAGCAGTGAAGGAGACCATAAAGCGATATTACAAAATTCTCAAAGACTTTGAGAGAATATGTCAAATTTTTCATATATTTAAAACTTGAACAGTCATTTTAAAAACTGGTAGAAAGTAGCAAGGTACACAAAATAAATGAGAATGCCACTTTTTATGCAGAGGTTACTGGGGAAACTTGAAGAAATATATGTTAAAAAGGTAACAATAAAATGAGAAAAGAAGGAAAATATTTTAGGGAACCAAAAAAGCAAGATGAACTGAATCGTCTCATCTGCTTGTAATTGTTCATATTTTCTTCAGAAAGTCGCGCTGTTTTGATTTAAAATATGCCTTAAGGTTGTGTGACAGCAAAATCTAATTATTTTTGTAAAAATAATAATACATTTTGTGTGACAGCAAAATCTAATTGTTATTTTAAGTGCCGATTAAGTGGTCAAAGCTTCAGCAAACATTTCTAGAATTTAAAGTATTATGTATTTAAGAATTATTTAGGGTGTTCCAAAAATTAACACTGCAGTATGACACTACAAAAATCTGGATCTAATCTGATTAAAAGGCCAGTCACTATCTCTCTAGCTACATGGGTTTTTTTTGGCTTATTCTTATTGGAAAAGATGCGCATTAGTTATTTGTTGATTCTAAATAGGACTGTATTAAAATAAATATATGTAGGCTTGTTATTGAGTGTGTCCCACAATGAATTTGAATTCTATCTAGGAATGGTTCTTGTCTGATGCTGCCACGATAGTGTCTGACACCTTGCTGGTTCAGAATAGTACTGCCGATTTTAACGAGAAGCAGCATGCAAAGAATAAGGAATATAAGGATGAGACAATCCTAGCCAAGTTCATAACCAAAAAAATGAGACTTAACTGTTGCCAAACCCAAAATCAGAATCGAAAAGTCTTAATTTAAAGTCTGAAACATTAACGTTGTTTGCCAGAAACCAATACACAAAAAAAAACACATGTGAAGGTTTGGAAGTTCTATTTGCAGTCTCAGATAACCAGTAGGTGCACAGAACTGACCTTTATGAGATGGACTGTACACTTCTTGTGATCCATGGGTAGAATCACTATAGAAGTGTGTAACAAAAAACAGCAAATGGCAATCCCCATAATAATCAATCACTGCATTGTGGGAAGACACAAAATAAAAATGAGGTCAGCACATGAAGTCAGGTAAGAAGAGAAGTCTAGACACAGGTAAGAATTTGTAGCTAAAGCAAAGGTTATCCACTTACAACTGCAGTAACATGCATCATGATCAGGCAGCACTTGACCATTTAAAAAAAATATATATATAAATGAGCTGGGTATGGATCACATGGGCCACATTTGGAGTTGGTCAAATGTGACACAAGTGAAAATACAAATGTGTTTTCTACCCACATGCAACAATCAAGTCAAGAAAAAACAAAAGAAGCATGTAGGGCAATGGGAGCAGTCAAAATTGCGGCCAACCCTGACACCTGTTAAGTGGGAGTAGTAGACTGTGTGAAGTTGAGCTACCATCTTTTTCGTGAGACTGTCACATCCTTGGCATCATGTTAAAACACCAATGTTCTTTATGTCAGTTGTAAGAAAAGACGCTATATTGCACCCGACCCGACACAGATTGACACAGAGGCACGTGTAAAACAAAATAAACTAATTATTTTTCTTCAGCTGGAGGGCACGTCTTCCCCGCAATCTCTCCAGCCACAACACAGTCCCAAGCACATTATACTAAGCACACAAATAAACACACTTTCTCTTCCTCCACCACTCTTCCCTGGCAACCTTGTCCTCTTCCTCCTGATTCTGGCCGCTGATTTGTGGTCGCTGGCTATCTTTATTGGGTACCTGGAAGTGCTCCAGGTGCTTGATTACATCTGGCTGCACTTCTGGGTGTGGTGAGACCGATGCCCAAAAAGGGCCAGCAGCTCCTGCTGTAGCACCCCCTGGCAGCACCTGCGGAACCCAACAGGGCTGTACAGAACTCTAACCCCCATGAAGCCCTGGGGGAGTCAAAGGCACCGCTAGCGTTCGGGGGAGATACTGGGTTTCCCACCTTTGTCCCCCTGGTATATGTGGTGAAGGCGCGTCCTAGCCAGGCATGGACCCCAGCCATTCGTCACACAGTGTAGTATGTCACCGTCTTTTTAGTTTTTTTTTTTTGAGCCATAATGAGCAGCAAGTTTCCATTCTAACTACAGATTAGTAGCAGCAGTGGCTAAATAATGTAATTTAAAGGGGGTCGTTGTAAAAAAACATTTTTTGTTTTTAACGACAACATCTATTTCTATAGCACATTTTCATACATAGGATGCAACTCAAAGTGCTTTAGAAAATGTCAAAAAATAGTTACAAAAAAAGAGAAAAACAAATTAGATTAGGTAAGAATAATAATGAATAAGTAACCAAAAATAATTAAATGCAGGCTTATATAATATAGATAATTAGTAGAAAAGTAAAGTATGAGTATCAGTATATATTCAAATAGCCAGGAGGACAGAAAAACAAAAAAAACGAAAACTCCAGATAGTCTAAAATTAACTAAATAATATCAATGAAGTGAACTACTTTATAAAGAGCCAAGAGTTTGACACACCTTAGAGGGATTAAAGATAAGGAACTCTGAAGTTGTGAAGCAGCAGTGTCTATCACTGTGCCATCATACAGCCCTTCAAAAAAATCAGTCAACAAAGTTTAAATTTTAATTTAAAAAAAATTATGCTTTTCAAAACATGGCTCAGTGGACTAAATGAGGCTTCTGCACTTCAATTCTTTATGCAAGAGTTCAGTGTGGAAACCAACTGTTTTTGTAAGTATGGAGACATTTGCAGTTTTGTGCTCTTAGGTTTTTTCTTTGTTTTAATTTTTCTATTTGCAGTGAACACAGTACATTTAATATGCCTTCTGTTGCCTGGATATTTGAAATTTAGTCATAAACAACAAGAAGATACAGAAAATGAATGAATAATTCATATAGTGAATCAGTTCTTTCCGTAGCTTATACTAAACTCATTTCAAAGTGTAAGAGTAATCTTTAGTAAAGACAGTTTAAAAACTGAATTGTTTACGTGGATTTCTAAATATACTGTATAAATTTAAAAATGTGGTGAGTTTCAGGGCAGCGCAGATGATGGTATTGCTGATTGACAGCACTTGAATACCTGGTTAGATTTCCAGGCTAATAATATTTAGGGTTCTCTCTGTTGTCACGTAAATGCTTATCTTTTCAATTGTTCAGTACGCATTGGCCATCTGCATTTTCCAGTTACAAGCAGATAAGGTTCCACTCTATTGGGATTCTGAATTGGACAAAACAAAAAAATCAAATGAATAGCACAATGACAGTGAAGACACTGCATTGTCTTGTTTTCCTGAGTATTGGCTCCATAAAATATTAGCAAAAGGGGTCAAAATAAGTTAATGTCATCAGAATCCAGAGAAAGAAAAATGTTACTGTTTAGGCTGACTTAATTATTTTGGGTAAAGGAGTCAAGTCTAAAGTAGCAAGAATGAATCTTATAATGTGGGTCTCCTGCCAGATGCCCTGATTCAGTGGAAATGTTTCCCAGGGAGCTGTGTTACATCCAATAACTGTTGTCAATTTTCTAATTAACGCAGTTAAAGGTCAATTCTAATTTGTGCAGCACAATCAGTCTTGGCAGCAGAAATGGCACAGAGGTAACCTCAGAAATTCTCAAAGTTATATATGTTGGTTTTGGTGTGAGTAAGAAAAGTAAATTATGAAATTAAAAAGATGAGTCTGACATCCTCACTGTTGCAGAATTTCAAATGTAGTATGTAATTATGCTCCACAACCTCAAATTGGGTTAAGTTGGTTTTGGAAGGTTATGCTCACTTTGTAACATAGTTATGGTGACAATAAAAAAAATTACATCCAAAGTAAACATGGCAGTAGAAAGTTGTGTGGAAACCAGGGGTGCTTCAGCTGGCCCAACCCCGACACAGACAGCAGAGACACGAGTTCCAGTACAGCACACTTATTTACAAGTGGGGAAGCGCTTTTCCCTCACTCCCTACAACAGTACAGTACAAAGACCACCAAATACACTGTCCCTTCTGAAACCTTTTCCTCTCCCTTCAGCCTCCACTCCTCCACGATCAAGCTTCGTCCCTCTTCTTCCCAACTCTGGCTCCCCGAATGGAGTGAGGCAGCTGCTTTTATGTTACACCTGGGTGTGTTTCAGGTGGCTCATCAGGATTAACTGGAACTATTCCCAGGTGTGATGGAAACACAAAGCTGGGTTCTACAGCTCCCCCGGCGGCCCCCACAGAACCCAACAGGGCTGTGCCAAACTCCAACTCCAAGCATGCCCTGCAGTTGTGTGGAGGAGCTGTGCCACATCTGCCCTGGAGGCCTGCCCTCTAGCATCCCGGTGGAAGGTAGTGCTTTGTTGATGCTCTCAACCCGGTCCTTCCATCCAGCTGGCATCCCAGCTGGGTAATGGCCACGGCCGACCTTCACAGTTGAAAAGGATGGATAGCATGGAGGCAAAGTCCAGGAAAATATTTGTCTTGAGTTTGCACATTTCACCCGTTTTGTGAGTCTCTGGTTTCTGCCAATATACCAAAGCCATACAGGTTAGTTTGATTGGTGACTCTGGAGTGACTTTAGGTGTGCATGTGACTGGACCGTACAATGGAATGGCTTAACACATAGGGCTTGTTTTAGCCTTGCACCTGTGAAGAAAGATTCTAGAAATACAATAACGTACTGCCAACGTTGGAAAGGCAGTGAAAAGGTAACAGACGTTTTTCAGAATATTAAAAGGTAAGCTCATAGTTAAAAAATGGTGAAGGCTAAATCTTGAATGTACTTCAAGATCGAATAACCAAAAGCCAAAATGTTAAACAAAAATCATAGTCAATAAACATGTGAAGTTTTGGTTCCCACTGAAAGAATAGCCAAAAATGGATGAACTTGTGGGAAACAAAATGTCAGCTCTAACATAAATAAAAATAACGATAAAAAATTATTTCAGTTTATGGCAACTTGAAAATAGCAAGTGAATTGCAAAGCAAGACCAAAAATAAAATTTACAATATTCAGTAACCCCTGAATCATAAGAAAAAAACATTTTCACAATTTTTTTTTCAATTTCATTTCAAGACAGAAACATAGTATACAATCAAGTAGATAAAATGTGCAGAACTTATACAGCAAATGACTTCAAACGGATCTAAAAAGAACACAAGAGAAATAAAAAATAGAAAAAACAAAACAAGGATTCCCCACCTGAGAGAAAGAGAAACAGAGAAGACCCAAAAGCCAGTGGCATAGCTAGAGGCGGGCGGAGGGGGCGGTCCGCCCTGGGCGGCACATTTTTGGGGGCTGCATTATTGGCCACAAGGCTTAGTACAATTTGTGTGTAAGCAGCAGGGTTTGGAAAAATATCACTCATGTATGAAAAAAGTCAAATTCTCTGATTTTTAACCACAAATGCTTGAAAAATAATGTTCAGACTGTCCATCTGCATCAGACACAGCAGTTGAAATGCATGCGGCAATGACAAAAATAAACATAAACATTACACTGATACTGCGGTGGGTTGGCACCCTGCCCAGGATTGGTTCCTGCCTTGTGCCCTGTGTTGGCTGGGATTGGCTCCGGCAGACCCCCGTGACCCTGTTCGGATTCAGCGGGTTGGATAATGGATGGATGGATGGATTACACTGATAATAATTTCTAGGAAGATAAACAACTAATTTACAATTTATAATTTCGTTTCGTTATTAATCCAAATGCGTTCTTGCTCTGCGCAGAAAACATCCCCACCTATCACTTGTACCCTATTTTGGTTCTGGTTTTCGTAGCGTAATTATATTAAACTAATAATTAGAGCACAGCTTTTCAGTGCGTCTATACTATATTTTTGACTAGTTGATGCTTATAAATGTATACAGTAATACCTCCTCGATCGCGGGGGTTGCGTTCCAGACCCCCCCGCGATAGGTGAAAATCCGCGAAGTAGAAACCATATGTTTGTATGGTTATTTTTATATATTTTAAGCCCTTATAAACTCTCCCGCACTGTTTATAAATATTCCCCGCAGAGTTATACAGCATAATCCCTTTGTATTCTCTTAGATATTAGGTAAGATTCATTGAAATTATGTATATAAAAACACTGTTTATATACAGTAAAACCTAAATATTATTTTAAAGATATTGAGTGTCTCCGATATCACATATGTTACAGCCATTACGATAGACAGGCCACCAACAATAAATACGTACAATGCAAGAAAAATAGTATACAGTAAATGTGTGTACGGTGACACTAAACGTACGTACATGTACTAAGCACTGTAAGAAGAAAATTAATTATGGTTACTCACCAACAATGACACGATGACTTGTCCGATAACAATGAGTTTAATTTTACTGCACAACAAAGGAGAGCGTTACAGCTCTACTAAAGGAGCCACTTCAGGCGATTGTGTAGCACTGCCGTTGTTCTTCTTCTGGCAGTCTTCAATCCAAATCCCTAAAGCAGATTCCATCCAGACTACTGCCTTATTACATCCACTTACAACTCGTTTTGCACCCTGGTTAAAAGGACACTGCAGCCGTAGATCTTATATTCCTTTCCTACTTTTCAAATAAAAAGAATCGTAGCCTTCAACAAATCCAAAACGTTTACCTTTTCAGCAATCGTTAACATCTTCTCCTTGCGCTTGGGCACGGCCCCTGAAGCAGTAGCAGATTGTTTTGGAGCCATAATGAAGGGCTTGACTATGCACAAAGATAAACACAAAAGAGCACAACTCTTTACACAGCGAAACACGTTGATGCTGAATGAGCGAGATGAGACTTCCTGGTTAACACTGCATTCAGCACGCAGGAACTCAACTGCGTGCTCTGATTGGTTAGCTTCTCAGTCAGGAGAACTTAACTGCTTGCTCTGATTGGTTAGCTTCTCAGCCATCCGCCAATAGCGTCCCTTGTATGAAATCAACTGGGCAAACCAACTGAGGAAGCATACACAGGAAGTAAAAAGACACATTGTCCGCATAACCCGAGAAGCAGCGAAAAATCCGCGTTATATATTTAGTTATGCTTTCATATAAAATCCGCGATAGAGTGAAGCCGCGATAGTCGAAGTGCGATATAGCGAGGGATTACTGTATAAAAAATTATTGCTGTTTCTTTATATATGAATAAATCTATGCAAAATGTATCTTAATTTTTCTCTATACGTCATTTTAATTTTCTATTTAAATAGTTTAACATATTCAGATATGTTGGAGGGCGGCAAATTGAAGCCCCGCCCCGCCCCGAGCGGCACAAACTACGCCACTGCCAAAAGCAGAAAACAAAAATATCTTTTCAAAGTTTTGCAATGTTTTAAAAAGTTTTGGACAGATCCTCAGCAAGAATTAGATTTTTTTCCAATTTCAAATAATTTAGATTGTCAGTTACTCACTGAGTTATAAAAGGTAAGTTGGGATTCTTCCAAGAATTGTCTGCATGCTAGCAGTGTGGTATCGGCTATAACAATTTGTCCTTATCAAGACCATCTGGGAGTTCAGCAAATATAGTTGTTAATGGGTTAGGAGTGATTGTGGCACCAAGGATGCCTGATAAATATTTAAAATTGTTTGTACAAAAAAGATGTTAATTTGGTGCATTTCCAAAACATATATCCTAGGAAGGTTGACGCTAGATGGCAAAACTTGCAAGCTGGATCTTGTCCTGGATACATTTTGGACAATTTTCAATATGATATATGTAATCAATGAAAGGTTTTAAGTTGAATTATTGAGTGCTTGGCGCATATAGAGCTAGAATGAATTCCATGTAAGGCTGATTTACACTCCTTTTGTGAGATGTTAATTGAAAGGTCATTTTCCCACTGTAGCATAGGAACATTAAGATGTTTTTATATATTGTTGAGATGCTGTCTGAGTCTGATCAGTATTGCCTCTGGAATAGGAATGGCTGGGAGGTGTAAAAACTTTGGTAGGTTTCTTTTAACAAAATTTCCCATTTGAAAATATTACAAAAGCTGTGTTGCTGGAAAGTTCAACTGAAAATGTAATTGTTTATAAGATGCAAATACCGTTTTCTAGGTGTCTTAATCCCAAACATTTTCCAAAGATTAAATGCTGAGTAGGCCTAAGAAGGATGAAAAAGGTGATTATTGTGTGGAGGAGCAACAGATAAAAGCTTTTTTTCCTTGAAGTGTGACCTACATTGGTTCCATGAAACTGAAGACATCTGGCACCATGATGAGTCGTTCTAGAGTTGGCTGTCCAGCCAAACTCAGTAACCTGGCAAAACAGGCCTTAGTCGGGGAAGTGACCAAGAATGTCTAACCCTAACAGAGCTACAGAAGTCTTCTGCTGAGATGATAAATTTTGTCAGAAAGATGACCATCTTAGTAGCTCTCCATTATTGTAGAGTGGCTAACTCCTGCTTGGTGTTTTCCAAAAAAACATTTGAAGGACTCCTAGCATGAGGATAAAAGATTCTGACCAAAAAATGTAACTCTTTGGGCAGAATTCTAAGCACTATGTTTGGTGAAGAGCAGGCACTACTCATCACCTGCCGAATAACATATTTTCCACTTTGTCATTATAGATTATTGAGTGTGGACTGATGGGTAAAAATGGCAAATTTATTGATTTAACAATTAGCAATAATGTGCGCAGAAAGTGAAGGGGTCTGAATACTTTCTGAATCCTTAGTGTATAGAGAGAGAAAGAGAGAGGTGTGTGCATGTGTACATGTGTATAAGTACTGCTACTGCCTGGGTTCAAATCCCTTGCTTAGTTATTACCCATGTGTTCTTTTTATCACTATGTCTTTGTGGGTTTATCCAAGTTCTCTTTTAAGTCTTCTCTTTTATTTCAAGTTTTCTCCTCTCCCCATTCCCTCACCTGATTCCCTTCCAAACACCGTCGCCACACAGACCAAAGACGTAACGTACATTAGGTTAATAGTCGATTTTCGAAGTGGTCCAATATGAGATTGGGCATCTCATGCAGGTTTGATTTCTGGCTTACATTCGGTGCTGCAGGATTAGGCTCCAGCCCTAAATGACTATGAAAGGGATTACGCAGATTTTTGAATGTTGTGGTATGTAATATTGCCCACATTACCATCCCTTTAAGGGATTATAAATAAAAAGAGGTTTATGAATGCCAGTAACAGTCTAAACTCAACTGAATGCCTACTAAAATGGCGAGAGGCCAGGCTCACATTAACTTCAGGTAATTTGATCCTTCATTGCCTAATCTAAAGCTACATGAAAACAATATATCTATTGCAGTCACTTTTAATTAGTACATATTAAGTAAGTATTCTAATTACCAGTAATGTACATAGCTATTAACATTCAATCTTGTGCCCTTTTCATTTAGAAAAAAAAGACAAAGTGCCATAACTTTAGATTGCTTGCCAAAAAAGAATTACGACTTAAGAAATAAATAATTTTCTTTCAACAGCTATGGATCAGTAGCTCGTGTTAAGTGTGAAAAAGCAATAAAATGTAACTCTTCACAAATACATATTCACATTTATATTTTATATTTAAGGAGAAACTGTTTATTAAATGGTCAATTTAAATATGTCATAGCCCATTGGATTATTCATCTTTCATGGATTGATGCTGCTGGATAAAAACTTCCCCTTTCAGCATAAAAGCGGTTGCCAAGAACTGACAAATATCCATTTGCTTTAAAGAAAGAAATTCATAGTCAGCATTATTTTGAAAGTCATATAAGTTCATTCTTCTGTATGCTTTATTTATGTGGATGAAATTATTCGAGGACAAATCAAGGAATGAATGCACTGTACAAGCAGCTCAGATGCGACTAAGCAGTTCACAGAACCTTAGACTACTAATTTAGTAACAATACAGATTCTGTATTATGTAACTGTCACCTAAACTGTCACTTTAATATTTTCAAATTAATAATTTTATGGACTTGTTATTATTTTCTTAATGATAAAGCAGTACATACAAACGACATTTAAGTATAAAAGACTCTTTTGAAAATACCAGGATCCATTTTTTTTGTAATCTGATTTTGAGAAAACTAGAAAAACTAATGAATGAGGTACAAAAAAACACACACATGATATTCCACCTAACATATATTTTACAGTTCAAGAGCTAAGTGCTCCCTGCATGGAGTTTCCAAATTCTCCCCAGGTGTCCAGGTACTCTGATCGTCTGACAGTCGTAAGACATACACGTTAGGTGGATTGATGGTGGTAAGTTGGCTCCAGATATGTGTATGTGTGTGTGTGTTTACCTTGCGATAGGCAGGCACTCTGTCCAGGAATTGTTTCATGTGATACTTTTTTTTACCAGTGGATAGGTAAGGAAAGCACAATGCAGCCTTACTTCAAATAAATATTTTCCATCAGTTCATTTTAATTATTTTCGTCACCCATTAATTCTAGTGCAAAGCTGCAGACAGCCTATTCCAGCAGTATCAGACCCAAAGCTGGAATTAACGTTGCATGGGCTGCCAGTTCATTGTGAGGCACACTCAAGCACTTACACACAAGTGCATGATGGTATCAATACAGAATGGACTAGAATCCCTAAGTATTTTTTTCAATAACTTGCTTAAGCGATTCTGAGAAGAAGAAAAAGGAGATCATACTCAGTACTAGACATTTGTACATAATAAAGAGGCCGCTGATATTTAGAAACAAATAACAAAGTAATCAAATTTGGTTAATATTCTGCAGTGAAAAGCTCTTTTCAACCTAGTTAATTACTGAAAAGAAACATAAGGCAAGGAACCTAAATGATATCAGCTGTGGAAACATCCAGGTTGTATGGTGATTTGTCACATTTATTTGCTTTTATTCTGCTTCTGTAACATTTAGAACACTAAGAATGTTAAAGATTATAAGGCCTAAATATAAACTTATGCCTGCTTTCCTTACTTGCCTTATTTTGATTTGCCTTGATATCTGGAATTTAGAAAACAGGAGATGTCCTCCAAAAGTAAACATGAAGCACAGTAGCATTGTTGTAAAGAGCTGTTATTATAAAGTATGTTTGTTTGTTTGTTTGTTCTCTGTTAGCTTGTCTATTCTCCTCTGATTTCTCTCATAAACAAGTTGTTTTGTTCCCTGACACTCACTGTATGTTTTTATTTATAACACCATTCTCATTAAGCTACTCAAGTATACTGAAAACCTTAGGAAGGCCTCTGGCACCATCATACCTAGGTCAGTGGTCCTTAAAACATGCAACGTTCCTATTGTAATATTTGGTTGAAAGACAATAAATCCCAGTGATCATGTCTGCATGGTTAGTATGTATAGTAAATTGAATTGCCTTGTTGGAGAATCAAGTTATGTGCATTAATGAGCAGGTGTACCTGATATATACTCAGCAAAAAAAGAAACGTCCCCTGACTTTCAACTGTTTTTACTTTCAGTAGACTTAATGTGTAAATATTTGTATGAACACTAAAAGAGTCAACACCATAAGACATAAACTAAAAATGTTTCACAATGTGTCCCTGAATGAAGGGAGGCTCAAAATCAAAAGTACCAGTCAGTATCTGGTGTGGCCACCAGCTGCTTGAAGTACTGCAGTGCATCTCCTCCTCATGGACTGGACCAGATTTGTCAGTTCTTGCTGTGAGATGTTACCCCACTCTTCCACCAAGGCACCTGCAAGTTCCTGGACATTTCTGGGGGGAATGGCCCTAGCCCTCACCCTGCGATCCAACAGGTCCCAGACGTGCTCAATGGGATTGAGATCTGGGCTCTTTGCTGGCCATGGCAGAACACTGACATTGCTGTCATGCAGAAACTCACGCACTTTTTGCCACTGCTGTCTGGTCCAGCGAAGGTGGGTTTGTGCCCATAGGCGGCGTTGTTGCTGGTGATGTCTGGTAAAGACCTGCCTTACAACAGGCCTGCAAGCCCTCAGTGCAGCCTCTCTCAGCCTATTGCGGACAGTCTGAGCACTGATGGAGGGATTGTGTGTTCCTGGTGTGACTCGGGCAGTTGTTGTGGCCATCCTGTACCTGTCACGCAGGTGTGATATTCGGATGTACCGATCCTGTGCAGGTGTTGTTACACGTGGTCTTCCACTGCGAGGATGATCAGCTGTCCTTCCTGTCTCCCTGTAGCGCTGTCTTAGGCGTCTCACAGTGTGGACATGGCAATTTATTGCCCTAGCCACATCAGCAGTCCTCATGCCTCCCTGCAGCATGCCTAATGCACGTTCACGCAGATGAGCAGGGACCCTGGGCATCTTTCTTTGGGTGTTTTTCACAGTCGGTAGACAAGTCTCTTTAGTGTCCTGCGTTTTTAGAACTGTGACCTTAAATGCTTACTTTCTGTAAGCTGTTAAGGTCTTAACGACCATTCAACAGGTGCATGTTAATTAATTGATTATGGTTAATTGAACATGCATGGAAAACATTGTTTAAACAATTTACAATGAAGATCTGTAAAGTTATTTGGATTTTTAAAACATTATTGTTGAAATACACAGTCCTGAAAAAGGGACGTTTCTTTTTTTGCTGAGTATATATATAGTTGTTATAGTAAAGAATCACCCCCTTCAAAATATTCCCATTTTTTTGCTTTACAGCCTTAAATGTAAACACACAAACCAGAGGCTTTTTCCAGCTTTACTTACTCAATGCAATTTATAACATCCCAGTGAAAGATATCACAGCTACAGTTCAGGAGAATTTAAAAAAATAAAAAACAAGAAATACTGAGATAAATAATAGATAGATAATAAAGGATCACCCTCCCTCCTAAAAAATATTTGTAAATTCAATCAGGTGTAAGTAACGACCATGGTTACTGGCTTCCACCTGTGATCAATTGTAATCAGTGTGATTAGTGAAGCTGTTCCTGGAGCATTCATTCCCTTTCTTGGTAGTGCAACTGACAGCAAAGAACTAACTATGGGTGGCAAGCCATTTCAAAATATCTCAAGGATAGAGTTGTGGACAGAAATAAGGCAGGAGATGGATACAAAAAAATATCAAAGGCTTTATCAACCCCAAAGAGCACAGTAAAGTCCATAATAAAGAAGTGGTAAGTGTTTAGTACTACTAGGACCCTCCCTGGATCTGGCCATCCCTCCAAACTTGATGGAAGAGCAAGGAGGAAACTGGTAAGAAAGGCCACAAAGAGGCAAATGTCCACTTTGAAGGAGTTACAGGATTTTATGGCAAAGAGTGGTCATTGTGTGCATGTGACAACAATTTCACAAGTGCTACACAATTGTGGCTTGTTTGGGAGGGTCGCAAGGAAAAAGCCACTTCTCAAGAAAGGCCACATTAAGGCTTGTTTGAGCTTTGCCAGAATGCACCTTGAAGATTGTGATGTCAAGTGGAAAAAGGTCTTATGGTCAGATGAGACCAAAATTGAACTCTTTGGCCTCAATACCAAATGGTACACCTGGCGGAAATCCAATGCAGCTCACCATCCACAACACACTATACCTACAGTAAAGCATGAAGGTGGCAGCATCCTGTTGTGGGGGTGTTTCTCTGCTGCAGGGCCTAGGGCTGTCATTAGGGTAGAAGGAAAAAAATGGATGGAGCAAAACACTGTCACATTCTTGAGGAAATCCTGCTAACCTCTGCCAGAAAGTTGAAAATGGGCAGAATGTTCACCTTTTAACACGACAACGACCCGAAGCACACAGCAAAATTGACCACCCTGTGGTTGAAGGAGAAAAAAGTGAATGTCCTCATGTGGCCTAGTCAGAGCCCAGACCTAAATCCCATTAAAAATCTGTGGAAAGATTTGAAGATAGTCCACCAACACTCTCCATTCAATCTGACCGAACTTGAACAGTTCTGTAAAGAAGAGTGGGCAAATATTACTTAATGCAGATGTGCAAAGTTGAAAGAAAAGTAACCCAACAGACTCAAGGCTGTCATTAAAGCAAAGGTGGTTCAACAAAATATTGACATGGGTTTAGGGGGGAGGGGTGACTCACTCACTCACTCACTCACTCATTCATCACTAATTCTCCCACTTCCCGTGTAGGTAGAAGGCTGAAATTTGGCAGGGTTATTCCTTACAGCTTACTTACAAAAGTTAAGCAGGTTTCATTTCGAAATCCTACGCGTAACGGTCATAACGGTTGACAACGTTCGCTATGTTGAACTTTCTTATTTATGGCCCCATCTTCACGAAATTTGGTAGGTGACTTCCCTGCGCTAACCAAAACCGATGTACGTACTTATTTCAGTGGTATGATGCCACTGTCGGCCGCCATATTGAACTTTCCAACGTCACTAATTCTCCAACTTCCCGTGTAGGTAGAAGGCTGAAATTTGGCAGGCTCATTCCTTACAGCTTACTTACAAAAGTTAAGCAGGTTTCATTTCGAAATTCTATGCGTAATGGTCATAACGGTCAACAACGTCCGCCATGTTGAACTTTCTTATTCAAGGCCCCATCTTAACGAAATTTGGTAGGCGGCTTCCCTGCGCTAACCGAAACCAATGTACGTACCTTATTTCGGTGGTATGACGCCACTGTCAGCCGCCATATTGAACTTTCCAACGTCACTAATTCTCAAACTTCCCACGTAAGTAGAAGGCTGAAATTTGGTACTTATTTTGGTGGTATGATGCCACTGTCGGCCGCCATATTAAACTTTTCAGCGGTCTTTGTTACTTATGGGCCCATCTTCAAGAAATTTGGTATGCGGGTTCCCAATGCTAACTGAATCCTACAGTACTTACGTACATATATACGTCCATAGCTTGCAGCTCGGTCACCGTGTGAGGCGGCGTTGGGTCCCCCATCCCAACGCCTCCCACGTTGTTGGCTGCCTGCCTATATAAGGCCGTCCGTCGCTCCAGTCTCTACATTCCCTTCCTTGCTTCGCCGCGGGATTCACGTCTCCCTGCTGATAACTACAGCCTTTTTATTTAATCCACGGCTTCTCCGCTGTTTTATTGTTCATTTATTACGATTATAGTTATTGTTTAGGTATTTTAGACTTACTTTACATTGTTCAGGTACCCATTTCCATTATCATTCCAACCATACCCCCATTAACATGTCTATCGAGGTGATCACCATCGATCAAAGAACTGTCACTTACCGAGTGGTTTCCATGCCCAGAGATGGCACCTGCCTTTTCCATTCTCTTTGTTACATATTGCACGGCCATATCAGGCTCACTCTTGATATCTGGAGGAACATTGTGTCTTATGTATTGAATGACTGGGACAGGTTCAAGGTGTGGACTGATGACGGTACTGGAGATAATTATACTACACAGGAGCACTATAAGAGTGAAATGCTTAAGCCCTTCACCTATGCATCTGCATGTGAGTTGATGCTGCTGAATTGTTCGGTTGTCGCTTTCAAGTGTACCGAAATGGCCAAATATGTTACACCTTTGGACAACCGCCAATGCCTCTTAAACATCTTAGATTCACAGGTGACGATTTCAGTAGTGGACACTTTGATGTTTATGAATGTTTAAACTCTCAAAAGCTGGATGTGAAGTTATCGATGAAACCAGTTGTATACTTACAACGCTTGACAGATGCCGAATGTCTCTTCGACACAAGTCCTACAAATACTGTCGTAATTGAAACAAACCATGAAACTCAAACTGATTATGACAGCAGCAATCCAAGCTGTGAGATTTGAAACAAGATTACTGTTCACATGGCCAACTGTACGTTGCATGCTCAAGAGTAAGCTCAGCGCACAGCTTGGTCATATTACAACCGGAGGGCCAAACTCACAATGTGGTATACAAAGAGATCCTTAACAAATAATTATTGGTATATTTTCCCTCAGTTTAAAAAGGTTTAATTTTCTTCTTAATAAAAATTTTAAAGCAGTACTTTGCCGCTGCAAAGCGCGGGTATTTTGCTAGTGTATATATATATATATATATATATATATATATATACACATACATACAATGTAGCAGGAAAGGAAATAAATGTATAATAAAAGGTATAACATATAAAATTATTACAAAAGTCTCAATTCAAATAGGCTATATTGCAGGTAAAATCTTCTTTGCCTTGCCAGAACAAAATGTGAATCACAATCATATTTCAATAATTGTCAGGATCAGTTTTTTAGCTCTTTTTCTGCTTCATCCAGATAACTAAAAATGTAAGACTTTCCTTGAATATCCACTCTCACTTTAGCAGGATAGAAGAGGCTGTATTTGATTTGGGCTTTGCATAGACACTGTTTAATGCTTTAATATGTGGCGCGTTTAGCAGCTGTTGAAGGTAAAAAATTGGGGAAAATGTAAATATGGTTATTTTCAAATATAATCTCTTGTCTGAGAAGTGACACCAGATTAGTCTTTGATTGTAATTCATTTAAGAGTACAATGAAGCTGCTAGGTTCTGCTGATATCCCAGTGTCTAATTTGAAGTCCTCTCCAATTATCTGAGAGAATAGTTCTGTGATGAATCTCACTGGGTTTGGGCTTTCACAGTTTTCAGGGAGACTAATTCTGATATTATTTCAATGTTCCGTTCAGATTTAATACCCGTTGCTTTTTCGTCAGCAGCAGAAGCCATTTTTTTGACTATTTCAATATGTGTTGTGAATGCTTGCTTAACGTCTTCAAACTGAGCATCAAGTGCTCTACATTTATTTTCAGACTTACTCGCATTTTCCTCTATTTTTTCTGGCATAGCTTTAAAGGTTGCCTCAAAGCAATTACTTAAACGTTTCTCTGTTTCCGATTTTGATACAAGTGATTGAAAACGAATGTGAGGTACCAGCCATAGCTGATCGGTCCCAAGCTTGGTGCTGAACAAGTTTGAGGCAACATCTGCCTAGGAGGACCGCCACTTACAATGACAAAAGGTACAAAACCAGACTGCGACTGCCACCCCCACCTTCCGCCCCACAAAGACATATTGGCAGCCAGTCGTCCATGCATTCCTGGCAAAGAGGCAACCACAGCCCACAGCAACAGATGTTTCATGTTGATTTCTGTGTGAAACTGTTGCTTTGTGTGCTTTCAGAAAACTGTGATTTTTGGAAAAAATATGCAGCCTTCAAAGAATTAATAAGTAGATTCTTATAAGTTATCTTGATTTAGATGTTTTGGGTGGAATCCTGTCCGGTATTAATTTCTGCTACTGCTAGGACAGGTTGTGACTACCAGCAAAGGTTGAGAACAAGTAAACAGCTAAGTAAACAGCTAATGGTAGTGGAAAGCTGCACTATAAATATATTTATATGAAAAAACTCAATATTCACTGGTGTTATGCATCACTGCCAGTATAGACTCTGGACCACAAAACACTGAACTGGACAAGATGCACTTCCTTTTTGCTGGATAAAAGAATACATAACACATGCACCTGGACATAGCTTTATTTTTATAGCTGAAGCTGTAAATGCAATTGCTATTAAAACATCCTGTCAACTGGCTTGGAGAACAAATCTTCAAAATAATAACATAAACTGCCTTTGACCTACCTGTCTCTACAATGACTTTACTGCTGGCCCTGCTTATCTCTCCTCACTTCACCTCCCTGACTCTACATAACACCTTGCTCTTTGGTCAATTCTCACCATTTGTCATTCCAATAAACACCACTCTCTTTCTCTCTGCAAATTTTATTTTCTTACTTCACCCCACTCTAGGTGTCTCTCTGATTCTTCTTATAATCTCATGCACACATAGGATCCTGCACTCCTCCATGTACCCTCTCATTGCATTTTCTGTGATGTTAATAGGCATCTCTTTCCTTGCTCCAGTGACGCATGTTAGCTGTCTGCCTTTCCTTCTAGACATGTCCTCTTGCATACACTTAACTCCAACTGATTAGCTCTGTTCAAGGCCCTGTTAATAGATTCCACAATACCTCACTGATGAAGTTGTTGCCAGTGGTTACAATTCTCTGTACTGAAGAGTTCCCAATATCACAACCTTCATTGAATCCCTAAGGTCCTGTGTCCATGTCTACATTTCTTTTTTATTAACTAATGTATGAGTTTGTTGGCTTTACACATAGTGAGACGTAGCTTCTGTGGTTTACTAACAAAATATCAAATAAATGTATGACCTATGACCTTGTTTACTTAGAATGCCATAGAAAGATAAAAAAAAAATAAATAAAAAACGCTCAGAAAAAGGTTATTCAGATAGCACCTGTCAGTTTGCAAAGAAATAAATGACTAAAGAATGTGCTTTACAAAAAACAAGAAACAATATTCCTGTGTAAGTAAAATGTGTCTAGCTGTGGTAAATAGTGGAGTAAGATTTTATTAAAAAGATCACAAATAGCTGACAATATCAAAGAAAATTGTTTGTTAAACATCTGCATTTTTGAAAGTGAGTTAAATAAATAAAGCTTCTATGCTATCTAAAGTTTTAAAATGACTTTCATTAGTCTTTATACATTACTATGAATGTTTTTGTAGTGTGTCATCAGATCACCTATGATGTGTGCCTAACATTAAGGGTACCAGTATAACCTCTTAGGTACTTTTTTTAATGGGAGATAATTTTCAGAACAGTTATTCAACTGTTACCTGTAACCTTTACCTGTATCACTGTCCATATTGTACCCTGCCTATTCAACCCTAGATAACTGTAATTGCTAACTGTTACTGTCTTTTAATTTCATTCTTATTTTTACTTGAACCAGTTTACCACCAACAGACAACTTGCTGTTAAAGTAGTGAACCTAGATAAGAAATGATAATCCAATCGCAATCGGATTGAAAAACTGAGTTTAAACTTTTAACCTAAAAATGCATTTATTTGCATAATAACCATTTGCAGAAAATATAAGCAAGAAAAAGAATTATACAACCTGGGTGGGTTCATGCAGTCTTCATTCGGTCCCACATATCATTTCCTGGATGGACCAGATACTTAGTTAAGTTAGGCAAGTTAATCAAAAGATGAAAAGAAAAAAATTCTTGTCGTGGAGACAAAGTTCCTTGGAAAGTCTACAACAGTTAAGCACACAGCAAACTCCATTTAAATGCCCATGGCCCATATCAGAGTGTCAGGAAGGTAGCAAAAGAACAAAACACGGCATTTTACAACAAAACATACACTGAACTAAACTTATTTACAAAAAGTTCTAATAAAGGCAGCCATTCACTCCCCAATTCTTGCCCAAATTAAGCGCACACACCTACCTTACTATCCACTAGCAAAGTCGCCAACACTTTTACAGTTTCTCAAAACACCAGCTCAAGTTTGATTCCCATGGGAATCAAAAACTGCACTAAGCTGCAAACAGCCTGGCTACACAAAACATTCTAAGGTTTAGCTTTGCCTTTTAGCTTTCTCAGAATACACTTCACTCCTGTCCAGTTTATGTGAAATCTGTTAGCTGAAAAGGTTAAAGCATCGCCCATACGAGTGTTTTATATGTCATGTGGTTTGGAGTAAACCTACATAATTATAACATAAAATAACATTCTTAAACCTGCTTAATCCAGTTCAGATTCACAGGGAACTATCTCAGCAACATTGGGTACAATCAAAGAAAGCAATCCCAAAAAGCAAGGCCCACTCATCCAGAGTTTAGAATTGAGAGTTAACCTAACACACATACAGTATCTTCAGGATACATAAACAAAACTGCAATGCCGAGAATAAAACCCACCCAGACAATGGGGAGAGCATGCAAACTGAGAGATCAGGTATGGTATTCAAACCCAGGACACTAGGAGTCTCATTTATAAAACTTTGTATGGATTTGAATGTGAAAGTATGCATATCTATCTATCTATCTATCTATCTATCTATCTATCTATCTATCTATCTATCTATCTATCTATCT
>JANRMT010062819.1:67834696-67849001 GCA_026402145.1 Polypterus bichir lapradei
GCCAAATTTCAGCCTTCTACCTACACGGGAAGTTGGAGAATTAGTGATGAGTGAGTGAGTGAGTGAGTGAGTGAGTGAGTGAGTGAGTGAGTGAGGGCTTTGCCTTTTATTAGTATAGATATCAAAGGTGAGCAGTCAAAATACTTTAGTCTTTGTCTCTAGAAAGTATTGGCAAAAAAGTTTTGAACTATGTACAGTACAGAACACCAAATAAATATGTATGTGCATGAAATGTAATATGTGGGTATAATTATAGAATCTCAGCTATTGTTATGTGATAACCTAATTTTTCCCCTTTTCTCTTTATCAAGTTCACTGAATTATAGGTCATTTTCACAGTGTTTTTGTTTTTTATTTATTACATCAGGCTAAATACGGGAGCCATAATCATTAGCATACTCAGATACACTTACTTGTATTTGTTCTTGATATATTTACATCTCTTTTCTCTTTAAGCTCTGCTAATACTCTCAAATACTCTTAACATGTTGGCTTCAGTACAAAGTAAAAGTAGCATGTGGTTCTGATCTACCTGTTAGAACAACCTGCTGCTCATAACACTGCAAGTATATCTGGCTCGTCTCTTCAGTATTTTACTAATAATCCTTGTACAAGCCTTGATTGCGTCACAATATAGTATCATATGTAAAGAGTTTCTTGAAGTGAAAAAACTAAAGTGAAATACTAATAATAATTGCACTCTTCTTGTCTTATTGTTTTATTAATTTTACAATGAATCACACCAAATGCAACAGAAAGTAATTTTGCAACAGTTTTTTTTTAAATATTTTAGATCTTTAATTTTTAAGTTTCAGCGCTGAAAATAAAACCTTCATCTTTCAAAGAACATCCAAACATGATATGCAAATGTACTTAAGTAGTATAAGTTTGCATTTTGTCATCAAAAGAGCCGCAACAATACGTTTTCATTTAAGAACTCTAAGACCAGAATAACGGTCACCACAAAAACTAATGTCACCCTATCAATTTTGTATAAATTACTTTCCATAATTCACTTATAAATCATTCATTTTATAGTCTAGCTATCCAGCTTCAGAAGGTGAAAAATCACAGCATTGTACTCAACACAGAATTAAGTTTCTGATGTGCCATCTTTTTTAGACTCTATTACTTGTACCTATTTCAACACTTCAGATGACAGTTTGTGTGCCACTGTAATCTGGATGATTTTGCACATTTACCACTTACAGTATATGAAAAATAAATCAGACACTTCAGTCAATTGATCAGTATGACACAAGAGTTTAATACACTGGCACATAGACAAACAATACAGTCTGGTGTGTTTGTGTGTGTGTGTATCTTACATCAAAGCCGGTACTTTTATAACACAATTGCTAACATCTTTAGCATTTATGTCTATGGTTATGTGTAAAAAACTGAATAATAGCTAACTATATAGGTTGATAAATATTATGTATGTCTTTATTAATAAAATTAGCTTAATGGAAGCAAAAGTCTGTGATATAGTTTGCATATTTGTAGCTGGAAATCCACAAAGGAAAAAAATGAATCACATATCTTAAAATATGTATTTATTCCTAAGCTTTCAACTCCTATCAGGAGTCATTATCAGAGGAAAATGATTAGACATACAGCAATACAAGGCAAAATACAGCAAATAAAGACAGGAGGGTAGGTGGATGTGGTGGTGTTGGGGGGGATTAATAAGGTGGGATTCGGAGGGTGTTAGTCATACAGTCTTATTTATTATGTGCATGTTCTTCTTTTCAAGCCTGCAAATGCTGGGTCCATGTTACTATTATTATTACCCATTATCACGTCACGCTATTCTCATTTATTTAAATCCCACAGCTCAACTGATGTGTGTCACTCATTTAGTTTTAATGTTTTTTAAATGAGTTTTTCCTCTCATAAGTCTAATATATTATTAAACATGTGGTATAGCAGGTATCTGTGATCCCAATTTTTCCCACTTCCATAGCTGAAAGATTCATATTGCTTTCATACCACTTCAACACCCATAGATTCCTACCTGAAAGTTTCCTCACAGGTTAGAGTCAAAACAATATGTATAGATGTTAATGCTAAATAAATATACTATATGTGGAATATCCATAACTAAATGTGAAATTAAGCTCAATTTGCATATTAAACAAACAATACAGACTCAAAATGAAAATAAAATCACCAGTAAGCTCAGGTACACATTTAAAATTTACCTGGAAAGACTGTTCCAAAACTATGAAAAATTCTGTTTTTAATTCCTCCCTGCAGCACTGAAATATAGAATGGATTATGTGTGAATGGGATGGATGAGTGTCTGAACTGTGCTGAAATCAGATGGTGCAATTAAGTAAGCGAAACTATTCAAATATCCTTTTGACTGAAACTGAGGTGACAGCACAGTTTAGTTGAGGGAATAATGCCCCCTTTTGCCCCCTGTGGCACTGGACCTGGGCCACTAATTGATGATACAGAGTCTCCAGTCTAGTGAGATATAAATTCAGTTCAGAAAGGAGAAAATCATATACTCATCAGAAAATAGACATGCCCCACTGACAATACATGCTATCTTTGGATCTATCTGGATATGTATTACACTTCCAGTTTGCCACAACTACACTGGAAAACATTTCCATTGTTTTAGACATGCTTTTATTGCACAGTGGTTGTGACTGATTTCCTTTCCACACTCTGAGAAAGTAGAGATGGAAACATACTGGAAGGACTTTCAGCACTTCATTGCTTAGGGCCCTCTCTTGGGTGTTTACTTAATTCTGTATTGACACAATTTCCTGAACTCATTCCTGTATTGTACAATCTTATATTTTACATTTAGTTTTATTAAATTATTTCTGAAAAGTATGTTGGGAACCCTTGTAAAACAGATCAAATTTCATTTTGAGTGTAGACAAATATAAAAATATAGATTATGAAATACTTTACTCAAAATAAATCCAAAAGGAAAAACATACTTAAAATATGCTTTTAAAAAATAATAAAATATATGTGAACATGCCAATCAGTCCTCTCTGCTGTATATTTTTAAATTATTGTCATTTTATGTTCTCTTACAAACTTGCTAATTTAATACAAACAGTACAACATTTTTCTAGTGCTACTCTGGTAAGAAAATAGTTAAAGGGGCTGCAAGATACCTCAGTAAAGCACGCAAGAAACAGCCAATCAAATAAATATTTTAACCAAGTATATATAATTCAAGAAAATAATGGAATGCCACAAGCATTTGAGTAATCGTATGACCTGAGAATAAAAACTGGAAACAAATTGAGGCGATAGCGTTCAAAATTCACCTTTTGATCTTAAAAAGCACATAGAGGTAAGTATACTCACATGAACTTTTGTTTGACTTGCTGTTGGGGTATATTGTTTATTAAAACGATAACTAAAAATCAAGTAAAATAAACTATTAATATTGGAGAAATATAATTTTTCAATGACATTGCTATGTAAATCTAAATATGGTGAGTGAGTGAACATGCAAAACAGATTTTTATTTACTTTGAGATATATATATGTATGTATAAAATACACACACCCACACACACATATATAGTCTAATGTTGATAATGATATATAGCAAGAGATATTGGAAGGTAAATGGAACGGAAGCCAAAAAAAAGTTATTTTAAGACTTCTGTAAAGATTTTTGTAACTGAAGCACTTAATTCATATTTGTTTTCATTGTATTTTTCAATATGTCTTTTCTGTTTACCTCTTGAAATAAATAATAGTTTATTAAATATCTATCTTATACGTGATTCTTAATCAGAGCAATTTTCAACTAATGGAAAGGTTTACTTTTATACTCAAAAGTAAATTGAAGAACATGTAGTTTTTTACTTTTACTTGAGTAAATATGATTAACGCATACTATCTATCTATCTATCTATCTATCTATCTATCTATCTATCTATCTATCTATCTATCTATCTATCTATCTATCTATCTATCTGTCTCTTTTAGGCACTGGTACTAATGGTCAAGAAGGAGATGAGAGAAGGAAAAAGTAAACGTGATATTAGCTCTCTCTATTCAAATTTTACTTTCTAATTTGTCATGTTGAAGAGAGCACAGACTGAGAGAAAAGAGAATCATATACAATGGGAGGTCATAAGATTAAAAGTACATCTTATAAAAAGGATTTTGAGTCTTAGTGGACTCGACACTATCAACTGCCAAAGAGTGTTCAGAAGCCATTAAGAAGGCTAACATAATGTTAGGTTATATAACGCCATGATGTGTGGAGTACAAATCCAAGGAGGTTCTGCTCAAGCTTTATAATACACTGGTGGAGCCTCGCCTGGAGTACTTTGAGCAGTTTTAATCTCTGACATATCAGCACTAGGAAAAGTCCAGAAAAAAGCAACTAGGCTGATTTTAGAGCTACAGGGGATAAATTATGAAGAAAGATTAAAATTGCTGATCCTTTTCAGCTTAAGCAAAAGAAAATTAAGAGGAGACATTTTTGAAGTGTTTAAGATTATGAAGGGAATTTACAGTGGATCAAGACTGTTATTTTAAAATGAGTTCATCCAGAACACGGGAACACAGTTAGAAACTTCTTAAGGTTATAGAGAACCATAGACACATGTAATAAGCTACCAAGTAGTGTGGTAGACAATAGGACTTTAGGGACTTTCAAAACTTGACCCGATGTTACTTTAGAAGAATTAAGTGAATAGGACTGGTGCTCTGTTGGGTTGAATGGCCTGTTCTCGTCTAGAATATTTTAATGTTCTAATGATAAGGAATATCAAAATCAGGGTAAAAAAAAACTGTAGAGTGCATGAATTTTGTATTGAACATAAATAATTGTATTATTCGTATTTCAAAGCAAACAGTCAAATCTATAGAACACTTTAAATGAAAATATATATGATTATATACAGTACAGGCCAAACGTTTGGACACACCTCCTCATTCAATGTGTTTTCTTTATTTTCATGTCCATTTACAGCACTCCATCACTCTCCTTCTTGGTCAAATAGCCCTTACACAGCCTGGAGGTGTGTTTGGGGTCATTGTCCTGTTGAAAAATAAATGATCGACCAACTAACCTGACTTCTGCACAACACAACTGCTGGTCCCAACCCCATTGATAAAGCAAGAAATTCCACTAAATAACCCTGATAAGGCACACCTGTGAAGTGAAAACCATTTCAGGTGACTACCTGTTGAAGCTCATCGAGAGAATGCCAAGAGTGTGCAAAGCAGTAATCAGCAAAGGGTGGCTATTTTGAAGAAACTAGAATATAAAACATGTTTTCAGTTATTTCACCTTTTTTTGTTAAGTACATAACTCCACATGTGTTCATTCATAGTTTTGATGCCTTCAGTCATGAAAATAAAGAAAACACATTGAATGAGGAGGTGTGTCCAAACTTTTGGCCTGTACTGTATATGAATAATACATGAAAAAACATGATTTCTCAAAATACATTTTGGCAAAAATCAGTATTGTATTTTAAAAAAAGATTTTGAAACAAGGAAACTTTTTTTTATATAAGGTACTTTAAAGCATGTCACTTCTTGTAATGCACAGTACTTCCTTCTAGAGCTTTAAACAGCAATCACTGGTGTATATTCTGTATTGTAATCTAACTTTATGGAGTAAAACTGGTTTTGTAAATTATAGTCCAAAAAAAAAAGAACAATTATTTTTATTTCTTTTCCCAAGTAAGGCAAATTACCATACAATAAAAAGGTCACTTTCACTTAGAATGGTCCATTGCTTCCAAGGATATAAGCCTATAAAAAATCAAGGTAACGCTTGCTGTGTCTGCTTCATAAAAGCTGTGGCTTAAGGCAGAATAAGCACGAGGCTGATCACACACTCTGAAAATCTATTATCTAAGAAACACCATCTCCTATAATGTTTATATACCATCTTCTAAAAGCACCCTGGTAGTTATTTAACTTTGACTTCCAAAAAATATTTTATGGTTTATTTTTCTGATTACTTAACTACTACTATTTACAGTGTTTGGACTGTGGTCTTCCTATTTGAATCAAATTTATAATTATTATGTATTCATCTAAAAATATCACTAAAAAACTTTGAATTCCTTATACAATTTATGCATAACAGATAATGTCACTGGATAAATAAGAACTCCTATAATATATTATTGTGACTATAATTTATTTCTTGTTTATAAATTAGGCAAGAATTCACTAGAAATCATACTAGAAATCAAAGTACTTTTGTGAGAAGAACAACAACACAGAGAACAGCAGCCATCAAACCAAACCAAAATATGAGAGATTAATAATTTTACTTTAGATAGATTCATAATTGGGGAGCATGAAAGCCAGCAATGGAAGCACGTAGGTGGATATCTACTTTAGAATCAGCAAGACATCTACCATCTCCCGAGGTCTGTGCTCAATCTGGTCAATGTCATCCATCAACATGAGGCTGAAGATTATACTGTTCAAAACCATCATCATATCAGAAACCATCTATGGCTACGAGACCTTGAAGAGTATGAAGGGGATTGTCCATATGCTCAATGTATTTTAGCAGTGATACCTGAGAAGAATCCTGGGTGTCACCCACCATGACCATATTACCAACATCAAACTTAAGAAGAATCACTCCAGTCTGGAAGACACCATCATACAGTGCAGGCTGTGACTACTAAAGACTACAAATGATTAGAAAGATCCCAACAACCTGGTGAAGAACATTCCAAGATGATCCGAAGACCATCAGTGTTGCATGGGAAAACATAAAACCACAGTTGTTGAGAAATTGAAATTGATGGAAAATAATTGGTGCTCGATGTGCCCAGGTGTGCAGGAGGCACTAAACTAATCTAGTTGGTCAATACATACTTATATTCCCCAAAATGCTACAACTGGTGCTTTTACGTGACTCTCCATAAAATAATAATGATTCCAGCTAGTTTTAAAGTTAGCCAAACATTTTCTAACCAGCTTAGTCTTGAACAGGGTTGCAGGAGCTTATTTCAGTTAGCACAGGCCACAAAGCAGGAACAAACCCTGGACAGGGCACCATTCCATTGCAGGGCAAACACACACACACACACACACACCCGGGCCAATTTATTATAGCCAATCCACCTAAACAACATATCTTTGGACAATGGGAGGAAACGAGAGTACCTGAAGGAAACCCACACAGACACGGGGGGATCAAACAAACTTCTTGCAGGGAGGACCTGGGACACGAACCCTGGTCTCCTTACTGCACGGCAGCAGCGCTACCACTGTGCCACCCCTAGATTTAAAGTTACTTAGTTATTTTCAAAACAATGTGCCTCAAAAGCAATATCTTACTAAATATTCATTTTTTTCAATTAATATACAGTAAATTAATATACTGTATAGATATTGTTAATTTGAATGTGATCTGTTTGTAAGATTTTCACTTGTATAAGCTAATTTGAAGAATGTATATATCTTTAAGAGTGTCTTTATGGTTGAGCTGGAAATTCAACTTCTCTTACAGAGTTTCTCACATACTTAAAACAATGTGCGTCTTCATTTTATTATTGTAAGTTTAATTGAAATTATAATGCTGTGTTATTTCTCTAGGTATACCTCTGACCACAACACCACCAAACTGACATTTTTGTGTTTTTTGTTTTGATGCAAAAATTGTTGATGTAATTCATTAATTGTGATTATATTAGACCTGTGCCTCTTGTTGATAATGGTTCTTTGTAAAATAAAGACCAATTCTTTGATTAATTGTACAAACAGAAAATCATAGCTTTTTACCACAAGAGTGTGGAGGACATCCTGAGATTTGATTTCAGATGCTTTGTTTGTTTTTTGGCCAGTTCCTTAATATGTATAGTACAGGGAGGCTAGAGGAGGCTGTGGGCAAATACTAATGGACGCCTTTCATCCATCCATCCATTTTCCAACCCGCTGAATCCGAACACAAGGTCATGGACGTCAGCAGGAACCAATCCCAGGCAGGGTGCCAACCCACCGCAGGACACACACAAACACACCCACACACCAAGCACACACTATGGCAAATTTAGAATCGCCAAACCACCTAACCTGCATGTCTTTGGACTGTGGGAGGAAACCGGAGCGCCCGGAGGAAACCCACGCAGACACAGGAAGAACATGCAAACTCCACGCAGGGAGGACCCGGGAAGCGAACCCGGATCTCCAAACTGCAAGGCAGCAGCGCTACCACTGTGCCACCGTGCCACCCCACACCTTTCATGCCATTTGTTTTTAAGCGTCCAAAGGTCAGTAAGGTACTGTGACTTTAGTAAACCTTAGTGAATTTTAATTCAAGTCAGGAGATTCCCTAAAGATGGCTAAAAGACTTTTTAGATAAACCAGCCTTATCACTTACCAATACCAATATAAATAAGATTTTCTTATTTAGATATTTCAAATAGAATCAGTGCCACTATACTTCTAAATTGCTTTTTATATTTTAAATCGGCCAACAAGCGGTTGTAGGTAAAATGGTTAACATTCAACACAAATGCACACTTTCCCAAATAGAATAAAGAAAAAAGAAAGGTGTAGCTTGTTTATATTAAATTGTGTCGGCCGATATTTGGAACTTAAAATAACATTTAAAATGGCATGTGGTGTTTTACATTTCAAGGAACAGCAGGCATGAAACTAGAATTTAAACACAGTAAAGCCTCCAACAGTGCATTGTTTCACAAACTAAGATTAGTGTCAGGGCTCCTACCTTGTAAAAAAATAAATAAATAAAAATCTAATAATTTCTTTGAAAGATATGCTGTGTTCCTCAGTGTTTTCCTTTATCAGCCTTGAGGTCTTTTCATCTTCTCACCGTCTTCCATGGCCTCCCTTTTTTTTTATAAATAGAGCCAGTGACTGGGTCATCTGCCCTCTAACATTCTGGGCTAGCATTGCGTCTTGGTGCCCTGGCAGCATGAAACTGGCACCTATATAATTAGCACTTTCAGGGCAACCTACACATATGTAGAACACCCCTTCTCCATGGTACCTTTCTTTCCTTCAGCATCAGCATAAAATCATATTGCACTGTATTTTTATATACTGCATTTTTCTTTGTTATTGTTCATTAGTTTGTGGTTTGTGTTTTATATTTATTGTTTTCGTAAATGTGTACACTGGCCTAGGCTAATAAATGCATGTGTGCTATATAAAGATTAAATACATGACAAATCACTTTGTTCAACATGATGCTATACAGTAACACTTCTATCATCTTATATTTTTACTGTTTTATATCAGTAGTGCATTGAAGTGCTTTTAAATGTTTTGACGTTAGTGTTATTAATTCTACCATAGGTACTGTATTGGCAAATTCAAACAACATATTATTTAAGGAATGGCTACTGTAATTTGCAGCAAACTCCCCTCATTTGGAGAATGCACATTGTTTTTTGCATCCTACTCCCTTAGGTTATACATACAGTATCTTAAGTGGATGAATATACATAATACATAGATACACAGTTTACAAGCAAAAGCCACACCATCATTTACTTTTGACCAGCTTCACGCAGAATAACTGCTATTCATGAGACAGCTCTCTTAAATGTTGCATGATGTGGTGGGCGGCTGGGTTCCATGCCTGGCCGGGACGCCCCTGCTGCATATGTTCCAGGGGAGCAACCATGGGCAGCTCAGTACCTCCCCTGGGACGCTTGGTGGCAGCCTCCCTGGCCGGCAGTGATGCCTCAACCTCCTGCAGGGCTCCATGGGAGATGGAGTCCTCAACAGCCAAGTTGGAAGCTGAGGTGGCTGCCAGGGGGTGCTGCATGGATTCCAAAGCCCAGCTGGACAACTCTTCAGCCCCACCCGGAAGGGCAATTGGAACCAGGTGGTCAAGCACCTGGAACACTTCCGGGTGGGCTATAAAAAAGGCCGGCAACCACCACTCGGGGCCGGAATCGGGAGAAAGCGGACGAGGTTGTCAGGGAGGAGTGGTGGTTTGAGAAGAAAGGGTTGTGTTTTGTGTTTGCAGTTCTTTCGGGACTGTGTATTGCCTGTGGGGTTCACAGGGAAGACGTGCCCCACAGGTGAAGAAAAATAAAAGCCTGTGTCTTTTTACACGTGCCTCAGTGTGAATCTGTGCCGGATCGGGTGATATATAGCGTCTAATTCACACTGAACAAAAGGGATATTTCATTGTGTGGATTATGATAATTGCATGTCATGAACCATCTTATTACCCTGCTATGGTCTAGTGCTACCTGTAGAACTAATTATTTAAGGGCACGGAAGGAAGGTACTTATCATTTTGAGAAAAAAAGAGTGTTCTCTACAATGGCAGGTACTCACCAGGCCACAACACCACCCCAGATACTGTAGATGTGAGGCAGCAGAAAAAGATTTTTTTTTAAATATTGTATTGTAATTAATAAAACAAAGCAAGGTTGCATACACATATGCATCATGAATTCACAAATGTAACCATAAAACTTTCTTGCAAAGCACAGAAATGTAAATCTTTCTATTTCAGTTGTTATCACTGAAAGAAAAGATGCTTACATAAAGAAATGGTGTCCCTCTTTCATTTGGCCCAATGAAAAAGAAACTTGGGAACTCTACTCTTTCTATTGCATGGAAAGGGAAACTGTGAGATCTACTAATAAATGGCCTAAAGACAGTTTTTTGCTTAAAAACTATACTCTGGGTTGCATACAAAAAAACATGACACTCACTTTCCAAGGCATATAAAACAATGAAATGTATTCCACCAAAAGTACATCCATTTTGTCATGCAATATGTAACTTCATCAATAAACAAAAAGAAACAAGCTTGTCATTTAAATGTACCTCACTCACAGTAATCCATTTTCTCAACTAACATGTTATTTATCAATAAACAAAAAAACATACAAGCTTGTCATGTATTATTCTTCAGGCATTTTAAAATGCAAACCCAAAATGCAATGTGCTAACTTCAAACATAACTTTTTTAATTAAGAAAGAAAGAACTAAGAAAATATAAACACATTTATCAAGTACATGCAGTATATTGTAAGAGTGAAGTGATTTGAGCCTTTAAAGTCTGTGGTAACTACTGTGATAAAGGTGCTACATGAGCGCTGACCCGACACAGACTGACACTGACACGTCTTCCCCGTGTTGTCCTTAGGCACAACACGGTCCCAGCACTAAGCACAAACCACACAAAATAAACTCCTTCGTCTCTCTCCGAGATCCTCCACTCCTCCCAGGCAGCTTTGTCCCTCTTCCTCCCGATTCTGGCTCCTGGAGTAACAACTGCTGGCTCCTTTTATAACACCCCCGCAAGTGCTCCAGGTACATGTTGACCTACTTCCAGCAGCACTTCCAGGTGTGGCAGAAAACCTGCCCAATAGGGCTCAGCAGCTGTTGCAGCACTCCCTGGCGGCACCCTCAGATCACAACAGGGCTGTAACCAACTCCAACTCCGTGCGGGAGTCCGAGGAACCGCTACAACCCAGTGGGGCTGCCATCCAGTGACCCAGGGGACGTATTGTGCAGCCCATGTCCTTTCCCCCGGACCATATACAGAAGGGGCATCCCCATATCATTGGTGTGTGTTGGAGCTCAGGTCGAAGATGAAATGATGACAAAGAATCCTTTACTTGCAGTAAAGTTTCATCTCAATCAAGAAAATAAAGGTGCTGCATTCTGTGTAGTGGCTTTTTAAATGCGTCAATCCTGTTGCTCTGAAGCTGTTCTTTTTGACACTAGCAGAGCATGTGTCAACTGCTACTTCTTCAACGAGGTTCCCATTACTTCACGACAACTGTGACAAATCCCAAATTAGTCTTCAAAATGGTTCACCAACACAATGAAAACTACCATGTCCTTCTCAAGTTCAATGGCTTTCATTTTTTTTCCTTGTTCACTTTTTATTATTTTTCTTATCATTCTTTACATTCACCTTAAACATCTTAAAATGACTCACACACCACCTCAAAATACCGGCAAGACTCGCATCCTTCTTGCCCCTTCTTCCGCTCTTTTTTTCCTTCCGTTTCTGCCTTACTAACTAAACGATCCCAAGCCTACCTGCCTTGAGAAACAGAGATTAGTCTAGTAATAAACAATTTCCTCATTTTAACAGTAAATCAGTTTGTAGCTGATGCAATTATAAACGATGAAAATGTTTGAATCAAACACTGTTTGTCATTGTTATTTTGTTTGTTATTTCTCATCACAAAGATTCTAATAATCTTTTAGGGTATTTTTTCATTTATCTTAAATCATTAAGTTTTTTTTTCCCTTTTCATCATATAGCATGCTTATTATTGAGCAGAACAAAACTGATTTTCCAATGCTTCATTTTTTTCCCCACAATGACCTCTGATTTTTAGTTCTGTGTTAATTCAATCCCTTTGTCATTTATTTTTTCTGCTTTTGTCATTCAGGTAAAAATGCTTTGTGACTTTGAAATGAAGACTTAAAGTCAATATATTCCGTCTTTCATTCTTAGTTTTTGCAGATTCGGTAGACTATAAAAGATCATCTTCTAAGACGTTTCTGTCTCTGATGTTTGATTGCACAGAAATCAGAAGGATTATTGTTGTTACCAGACTTTGTGTTTCACTTCAGTTGCATTTCAGTAGCTGTTCGGTTTGTCGGTTAAATAAAAAGAGTGAGTGCTTTTGTTACATACAGTAATATGGAGGAATAATACACTTCAATCCCATCAATAATCAAAAGAAGAAATTTGGTGATATTTAAAGGCTTCTTCTGCCACTGATATTGTGTGAGAGTAAAAACATTCTGAGGGAAAGTGAGGATTTAAAAATAATTGCTTTCTGTCTTGTCATTTTGATCCGGTCAAGGTTAAGGCCTGCGGTTTAACAAGGCTAGTATTGAAAAGCCTCCTCAGTCTTTGATCCTGCTGGAGGAATGCTTAAGTATACATGCAATGTTCATTTCAATGAGCAATTTAAGTGCTATGCAATGTTCTGGTATTTAATTTAACTATTGAAACATGCTTTATTAGCATTTAACAAAATACTTGAAACATAAGGAGATTTTATATATGTTTTCCATTATGCTTTTCAGATACGTTTTACTAAAAATATGTATACAATGATGTTTCTTTTTTCTCTGTGAAATGGGAATATCTTTCTTCAGTAAATTTAGAGTAGGGCGCTGGCCTTTTCACAAACTCCAAAGCAATACCACCACAAGATTAACAAATTACTGTGGTAAGAGTATTTACTGTGGAAACAACATGACATAACATTCTCAACCCTAGTCAGTCCACTTCAGGGTCTTCAGAAGCTGGAGCCCATCCTGGCAATGACCGGCACAAGGCAGGAATCAACTTTGAACAAGGCACCAGTTTATCACAGGGTTCACTCTCACACACACACACAGGGCCATTATTAAATTTTTGGAGCTGTGGGAGAAAACCAGAGCACCAAAGAGAAAAGGCCATGCAAGCACACAGAGATACAGCAGTTGGATGTGAGATGAGGCAGCAACACTAACTACCACACAACTGTGCCACCTTGTGAAAAAATATGGGAGGCTAGATCTGATTCATGCAATATTTGTAAAGTGTTCAAGCTTTTCCAAAATGGATTCTTAACCAGATTCATGTCAGGTCATTACTAACCATTAGCTGTCTATGCTCACCTAGAATCACCTCTGACCACTGCCTGTTGAAAATTGAATCTCCATTCAGACTGAGTCAGGTTTACCTTGAGGTTATGCCTGCAATGTGTTCAGATTATGCCACATTTTGCAAAGCACACATATTCATCTGATTTGAGAATCCTACAATTAAAGGGATTAGCTGTACTGTGGATGGTTTTTGAGGTTCCATATCTATATACTTGCTGAAATTTCACATTCATTTGTCACTGTTGTCAGATTTATGGAATATTGGAGTAATTATTGACATGTTCTTCAATCTTGTCATGGAATTCTTCAGGTCTCAAATTCCACATTTGGGCTCTGAAATTCTCCAGCCTCGAACACAAAGCATTTACAGACATGATGGTGTTAATGATATGCCATAGTATCAGTAGTGATGGTTATTTTCAAATGAAGTTTTTAATCATAGTTTTTCTCACATATTGGTGTGCTCTTCACAGTAATTCATTGACCTGCTGTTACATGAGTGCAGTATCAACTTTCATTCTTTACTACCAATACTATAAAAACATTTTGTTTTTGAAACTTTGCAATTCATTTGGCATGGAAGTATCTGTTCCAATGGTCCTGTACATTTTGTCAGAATGGAAAAGTAAGAAAAAAGTGCAGCTGAACCTAGTTAAAAGAAAAGGTGTAGATAGATAGATAGATAGATAGATAGATAGATAGATAGATAGATAGATAG
>JANRMT010062819.1:67851687-67885153 GCA_026402145.1 Polypterus bichir lapradei
TATATATATATATATATATATATATATATATATATATATATATATATCAAAGTAAAGAAAAATCTGTTTTACATGCTCTCGCTCACCATATTTCTCTAATATTCATAGTTTATTTTACTTGATTTTTAGATATCACTTTAATAAACAGTATATCCCAACAGCAGGTCAAACTAAAGTTCATATGAGCACGCTTACCTCTATGTGTTATTTAAGATCAGAAGGTGAATTTTAAATGCTATCACCTTGAGTTTTTTATGGCTGGCACAAAAGGCAACACTTTCACCAAGGCTCATTTTTATGCTAACCACTTGTATGGGGCATAGTTTCTAACCTCCTTGTATCTTTGATTTGATGATTAAGTCCAGCATTGCTTGACATTGGTTTGACCATATCTTCACTGTTTAAATCACCATAGTTGCTGTCTGTGCTGTTCCTTTTGCTTTTCTCCCGCGCGCTTAATATTTTGTATACAAAGAAATCAAAGATGTAACTATGCAGATAAATACATAATGGGATAGTCCCTCAATTTTACATATATATGTGAATAGTTTAATAAAATGATCTGACCTAGATTCTCCTGTTTTTCGGATGCAGATATATGTTGGCTAGATAGTAAGTTACGGATATTTTATTATTGTAGGGAGCACAGATTTTTTTCCTTTGAAATGTAGTGAGTTAAAGTAAAAAGTCTCAAACAAATACTTAAGTAAAGATAGAGCCTACATGAATATTCTACTTAAGGACACTAACGAAGTTGTTTTACTCGTTACTTCCCACCTCTGTTCCATTGCAACATCATTAACAAATGTTTTACCTTTATTTTTGTGCAATTTTTTCTTCAAGTTTCTTCTTTTTATGTTTTTTAGCACCAGAGGGATAAGCGCTTTTTGATACCATCTTAGGCATCAATGTGTCTTTGGCTACTGTTATTTTCCTCCTCACATGATATGCAGCTGTCAGTGAGTCATCCCATCATACCTGTGGATAGACGTCACTCATTGCGTGATATGACAGCCTAGTGATAATCATTGATTTTGAATTGATTACCCCACAAACACAAGCCAAAGCTTCCCTTAGTTTTGTTTATATCCTACATTTAATTTTTAAGCATATAAATGGTTCATTAAACACATGATGGGGCTTTGCTGGCTACAAACAGACAGGTAATGTAAATACTCCCCAAATATATTGAGACTGAATTTGCAGCTTGAGGGGGCCCTAGTGGCTTCGGTGGCCCTATGTATCTATATAGTCCTCATATAGGAAGAAATGGCTCTGATGAATAGTAACTGGAGGGTCTTTGGTGTGGTGAAAGTCAATAACCAGTTCCTTGGATTTACTGATGTTAAGATGTAGACATTTCTCTTTGCACCAAGAAACAAAGTTCCCCACTTGACTCCTATACCTGTCTCATTCCCATAATCAATACACCCCATAAGGTCTTATAATAATAACACTTGCTTTTCTAAGATGACTGAGGTGGTAAAAATATTGGTGAACCCTCTTGATGGTTGCCAACAGTGGCACCTTACAAGTAATAATATCAAAGCTATTTACCAGGTATAAGTTTGCCTTTAAATATCACACTGCACAAAGTCTATGAGACATAATTATATGTGACCAGTAATAGCACGAATACACTTGACTTGAGCATTCATAGTTTTCGTACTCTTTCTCTGTACGTTTAGCATTCGTTTGCTCAGAGGCTGATGCGCTTGCTGATTCCTGAGCAGCTCTTTTTTTCTCCACCCTAGCGGCCCGCTTCTTCTCTTCTTTTGTTGGCATATTTTCGCGTTAAAACTGATTAAGTCAGTGTTTGTGTTGCAATTACTTAGTACATTTTCTTTAATTTTCTACTTAAGCTGGCACTTAAGTCTTCAATCTGCCTCAAAAAAGATTTAAGATATGAAGAATTAGGTGAAGTGACGGCGAATGTGGTAGGGAATGAGAACGGCGCCCATACTCATGCACCGCACGACCGCCCTGCTGGCCACTGCCGAGAGTTGATTCTACAATAAAATAGAATAAAAAGAAAAAGAAGAATAACCTTGGAGATCAATCATCACCCCGGAAGTGGATAGTAGACATCACGTAGTATATGTGTACCAAATATCAGATCAATGGGTCAAACGGTTTGCAAGCTACAGGTGATTTATAAATCCTGGACAGACGAACAACCACGGTAGCGTATTATATATAAAGATGGCAGGAGATCAGGGAGAGTGGCAGAAAGTTTAAATAGGCTCAATGCAATGGTTTCCATATCAGTGACTTCTACCTTTTAAAATAATGGAACTTGTCATGATCTACATACGATGCATCAAGAAAAAATGCTTGGTAATCATCAAGAGAATTCATTTTAAAATCCACCCATCCTTTTCAGAACCTGTTTAAGCCAGTTCCCAACCACATTGGAAATGAATCAGAAGAAAAAAACAGTGTCAATGGAAAAAGCTCATGCAAACACACAGTGATTGTGCAAGCTACACTCGATCACATCACAAGCCATGCCAGAATTATAAACCAGTGTCCGGAAACTTTCACATTAATACTTAAAATATAAAAAACACAAAGTACCATTTTCTTGACAAACAAAACATAAATTAAATGTTCATATAAAGAATATACATTCCTAGAGAACAAGATTTGGGAATAATATTTTCAATGTAGGATGGTACGTGTAAAATAAATACACTGCATTTACCTTTAATAGCTACAACTGTCTGAAAAAAGGATTATCATGCCAACATAGTATAATTTGACTTGTTTTTGTTCATTTTTAGATAAGTGTTTATTTAAAGGGTGATCCCTTCTGTGATCCAGCATTCCCGTGTTAAATTCTGTGCCTTTCTATGTCTATTTGGTGGTTGAAAATTCTCGCCATGTCTGTTTGGGTTTTCCTCTCACTTCCTTAAAGAATGTACAAGTTAGCTTAGGTTGTGACTCTGAGCAGGTGAGGATGAGTGCTTACTTATAGCAATGGACTGGTGCCCTCTCTAGGGATGTGTCCTAATTTGAGTCCAGTACTAACAGGTGGGACTCTCATGATCCTAAACTGGATTACACTACTTTAAAAAAGTGTGTATTTATGTCTGATGCTTGGAAATGTTTCTGTCACTGATTCAAAACAAGTCATTCAAAGGCTGTTGAGCAAAAAATGTAACTGCTTATTTATGTCTAATGTAGCACAAGTAAGAATTTCACTGTACTCTCTACATCTAACAAGAACAACTCTATAAACTTACTACCTAACTGGAATTCTTCCATAAGGTTTCAGATACTTGGAGCAAATGGGTCAGATGATTAAGAAAGCTGATGGTGTGTTTTCTATTAAACAACATGAAACTTATGACAAATATCAGGATGAGATATTGGGATAGTTTAGCCTTTAGCTAAACAAACGAGCTTGATTCACTGAATGGTCTCCTCTCGTTTATGAAATTTCCTATGTTCTCTATTCTTAAGTTGTGTATTTTAAAACATTCTTATTTATCATGGCTCCAGAGAGCGATGGCATGTAGCATGTCGGTTGAACATGCATATGTTAGACTACTACTACTACTAATACTACCACCACTAAAACATTAAAATGCAAGGAGAGGTTGGGCTGGGGCAACTGACCTAGCATGTGTTTTTTTGTTATATCATTAAATGTCAAAGTTATATTCAGTAATTACTGAGAATGACCCACTTTGAGAATGTCTAAAGACTGTTCATCAATATTATATTAATATTACAAAACTACAACAATCTGCCTGAAACTGATACAAATTCTTTAGCACATTATTCTGCATTTCAAACCAGGTGATATGATTACGGTGTTGCTGCCGGGCTGGTGCACAGTGTATGTAATAAACCAGCATTTAAGTACACATTTGTGTAGCTGCCCAGTCAGTTTGCAAGAGACCCTCTGTCTAAAACATTTTTGTTTATTCTGCAACCTGCCATATGGTAGGCAGACCAACCTGAAATTTTCCATGGATCTAACAATGATCCCCATTAACCCATTACAACAAATTCTATTTATAGCACAGGGGGTCCTCGGGTTACAATATCTCAACATACAACGTTTTGAGTTTACAACGCTGACTCCCATAAAAACTTTAAAAAAATTGAGACGTGAGAAGGAATAAAGGTAAGGATTTCTTTTTACACTCATTTTTTCTGTTACTACAGTACAGTGTACAGTATAGTATATTTATGTCCTTTTCCTTTTTCTGTGGCTTAGTTGTGTTTTTATGTTCTAGATTATGATTTTGCAAATGTGTTAGGATAGGTAAGTGACTTAGACTAGGGTGTGTTTTGACTTACACCAAAATTTGGGTTACACCACTGTTGTAGGAACGGAACGGAACTGTGTCATAACCCGAGGACTCCCTGTACTGTATTTTTGCAGTGAGAACTGCACTCTATGGAACATGTGCTTATATAAAAGCACTGCTTAAAAGCTGGAAGATACTTTAAATAGGCAAAGACCCCAAACTAGTATAGTCATGTGATATTCTGGCAGACAAATACTACATGGATTTATTTGTCATCATTAGAGAGCATTGTGCCCTCAAATATTTTGTCATAGTTTAGTTGCATGAGCTTTCATCAAAGACCTAATAAAATAACTCCCCTTTGCTAAGAATAACTCAGTGCATGCTTTCAAGAAGCAGATCTAATACTGCAGCTCTGTACATTTCTTCTTACTTTTCAGGAGATGCATGTCCACCAATATTTTGTTTCCCAGAGACTAATAGTAGTCATGGCAGTGATTCATACCTTCCAGGCAACCAGAATTTGAGTCCTGACACCTACACAGTGAGCAATGTAGTGATTTAATAGACACAGCAAAACATTACCTTCTGACACACCATACAGCATTCTATCTCCTCTTATTTCTCAGGCAACTACCACAACCCTCAGATAGAAAGGAAAAAAATAAGTCATGTCAGCTTGGAATTATATTGAACAAAATTTGTGAGATAGAAATGTCAGCTAATTTGAATTCAACTGGTGCTACAATATGTGAATTCTATTTAAAAAAAAAAGTAGTTGCACTGACTACTGTATGTACAGTATATCTGTAATACATATGACATAAAAATGTGCATAACAATTGCACTAATGCTCTTGCATGAAACTTAAAATACAAAGTGATAGCCCTAGACTAGATACTATTACATATTTAGAAGCAGTTATGACAAGTGGTCAATGGTGTAGAACAGATTTTAAATAAATAATCAACTTCCCGAGATCATCCAGGCTCAGAGTGGGTGCATATGTTCGCCTGAAGGTGCTGCTCTGGGATTGATTGCTGTGCTTGGCCGATCGCTCACTCACGTGCAAAAGCAAGCAGATTAGTCAGGTGCTGCATTCACACCCTACAGTGGGTGGAGGAGCACATCTACACCCAATCAGACCAATATAAGAGGAGCCTGCATGGCTGAGAAGGACAGAGGAGAAAAAAAAGACCAGAATGGAAAAGAGAGATGGAGGTTAAAATGGATGGATGACAGAGATGAAGGCAGGATCAGGAGATACCACCGTGTGGTGGAGAGGAAACAGACAGCCAGTAGGAAAGTCCCTAGGATGAGCATAGGGCTGATGCTTGGGGACTGAAGGGGGCCACTCCAGCTGAGCTTTTGTTTTAGAGTAGCTGGAGTGACCAGATGGCCACTCCTGCATAAGTCCAAGGAGTGGCAACGGGAGATGGAAGGAGTGAGGTGAGACTGAGAGTGGTGCCCTTCAGAGAGCCTCAAACAGCTGCAGGGTACTGAGCCTGGTTTTGAAAATTGGTTGTGCCTATCGGGTGGGTTTCTCCTCTGTTGCAAGATCCCTGGCAGGGTACTCAGAGGAGACGTTGGTTTTAGAAAAATTCACCAAGGCTTGTGAGTTTTTTTAGGACAGATTCTGGCCTTGCGATTTTAACCTTATTTTAATGGATTATTTATTGATTTCGATATCTTAATCTCCACACATTTTCACTGGTTTCAATGGATTATGTATGTATTTATTTATTGAAGAATGGGATGCACTAGACTAATTGCACTTTGATGTTTGAATTTTGGATTGCTTTTAATAAAAGCATTGACACTTTTTGCACCTACCCCTTGCTGCATGTCCGTGTCCTCATTTGCCTGGCTCATCTCGGTACATGATTATCAACAGGGTTAGGGTTCAAGAAGCTCCCAGAAGCAACCAAGGAGTGAGAAGCCAACTCGGACTGTCATTGCTGTCTAAAATCTTTAAAAAATGTCTTAGTTGGAGAGGTACTTATAAATAGCCTTGGAAAAAAGAATTGTCAGGTACGAAGGTATTCAGAGGTCTTCTGTGATCTTGTTTCTTCCACCCTGAGTCAAGTTATTCAAATTTTGTCTTTTTTATCCATAGACCAGAAGCTCAGAATGTTGAGGACCTGTGATGTCACTTCTGATTTCACCTCTCAGACTCTGCATGGAGGTGGTTCGCTAGATGGACTTAAGATGCTCTTTTTACAATTTATCACTTGTGCAAACGATTCACTATTTACAATATACGGGGATCACTGGTTGGTGTCCCAACTCTTTTTCTGCCTTTGCTTTAATTTTACAGAATATTCAATAAAATTAAAGCTAAGTAAGATACTTATGTGCAAAGGGCTAAAGACTGCTATGTTTTTATTTATTACTAATATTTTTGGAGTGTACTCACTGGAACAATATATCCATAAAGTTGGTAATTTCTGTAAAATCACCCAGATCATTGTTAGACTTCTACACAATTCTACATAACTTAAAAATGCTGCAGAAATCAAAATATAATTTTGTATCCCACTTCACTCCACACATTTTTAACACAAGTAAAATCAGAAAAATGGTATGTTGCCTACAGAAGTGCATTTGCTCTCTGTTGCCTTACAGTCTCTTTGAGAGGGTCAGGCAAAACACAAATACATCTTAGAAATATCGTTTGAAACTACACATTTTCCTAGATATTCTGTATAAATATATGTGCTTTACGTCCAAACCATTGTGGACCCCAGGGGCACGTACAACCGCCCTAATCCAACACATATAGGCAGAGATGTGAGTTTGCCACACAGCACAAGTTTATTTACGTGGGGAAGCGCTTTTTCTCTGCTCCCCACAGCACAGTACACAAAGCACCAAAAAACAGTCCAACAGAAAAGTCTTTCCTTCTTCTTCTTTTTCCACCTCTACTCATCTCCCGGCAAGCTTTGTCCACATCCTTCCAACTCTGGCTCTCTGAGTAGTGGTGCCTGCCTCCTTTTATGTGACACCCGGAAGAACTCCAGGTGCTAAACAGGCCTTGGGAAAGGTCCAGGTACCCCATGGCAGTGGCTACTGGCCCCAGGAGGGTTGAGCTTCCGTGGTGTCCAAATTCCCGGCCCCACTGCAAGCCTGGGGGACTGCCCTCTAGAGTTCCGGTGGAGATAGTGTCCAGAATAAGCTCAATCCCTGGTCCTTCCATGATCGAGGTGTCCCGGCTAGGTAAGGGCCCCGGCAGTCTGCCACACCATCTATCTTTTTTCAGATTTTCTTTATCCAGCTCTTTAATGCAGGGGGTTGAAATCTATTTGACAGTATTGCTTATGAAAGGAACCAGCACTGGAGAGGTTGTTTGTCCACTGCAGTTCTGCCAAAGGGGTAGACTGACAGACCACAAGGGCAAATATGAAAAAAATGGACTGAGATTAGAAATGTACAAGTAGGGTCAAAAGTTGTGCAGAATTTAGGAAGTTTTCAGTTCCACCTTGGGGCTTGATGGCTAAAATTGATTTAGATGACTCATTGATTGAATTTTTTGTGTCTCAGCTTTAAGGGTCGATGAACTTATATATCTCACTATTTGGGGAAGTCATCATCATTATCAAAAATCATGCTGGTTACTTATGTACCGTATGATTTAACACTTCTTTCCATTGAACAATATTAATATGAATTAGCATATCCAATTCTGATGTTGATATTGGGGTACCTTTTAATGCTATCTTTTGCAGACTGTACTGTGTGACAAAATAATATATTGATATTTACTCATTTTGTGTGATTTTAGTTTTATGGCACTACTTGTTTAGCATTTTAACGTCACTGGTAATGGCAGGCGGCACAGTGGGTAGCACTGCTACTTCGCAGTTAGGAGACTCGGGTTCGCTTCCCAGGTCCTCCCTGTGTGGAGTTTGCATGTTCTCCCAGTGTCTGCATGGGTTTCCTCCAGGTGCTGCGGTTTTCTCCCACAGTCCAAAGACATGCAGGTTAGGTGCATTGGTGATGTGTGTGTGTGTGTGTGCGTGCGGCCTGCCTGGGGTTTGTTTCCTGCCTTGCGCCCTGTGTTGGATGGGGTTGACTCCGGTAGACCCCCGTGACCCTGTAGTTAGGATATAGCAGGTTGGATAATGGATGGTAATGGTAACCTAATATATTGTGAAAGTGTTTCTCCATCATTCCCTCAACCATTATCCAATACTGTTGCTGCAATGCATTTTCAGTGATCTTACATCTGCTTTATCCACTTCCAACATCTTCATGCCACATGCTTTGTCTCACACCGCTCACTTAGGGTCAGAGGCAACACCTTCTGCACTCAATTTCCCCAACTCTGGGAGTCAATCCAAGCCAGAATCCTTCCCAAGACTCAATGTCAGCCATGCACAGCGGTCAATGGATTAAAGCAGAGGAGCTACTCTTTAAGCTCTAGGTCATCTCTTTCTCCCACACATGCACACACACACACATCCACCCACCCACACACAGCACTTCCAACAGAATGTGGACACCTTTGCAACATACTTTTCAACTGGTCTGTAAGGGCTCACCAAAATTTTCATGCCAAAACCACACTGCTTGAAGACATTTTCATTTTATTTTCTGCAGCCCTAACCTACCACACACCCTGTCATCACTCCTGCTGTGCACACCTTTAAGAAGTGACTAAAACACTAAATTGTAGTATGCCCGCAAGCCATTCCCACAGACCTTACTCCATCTCCTTTGTCTGTCTGTTTTTCTCCCGCCTTTTTCCCAATTAGATCTGATCATGTGTTGTTCTCTATTGAACTTTCCGGGTCTCCTAGTCCTCTTTGCATCTCTGACACACCTCTCCATCCTTCCACTCAAGACCAGAGGCTGTTCACAAGAGCAGCCCCTTTAATTTGTGTCTGTGAGCACCAGTGGAAGAAAAGTGCCTGTGATGTACAGTAGCTCCCATGAGCTTAGCGGGCATATCATAATAATCTCATCGGTCAATCATTTTCATTTCAAATGTGAACAGCATAAATATTTTATTTTCTGTTCACAGCGTAAGACTTGGAGATGTATACATTTTTGTATATTTATGTTAAAAGTGCTTGGAAGCAACTAAAGATATTTAGATGATACTCAGAAAGGTATTGATTGTTATTAGTAACTATTCATTTATACATTGCTTATAGAGCACCTAAACACATTTTGGAAACATTTACAAAGCTTTTTTTTTCTTATAGACAACATGCTTGCATCTTATGAACAAGTATGTCCAAAGTTTTATTTTCCAGTTACACACTTTTTTTCTTAGGTACAAATTAGAAGTTTTGTTAAGAGAAATCTACCCAACTTCACATCTCATACACTTATCTATACCAGAGGCTATTATTGTTAGTCTTGAGGAAGACTCAGAAAGCATTTAAACAATATATAAAAATATGTCAATAAATCTACCCCTCAAAGATTCTAGAAAACAGTGGGAAAGAGACTTCAGTTGGCATCTCAGAAAACGAGAGTAACTCAGCCATACATAAAACACACTCTAGTTCTATATACAACAAGCATTTTTTTAATTCAAATAAAGGTCTTTTATTAATCACATTTATCTCATTTACATTTTTCTAAAATGTACCCAGGACAAGGTCCAACCTGCGAGCATTGTCATCTAGCTCCAGAGTCACTGTATGTACTGAGAATGCACTAAATTACTAAATCATGCCCTAATTCATTTTACCATACTTCTCAGAGAGCCACAATGACTCCTAATTTATTAATGGTGATATTTGGTGTACTTGCGGATGGGATTAAAGTGCATTAGGATAAGTCGTTGGTAACAGCCTACACCACACTACTGGCATGCAGACTTATCCTAACCCACCTTCTATAACTCAGTGGGTAAGAGACCTTCTGTAGTATCTCCAATTAGAAAAAAGCATGCTGGGCCAACGATCGACTCTCAAACACTGTTAATAGTTCTATTTACATTTAAAAAGATAGCTTTTTTATTTTTGTGTGTGTCTCTTCTTTTTCTCTTTCTCTTGTATATGTTTGCCTTTTTTTCCACTGAATATTTCTACTTTTCTTTTCCTTTCTCTGTATTGATTTTTAAAGAAAATGGTTGCATCTGCTTTGTTATTGCTATTTGCTGGATTGAGTAGTAGGCCATTGTACTGTTCTGTTTTTTGAAAACTATTATTTTTTTACATGAAGCAAAAATACAAGTAAATAAATCAAAATGTATACATTGGCATTAGTTTAGGATGGACATAATGAAAAACAATAATAAATGTGAAAATACATAGAAGACATGTAAATAAAATCATTATGGGCAACTCACTTTTTTCTGTTTTAGTTGTAATTTGGACTTAAAACAACCCCATATATGTTTTTACCATTAATAAGTTTAGTTTTACTGATAATGCTAGCATGTTGTAATTATTGTACACTATATTGGGATCATAAGTGAACTTATAAATAATACATGTATTTGAATTTGAACATATTTATGCTTGAATTTAATTTATAAATGTGTTCTCTGTGACTATATACATTGTCCTCTGATCATGTTCTTTATGAAAGTTGCTTATAAAATAAAGATTAATCTATACTAATAAAAGGCAAAGCCCTCCCTCCCTCACTCACTCACTCACTCACTCACTCACTCACTGACTCATCACTAATTCTCCAACTTCCCGTGTAGGTAGAAGGCTGAAATTTGGCAAGCTCATTCCTTACAGTTTACTTACAAAAGTTAAGCAGGTTTCATTTCGAAATTCTACACGTAACGGTCATAACGGTCGATAACGTCCGCCATGTTGAACTTTCTTATTTATGGCCCCATCTTCACGAAATTTGGTAGGCGGCTTCCCTGCGCTAACCGAAACCAATGTACTTACTTATTTCGATGGTATGACGCCACTGTCGGCCGCCATATTGAACTTTCCAACGTCACCAATTTTCCAACTTCCCGTGTAGGTAGAAGAATGACCGCGTCTTCACGAAATTTGGTAGGTGGCTTCCCTGCGCTAACCAAAACCGATGTACGTACTTATTTCGGTGGTATGACGCCACTGTCAGCCGCCATATTGAATTTTCCAAACGTCACAAATTCTCCAACTTCCCGTGTAGGTAGAAGGCTGAAATTTGGCAGGCCCATTCCTTACAGCTTACTTACAAAGTTAAGCAGGTTTCATTTCGAAATTCTACGCATAATGGTCATAATGGTCAACGACGTCCGCCATATTGAACTTTCTTATTCATGGCCCCATCTTCACGAAATTTGGTAGGCAGCTTCCCTGCGATAACCGAAACCAATGTACATACTTATTTCAGTGGTATGACGCCACTGTCAGTCGCCATATTGAACTTTCCAACGTCACTAATTCTCCATCTTCCCGTGTAGATAGAAGGCTGAAATTTGGCAGGCTCATTCCTTACAGCTTACTTACAAAAGTTAAGCAGGTTTCATTTCGAAATTCTACGCGTAATGGTCATAATGGTCAACAACGTCCGCCATGTTGAACTTTCTTATTTATGGCCCGATCTTCTCGAAATTTTATAGGCGGCTTCCCTGCACTAACCGAAACCAATGTACGTACTTATTTCGGAGGTATGATGCCACTGTCGGCCACCATATTGAACTTTTCAACAGTCTTTGTTACTTATGGGCCCATCTTCAAGAAATTTGGTACATGGGTTCCCAACGCTAACTGAATCCTACTTACGTACATATATACGTCCATAGCCTGCAGCTCAGTCACTGTGTGAGGTGGCGTTGGGTCCCCCATCCCAACGCCTCCCACGTTGTTGGCTGCCTGCCTATATAAGACCGTCCGTCGCTCCGGTCTCTACATTCCCTTCCTTGCTTCGTCACGGGATTCACGTCTCCGTACTGATAACTACAGCCTTTTTGTTTAATCCACGGCTTCTCCGCTGTTTTATTGTTTGTTTATTACGCTTATAGTTATTGTGTAGGTATTTTAGACTTACTTTATATTGCTCAGGTACCCATTTCCTTTATCATTCCAACCCCCATTACCATGTCTATCGAGGTGATCACATCGATCAAAGAACTGTCACTTACTGAGTGGTTTCCATGCCCGGAGATGGCACCTACCTTTTCCATTCTCTTTGTTACATATTGCACGGCCATATCAGGCTCACTCTTGATATCCGGAGGAACATTGTGTCTTATGTATTGAATGACTGGGACAGGTTCAAGGTGTGGACTGATGACGGTACAGGAGATAATTATACTACACAGGAGCACTAGAAGAGTGAAATGCTTAAGCCCTTCACCTATGGTTGTGCATGTGAGTTGATGGCTGCCGCTGAATTGTTCGGTTGTCGCTTTCAAGTGTACCGGAATGGCCAAATATTTTACACCTTTCGACCCGCCAATGCCTCTTAAACATCTTAGATTCACAGGTGACGATTTCAGTAGTGGACACTTTGATGTTTATGAGTGTTTAAACTCTCAAAAGCTGGATGTGATTTTATCAATGAAACTGGTTGTGTGCTTACAATGCTTGACAGATGCCGAATGTCACTTCAACACAACAAATCCTGCAAATACTGTCGTAATTGAAACAAACCATGAAACTCAAACCGATTATGACAGCAGCAATCCAAGCTGTGAGATTTGAGACAAGATTACTGTTCACATGGCCAACTGTAAGTTACATGCTCAAGAGTAAGCTCAGCGCACAGCTTGGTCATGTTACAACCGGAGGGCCGAACTGACAACATGGTATACAAAGAGATCCTTAACAAATGATTATTGGCATATTTTCCCTCAGTTTAAAAAGGTTAAATTTTCTTCTTAATAAAAATTTTAAGGCAGTACTTCGCCACTGCGAAGCGCGGGTATTTTGCTAGTATATATATATGACAGAAACACTCATAACAGTGACAAAACAATTACATTGACAATCATGTTACGTTATTTTCAAAATGTTTCCTTTTCTTTTTCATTACTTCTTTAACACACTACTTCTCCGCTGCGAAGCGCGGGTATTTTGCTAGTTGACTATATATCGATGGAGTGGTTAGTCCAACTGCCTCATGGATCCAGTTTTCTGGTTTTAAGTCAGCATTAACTACTATACCACTGTGCCAACCTGCAGGTAATGCAGCAGTGATTTTGGCACTCTGCGTAACCCATGATAACATGTGTCTGCCTAGCTAATAAACCTGATTCATCATGGAGCCCCTCACAGAAAGCAAAGACTGCAAGGCAGGAAGAATCCCTGGACTGGTGCGCAGAAATGAACACACAGACACACACTCACACAGACACACACACACGCACACAGACACACACAGACACAGACGTACACTCACACACATACAGTCACAGACACACACACACGCACACAGACACACACACACGCATACAGAAACAGACACACGCACACAGACACACACTCACACACGCACACGCACAGAAACAGACACACACACACACACAGATGCACACACACTCACACGCATACAGAAACAGACACACACATGCACACAGACACACACTCACACACGCACACACACACTCACACACATACAGAAACAGACACACACGCACACACACCCAGACGCACACACACTCACACACATACAGAAACAGACACACACATTGCAGTCATTTTTTCATTGCCAGTCCACATAAGGACTGTGGGAGGAAACAGAAGCACGCAGAGGGAACACACATGGACACTGGGAGAACATGCACACTCCATGCAGGAAGGGTCCCAAGACATGGACTCCGGTATCCTTATTGTGAGATGAAAAAGAAAATATTTTTCAAAATGGTAGACAGCACGAGTTTAAAAAGGTAAAACAGTTTTAGTTGGAGTTTCCTGAAAATAAAATATTTTCTGATGAAGACATGTGCCATCTTTCTCATATCTAGATATAATATGAAAACATATAGCAGTATTAAATTTCAATTAATATTTTTTGCTCTTTGTGGTTGTAGAGCAATACCTGATTGGCACCATCTTTTTTTGTATGTTATTTTTTCAACTATTCTGGGAACACATGCAATTCAGTTTCATTTTGTTTTGTATACTACCTAATAAACACTCACGCCAATAAACTTGACTTTGACCATTTAGTCAACAGACTTATGGTACGAGGCATCAGCTCTAATAAAATATGAATACTACATCACAAGTGTTCTAGCACCAGAAATAAAGTCAACTGTAAAACAGAATTGGAATTACACTGTACAGAGTATAGAGTAGATTTACTCTAAAATTCACTAATATTTTAGAGCATGTATGCATTACTACATTATAAATTACCACTTTTATTTAACAACATATATTTTTGAGTCTGAATGACTTATTACCATTTACTTAACTCGATATTCTATTGATATTGTTTTTTTTTTTTTTTTGTTATCAAAGTTGCTTCTGAAATGTTTTGATGTGTAGCCTGAGGCACAGTATACAATCTACACATCCTCATGTTATATGGAAAATCTTTACAGTCCATACAAGAAAACATGAAAATGCAAATTAACTTTTTCCATTGTAAAGTGCCTATTATATTTTGAGGTTCTATAAACCTTTTACCAGAAATCTGTGAGTATCTCTTCTTGGGTACTGTACTTGACTCTAATACCGAGTGCACTTAAAGTAGAGCTGAAAATTGACAAGGCAGCAGAAAAATGTAAAACCACTTTCGTGAGTTTTCAAAAGAATGCAAAAAAATCATAAAATAATGTAGAAGATGCATACAAGGTACTCCTACACAAAAAGTGCTCCCTTGAGAACTCAAAAATTATTCCAGTTTGAGATCAAATAGCACAAGTGAAGGCAGCTACTAGAACTTGAACCCTTTGAGACTTAAGTTTTCCTGTGGGAGCTTTTCTTTTTCTTTCCTCTTTCTCTGATGATTAAGTATGCATTGACTTTTTATCTGAATGTTGATGTACCACTCAACCATGAAGTGAAGTGCTATGAGACAATTCCTATGAAGAGTACTAAATTAAATTTGGCTTGATTTATTTCAATATACTCTTCAAAATAAAAAGTGCCAGAGGTATGCAGGCAAAACTGAAGAGAAATCGGTCAGAGCACATCTTTCTACCCTTTAATTAGAACTAAACAAGTCAGAATAAAAATCGGGTTTAGTGGTTTATTTTACATCAAGAATAGATAATTCAGTTGAATCCTGCTAACATACAAACTGCCATGAAACATACACTGTTTAGGACTTCATAGTCTTGTCTAGTGACCATTTATCTAGACATATCTGTCCTCCACATGGAGCTGATTGCTCATTTGGTGGCACCTTGTTATTTGTAGGCAGGAATGGATTTTCTCTGCGTTTTGGGTTGTGCCTGGCCGCAATCCAGATGGAGATGAGCAAGATTAAAGAAATAAGTTGCTTTGAATGCTGCATGGGTAGTTATTAAGAAATGGAAGCCATAGATAGTTTTTCATGCCTTTTAGTATTATTAAAAATGTGACCGAACCTAAAACTATCTAGCCAATGTTGGTTCTGTGTTTAGAAAAGACTGTTGATGAAAGGGACTGTTGGAAGATTTTGTATGACTTGTGCAGAATAATTGAGAGGCTGTAGTCAGTCAAGTGAAAGCTGAAAACAACAAAGATGTCAAAAGAGGAATATCAGAATGAATGATTGAATAACTTGGTGGACCTTGTTATGAACAGACTGTAGCAACCAAAGGATCAACTAAGTTCCACTACTAGGAAAAAATGCAATGACAAGGTGAAGTTACAGTGAGGCATGAAGTCCAAACTATGGACACTGGAGGACTACTAAAATAATCATATTTCCACCTGAACATACATTTTCAGTCAAAAGTTTTAGAACTGTCCCATTTTTACAATTTTTATTGAAAATTAAATACTAAAGGTCTAGTGAATAACCTGAAATAGTACAAAGGATAGTGGTAAACTGCCAGAGGTTAAAAAAAATTCGGTTACCAAACACTGAAAAATAATGTAATTTTCAGAGTTACACAAACAGGCCTTTTTCAGGGAACACACAATGGGTTAACAGCTTACAGCTTTTCTGTAGCCTTGAAAGTCGATGCAAACTATTCATACGGGTGTCCCAACTTTTGTTGATTACTTACAATACAAACCTTCTGTATGTATAAAGGGAATGTGGGAATAATCAATGTTGCTATACTCTGAAGAGCCCTGAAGCATTCTACACTCTAAAGCATTCTTTGGACAATACTGCACTGTATATACTGCTGCTGCTATAATCTTGAGAAAAACGCAATCAACAAAGAAAAACAGTTAGACCATTATAGTCCTTAAAAGTGTAGGTCTTTCCTTTAGAGAAATTACAAGGAAAGCCATGGTGTTAGCGAGTACAGTTTTCCTATAGACACTCATGTCAGGCATAAAGACTAGAAGCTACTGTAATGGTGGCAATGTAATGAATGATGTGGGATATCTTCAAGCTACGTGTTACATCTCTTAAAATGAGTATAGCTATCTCATCTCTCTTTCTCACTGGTCACTCAAAATGAAAATTATGTCAGTTGAGGTTATTTGTGTGTTTTTAAATGGCTGAGGAGTTCAATCATTGTGCTATAAATCTAGGAACAGATGGGGTAAAAAGTTCCATTCTTCTGGTGCTCTTTCTTCTCCTTCCCATGCTGTCATTTGTTCACCAAATCTGCGAGGAGGTCAGCCTAAAAGTAATGTACTGATTAACTGATGAACCAAGTGGCTTCTTTGTGGATGTTACATAGCTAAGGTCTCCCAGCAAGTGATGTATCTAGCCTTTCATCAAGTAAGTTTTGAGGGTGTGATTGAACCATTTTCTTGGGCCTTGGCACGTTCATCAGACATTTAGTTGAGACTAGAGGATTTATCTCAGGAGACAGAAATCAGTTACTCTAATGCAGTGGCCTATCCAATTTAGTCAGTTCTGCTCGTGAGGAAAACAAAACTGACATTAAAACAGAACCATGTGAAACCAGTGAGAACAATTCCACCTTATTTATGTTCAAAGGGGAAGATGACTAAATTCCCAACCAAGAAGACACATCTGTAAAAATCAGTAATGGTTTAGACTTTGAGTTATCGTCATTCAGCTGAGTGACTACATACTAACAGACAGAACAGGAAATCTAATGGGAAAATTCAAATATTCCAACAGCTAGAAACCTTAACATTTTTGTTAATTGCTTACTTGAAGAAGTATATTGTCAAACTACCAAACACCCTCTAGCTAATATTGTCAATGAATGATGTTTTTAGTTTGTGGGCCACATTCTTTGCATGCCCCCAGAACTCCTATCAAAAGTAGCCATGCTGCTGACACAAGTACATGGGAAATGGGAGCAAGGGTGGCTGAGGCAAACATCGCAGTGCACCTTTCTTGAAGACCTTTGTGCAGTGAACTTGGCATAGGACAAAATCGAGGCCGCTGCTGCTGACCAGGCTCAATGGAGATCGCTTGGTGCCCAATGCACCACCTGATGCACGAGGAACTAAGTCTAAATCAGCTTTATCAAACAAGCCAGCAGTCATTGTATCTGAGCAGTCCAGCTGGTTGGGAACAACATAGCCATTGCACAACACTAACAAAGCATAGCAAAAAAGCCAAAAACCTTATACTGGAACCTCTATTTATTTCAGGTTTTAAGGTCCTTTGCAAAGCAATCAAACAAAAAGTGAATCCAATGCACCACTAGGCAATTTGCCTGCTGTCCACATTTGAAATGTATACCTGCTACCTCAACCAATTTTACAAAATCAAAATATGAACAGGGTAAATGACAAACGAGAATCAAAATCGAGAACAAAAAAATGTAATCAAAATTGCAGGAAACATGAAAAATTACAATATGCAAACTTTCGAGGCAACTCAGGCCTGAGTTGCCTCAAAAGCTTGCATATTGTAATTTTTTTAGTTAGCCAATAAAAGGTGTCATTTCGCTTGACTTTTCACTACATTCATAATGGCTAACACGGTACAACACCCTAGTACTAGGAAACATGAAATTCACTTCTAACATTTGCCTTGAAAAATGCGTTAAAATAATGGTATCTGTCTTAGTAAAGATCATTATTGTAGTAATCCTTTCATATATATCATAAATGACTAATAACATATGCTTTTCCTAACGCTGAAATTCTCAAAAAATAATCAACTATAAAATCAGAAAATATTACATCAACAGTTACTTTAATTAAACAAAAAAATAAACTTAAAAACTTAAGAAAGATCAACACTGATATTGTAATTCTGAAAGCATAATACAAGCAGTAATCATCAGTAATCGCCGACCATCTTACATTATTATTATTTTTTTTATAAATCAATTACCAGAAGAAAAGCAATTGTAAGGCTTACAATTGCTGTATTTACCTTAGCTAAATAAACCTGCCCAGCGTTCTTCCTCAGATCTCAATCATTAGCAGTTTTCCAGGAATTAACAGTTACTGCACATTTCCAAAGCATAGCCATTAAAATACATACAACAGCCAAAAATTCAATGGAAACAGTGGTTACACAAAGACACAGTCAATATACGTAAAAAAAGTAAATAAGAAACTGCAGTCCTGAAATGTTGCTTGGAAGTGTTGTGGCTTAAAAATGAAGAACATAAACTGGCCTCTTCACTTGGGACCTTAGCTGCTTTGAAAGCTTGCATTTGTAACCTATTTAGTTAGCCAATAAAAGGTGTCTTTCACCCTACTTTCTCCTGTATCAAACATGGAAATAGAGATGGACAAACAAACTACTATTAAAATTTGAAGTAATCCCAGCAATCTAGCATGCACTTTATGACCTTACTGGAAGGTCCACAGCATTATTCACCAAAACAAATTAATGTCTGGTTATCTCATTTCAAGATGTTATCAAAAATGTGTACTTACTGTAAGATAACCTGACAAATATTATGAATCCCTAAGGTCAACAGTTGGTAAAAGTTGGTTTAATAAGTAGGCAGGGAGTTCAAAATTGTCATTTTGTCATTTTTGATTAATATCCAATTAGATAGTTCTGCTCCTTATTGTCACTTAAGTCCTTTCCCTATACTCTACTTAGGCCTTTTCGGTAGTATCGTCATGCATGCTGTCTAAGACATCTACTTACAATGATTCAGGAATTACAATTCAGCTTCCTACTATGGTTATGCTATCTATATCCAGCAACTCAATTTGGATATTACAGAATTTTCCTACTTGCAGCAATATGCTCTTTTCTTACTGAGATCATCCTTCTTATGAACTTTAAGACTACTTGCAGCTGCTCATTAGCTCTCTCAGTCTTTATAGTTTTTGTGTTGATATTGAACATCTTTCACCTCATTAACATGACTCTCCTTCAGTACAGAAGAACTTATTTTTATCGGTATCCTTGAAGCTGTAAGTTACAGTGTCTGCCATCACTACAGTCCTTCAGGGAGAATATTCAGGTATCCCATTGAAGAACGTCAGCCTGAATAGTAATCTCTGGCATCTCACTGGTACAATGTCAAGACCTTTAATATTTAATATCAAAGTTATTACAAGCGTGTGATCTGTGATCACATGACAACATCATAACATCGACTGGCATGTTGTGTGCTAGCATGCTCAGTGCTAGCTGAGACAGAAGCATTGGATCGCAACTGTCACAAAGTGGTGACTGATGGAGTCAGTCTATGCCTACAAGATATTTCTCAAATCTTTTACTTCTCCATATTCCCAAGGAAACATTCTCTTATGATTTGAGTGTGCATTGACTCTGTCTCTGTGTGTCAGTTTGAGCAGCAGCTTTGCACATCTCCCCATGTGCCTACAATGGAACATCTCCTAGTCCGTTGCTGTTGGTATTTGTACTGACTGCACTAAATAGCAGCAATCTGAAATAAGAATGGAATCAGAACACGCAATTTGGTAATTAAACTAGTCAAGGTTAAAACCAGGAAACAAACAAAGAATGAAGAACCACAATCCATCAAAGAACTTTACAAACACAGATAAAATGTAAGTCAACGGACATAGTCAAAATGTAGAAAAAAATCAGGCAAGGGTTTTAAGTTGCATCCTCAAACATGTACAACCAGGAAGTGCACATTACTGACACGAGGCAGACGCTGAAACCCCATGATATCTGTCAACAGAAAGGTCTCAAAATGGCAGTGCCCATAAGCAAAACAAGATGGCTGCTGTGGGAGAATGCATTTCATTTTTAACATAGTGTGACACTAGAGGGTGCTGTCGCTCCTCAAACCCCGCAGATAAACATCCAAGACACCAAGTAAAAGCACTTAGAAATATTTTAATTTCTTCTTTTCGATATTGTGCCACAGTAGACACCACTAACACCACCATAAACAATAAATCAGTAATCAAATACAATAACACAATCCTCCTCTCCCAGCAGCTCCATCACTCTACCACCCAACTCCGGCTCCCCTTGCTGGGTCTCGCATAGTCCCTTATATAGTGCTTGACCCGGAAGTGCTCTCGTCCGTCAGTCCATGTGATTCAATAGCACTTCCGGGTCAGATGAAGACTTCTATTTTTCTTCAGCCTGGAAGTACTTCTGTTCTTCCGTCCCCGTGACTTGGGAGTACTTCCGGGCTATAGGAAAAATAAAAATCCCTGCGTCTCCTTGCATCGTCACACAGTGGCACCCAAGGTCCCCAGCAGGGTTGTGAATCCAAACTCCATCTCCCATGTTGCCCTGCGGGAATCCGGGGCACCTCTATGCTGCAGGGAGGACTCCGTCTAGCGGCCTGGATGTGTCGGCCAGTATAAGCTGCTGGCCGTCTATCACAATAGTTAAATACAAGTTGAATCAAGAATTAAACTTAACCACTTGACCTCTTGGCTTTTAAAAACCACAGAACAATGCTTAAAATATTTTTAGTGACCCAGAAACCGTTTAGAAAAATTATGGCAGTATTTGCAGACACTACAATAGCTTTCAGTGGGTAATAATGAGAAAGCATGAGTAATGTCACTAATGTTTCAGTTTTTATGCATCTTCTGGTGGCTGATCCCACATTCACACCTTGTTTTCCTTAACAAATCATATAATAGTTGACAGATCTGGGATTTACAACTGCAGATACATTTTTCATACTTTTCAGGTTCCACTTGTAGGAGCCAGCAGTTCTCTGAATGCTTATACTTTTCATAGATCATGACATGTTCGTTGTGCATTGATGATATATAGCCCATGAGCTATAAGCTCTTTTTTTTGTACACACTTCCTCTTTAACCCAGCTTATTCAACTCTTGCTTGGACACCTTTATAAGTTTGTTGTACTGTGCCGTATCTTTTCCAAAGACAACGACATCCATGTATGCAGTACATTTTCTCCTTCTAACTATTGTAGCAGCTCATTCATTTTCCTGTGAATATTTCTGGTGTTATATTAATTCCAAAGGGTAAATTTCTGAAATTGAGCCCTGCAAATGGAGTGAGGAATGTATTAGAAAGGCAACTCAACACTTTATTTGGGATCTAAAAAAATCATCATATAAGTGATGAAAATACCATGGCTCCCAGCGGCATGGCTAGAATCTCAGCCGTAGTTGGCAAAATGAAACTTTTACTAAAGTATAACTTGTTTTATGAAGTATTCTGTTTAATGGACAGAATAATTCAAGCAAACTTGTGCTACTGTTACTGATCTGATCTGAGTTGTGTAGACTTAAATTGCAGCATCATTTATATGTTAGGATTAGAATGGAATGTTTTGAGTAAAAATTAGCATGCCACCGAATGGTAGCTTAAATCTATGATTACATCTAATATTATATCACCTAATATCTGTCTTCTGTCATACACTTGCACATGGGAGGCAGCTAGAAGGACCAAAAGAAGGTAAGTCCACGCCAAGCCAGGGGGTGGCAGGGTGTATTAAACCTTTCTCTTTAATCTCTGCAGACCAGACATTGGAAATTCTCATTATGTAATTTCTGGTTTCTGGCTAGGACAATGTCATTTCCGGTTCTGGGCACAAAGATGTCACTTCTGATTCTGGTCACGAAGACGGCACTTCTGGTTCCGGCCTCCATGACATCATCTCTGATGAACTGCCATAAAACCCAGGCCGCTTCCTGTGTGAACTCATTTCTGTCTTGGACTCAATTCTGTATATAACTCTGCTTATAATTTTTCTTTTTTGCAGCCAGGATTCAAGTATATAGGTGGCTGCCCCAAACCTTTTTTCGTGTGTCAAGGCTGTTCATTTCACACTTCTTATAATAAAAATCAGCTGATGTAAGCATGTAAATGTTCAAAATGTATGTTTCTTTGTGAAGTTGTAAATAGTAATCGTTTAAACTAAAAGAGAAAAAAATCCCCAATATTGTTGCTACGGTCTTTTTGACAGCTATTTCATCTTGTTAATGGTTCTGAAAATTGTTTACATATGGCTGAAGTACTTTATTGCAGTCAGGGTGTTTTTCATTTATAATTTACTTTTTAAATAGCAAATAAGTTTAAAGTGATCAATAGATAGTGTATATAATGAAACAGCAATATGGGAGAAAAGTGTAAAGTAGCATTTAGGAGGTTATGGCGTTACACCAGTAGCTTCTAAAGAACGAGTCACCAAGTATGCAAAAGGCTAAATTTGATGAAACAAGTAAAAACTGAGGGATGAATAGATGAAGATATTGTATGACATGTCTTACAATATTAACAGTAAAGCAGTCTACTTCACATCTGCTTGATGTTTAAAAGAAAAAATGTGATGTTTAAAGAGTTAGTTCAAGTAAGATGTTCATCTCTAGATAGACAAGTAGCTAATGAGAGTTGGGTAGGAGTTAGTTTATGATGCACTCAGTTAGCAACTTAAGTTTCTCAAGCATACTGTGTAATGTCTCATTTTCTTCTGTATGTTGCCAAAATTAGTATGACTTGTGATTGTTTAATGAGTACTGAAGGATCGGTCAACGAAAAGTGCTTGATACAGTTGCAATGGCTTCTATACATATCACGCACAACCTCTGACCTTTCTCAGAAACTCCTCCATGATCTGATGCTAGAGTTTCTTTTTTGAGACAAATCCACGCCAATTGACAAACAGGGATGATGATTTATAAGAAAGTTCTATTTTAAATTACTTTATTTTATTGGTTATTGTGGACTGAGCGACAATAAGAAAATACAAGACTATGCCAAAGCCTCCATGGCTCACATTTCCCTTTAATAAGTTAATGGTACAGATTAGCTATTTCTAAAGGCAGCGGTCCAGCATAGCCAGAGAAATAAAAGTGAACCTCATTGTGCATTGATGCTCATCCATTTGTTAGGTTTAGTGCAAAACATTACAGGCAAGGGCCAGTAATAAAGCCACAATTTTGTGAAAAGTAAAGCAATTTTCTGTCATTTTGATTTTTATAACACTTACCTACATCATGTGCATGCAAGCGTGGATATTTACCAAAGTTGCCAAAGGAAAGAGAGATGGAGCTTGTGTTTATGTCAGCATGTTCTCTTTACTAGTCATTTAATTGGCATTTGGACATATTTTTGAAATTAACAGAAGGGAGATAAAACTGTCCAAAATCGTTAGGTTGATTTGAACAAAGGGCTCAGCAGCTGTGCAGTAATAACTCTATCCACAGTGCTGCCAGGTTTTTGCTGAACAGTGCAAGGCTGTCAAATTGTTGAAGAAAGATTTTTCTGCATAACTTTTCTTATCTGCTTATACTTATACTCTGCCCTTCTTTAAAAGCATGGCATCGGAGCTAGGCCACTGTACTTGGTGGACATGGTCTCCTTATGGCGTCTTTTCCATGAAGTGATATAAACACATATAGCAGCTTTGGAAGGTTCTTCAAATTTAGCACCTTCAGCCAGAGATGGCACCCTTTTTCATATTTTGGGTGAACATATCAGTGTGCTCCACAGCTACATTCTGACTGACATAGTCTTTTGGTCAAAACATTCCTGCATATTGAGCTGCTTTTTTTCTTTTCCCTACTGTGCCAACAGAGCAAATTTTGACACCTCATTGCTGGCTAATATTAACTGGGAAAAGTTCAAAATGGAAGTACTAACATTTTAAAAAAAGCATAATCTAAGTCCCTGCTGAGAATAAGGTGGATCGGGTGAATTGAATTTCAGGCAATCATTACAGAACTTGCTCACTTGATGGTTGCTCATTTGGGGTCAAAGAGTGTGGCGGTGATTGATTCATTGGCATATAATAATTCATACATGTAGTTAGATTTTTGAATTTTCTGCTGCAATGCCAGTATTCAAATGCAAACCTTTATTTTTAAACGTTATTAACACTGCTTGCACAACATTAACTTCACAGTTGTAAGATGTGATCCTACACAGGATCTCAAATCATACAGGCAATAGTGTTAGTATATTGTGGAATGAGCTAAGTTGGAAAACCAACTTGCTAAACTGAAACATTTTTTGTTTTTATTTGCTGGAGATGATAGGCCGATCTTTCTGTTTTATTGATGTGAACTGTATTTTTCGTAATTTCAAAGGTTACTAAAGTAAGGTGTGCTGCTTGCATTTACACAGACATCAGCCTCACAATCACAGAACATCTGACTGCTCACATCTAATGTCTGATTTGAATAAACCTGATATTCTGGAAATTAAACGTGGTGTGGCAACATCCAGCTGGCAGGGATTTGTCTTTGACAATGTGTAGAGTGTAATTTCTACATAAGTTGTTTGAATGTGAAATCAGTCACTTCTGAAATTGGGGAAAATGAAGATTTTTTAAGAATCTGTTAGATACCTAAATTATGGCTAATATGTGCAAACTGTCCTGGGAAATATGGGATGCCTGGTGACCTTGGATTTCTCTCTGTCAGACAAGACATAGCTTTGTAGATTCTTTCACTTCCAAGAGCTCTCTGCTTTACCCCTATTAAGACACTTAGCTAAATCATGCAAAAAAGAAAAAGATGAGTGACAAATGCATTATACGGCCATGTTATAATAATGCAATAAAAAAGCTGATTTAAAGTATATACTGTATATAAATATAAAACACTTTAACAAAGATTTTAAAAATGATTATTCAACATACCACTTCTTCATGCCTGTAACTTCTGACATTTATTCCATTGATCTGTAAGTTAGAATAAATTCTGAATCAAATACACAATTCAAAACATTACTCTGTTAGATCAAACATTTTACCAAAAACCACTTATGGAAATAATTAGTTGGAATTTTGTCTAAAGTCATGAATATTTTTCATACTTACTTGAAGAATTGCGTCCCCAATGAACAACAGTCCAGAAAGTTCAGCTTTTAAGAAATAAGGGCAAAAAGGTTACTATTGCAAATTGAAATAGAGATAATAATTATAAATAAATAGTATGTGATACCTTTTTGTTCTTTGGAAATTTTTGATATGACAACTGGAATATTATGTTCAGCACCACCCTAAAAAAAACAAACAAAAAAAAGTATTCTACCTTGTCATCAGAATGAATTGTATCAGCTAGAAACAGTATCTAAAGATCGTGTAGTAATTATTGTGTTTTATATTTATAATCTGGTTTCTTGACTATTTTTTTAATGGCTTTAATTTGAGGAAAATGTTCTGGTTTGGCTCTAAGAGTCTCATGAAATCAAAAAGATGTGACATGTTTAAAAAAACATTTTGAGTGCCTATAAAAAGGCACCCTCCCTTGGAAGCTTTCATATTTTATTTTTATACAACAGAGTGGATTTAATTTGGATTTTTTGACACAGATCAGCGGAAAAAAAGACTCTTTAATATGAAAGTGAAAACAGATCTTTGCAAAGAGCACTAAATTAATTACAAATATATAACACAAAATAGTTGATCACAAAAATATTCCCCTCCTTTAATACGACACACCTAAATCATCCCTGGTGTAGCCATTTAGTTTTAGAAGTTGCAGAATTAGTTCAATCGAGATCACTTGTCTGTAGTCAGGGGGATTCAACTGATTGTAGTGTAAATACTGGAAAGTACAACTTGTGGTGAGCCAGTATGGTAGCCTAACCTAAAGTAAAGTAAAGACAAAAGAACACTCCAGGAAACTTTGTGAAAAGGTAATTGAAAAGCACAAGTGGTGAGACAGCATCATGGTCTACCATACAAAAGGAAGGCAAAAAAAACACAGTGTGGAGCCGACCCGGACACAGACAGGCGGACATGTTGTTACTCAACCACCACACGTTTATTTACAACTATTTATAATATTAATAATGGTCACTCAGACCCAAATAAAGGTCACTAAGACCCAGTTCAGTGCACAATACCCCAATACAAAGTCCTGGCCACAAATGCCTTTCTTCGGGCCGCCTCCACACCTCCTCTGTGCTTCATCCTTCCTCCTCCCGACTCCAGCCCTGAATGAATGGAGACGGCCCCTTTTATCTGGTTCCCGGATGAGCATCAGGTGTTCCCGGCATTCCTCCCTTGGCCACGCCCCAGCGTGGCGGAAGTGCCGGCTGTCCTCCCGGCAGCTCCCCGGGTGTCTCCCAAAGTCTTCCCCCCAGCACTTCCTGGTGTGGCAGAAGTGCTGGGGCAACAGGTCCCCAAGGCATTGGGGCACCTCCTGGCGGTGACCACGGGCCCCTACAGGGTGGAGCTTCCATGCCCTGTACCCGTGGCCCCCAAAGTAACCAGGAAGGCAGCCCCCACGTGGTCCCAGATGGGCGCACGCCCACTTCCGGTCTTCCAAGGTATCCCGGCCGGGTCATTGCCCCTGGCATCCACGACAACAGCTAGCAACTCACTGAAAAGGAGATTGAAAAGCCCAAGAAACAAAAATCCAAGTCATTGAATATCCTTTGCAGTGCGGTTAAATCATTCAATAAGAAATGGAAAGAGCGTGGCACAGCCAAAAGAAGGCCATGCACAAAAGATGATTGATTGTGCAAGATGATGACTAGTTAGGGAGGCCACCAGGACACCTCTAATAACAGAAGGAGTTACAAGCTACAGCCACTAAGATTGGAGATACTGTGCAGACAACAAAGGTTGCAAAGTGAGCTTAACCAGTTGCAGCTTATTGGAGAGTGGCAAACAGAAAGTCACTGTGAAAAGAAAGACACATCACATCTCGGCAAGAGTTTGCCAGTAGGCACATGCAAGACTCTGGAGTCAGCTGAAAGAAGCTTCTATGGTCTTATCCAACAAAAATGGAGCTTTTTGGCCATTGGACTAAATGCCATGTTGGGTGTAAACTAAAGAATGGACATTATCAAAAAACATACCATGTCTACCATGAAGTATGGTGGTGGCAGCGTCGCACTGTGGAGATGGTTCACAGCAGCAGGCCCAGGAAGGCTTGTAAGGGCAGAAAGTGAAAAGAATGCAGCAAAACACAGGGTAGTCCTGGAGAAAAACATAATATTCTCCTGTGCCTTTGCTTTCCAACAAGACCACAACCTTTAGCATAAAGCCATTTCTACACAGAAATGGCTTAAAAACAACAAAGTTAATGTCCTGTAGTGACCAAGTAAGAGTCGAGGTCTCAATCCATTTCAGAATTTGTGGCTGGACTTGAAAAAGGCTGGTGACTCACGATCCACATGCAAAGCTGACAGGAGATCACATTAAAGGAGATAAATACTTATGCAATAAATTGTTTATTACTTTATATTTGTTATTCATTTTGATCTTTTTCTAGAGATTTGCTTTTACATAGACATTATTATTCAATGTTGTATAAAATAAGAAAATGTGAAAGCTTCCAAGGGGGTGAATACTTTTTATAGGCTCTGTAAAATACTATTAAGACATGAAACTAACCTACTGCATTGTTTTCAACAATCTAATGAAATGATTTTCTTTATAACATACTTTTAGATTAATTTTTTACATTTTGTGTACTTTGTATTTTTTGTTTTTTTTTTTGCTGAAAGAGCATTTCAGATTACCAAATAATAAGAATGAAAAATGAAAAAGCAATACAGTAATGCATATTTAAAATGGGATTTCATGGTAGCAGTAGCTAGCAGTGCTGCTGCCCCACTCCAGAGATCTGGCTTTGTCTTATAACCTGGAAACTAACCAAATCCATCCAGTTTGATGAAAGATCTTATACCACTTCTTACGTTTTATTTTTCAAGCCACTAGAGTTTAAAGAAACTTGTATTTTTAATGTTTTATACACAACAGGCAATTTTGCACTGAATTAGGATCTGTTTTTTTATTTTTATTTTCTTGTGAAGATTCTATTCCTCACTTAAAATTATTTATTGCTTTGTGGTGTTATGGGTCCACAGCTCGTTGAGCAGAGGCCATTTTAAATAAATAATCACCGTTCTCGCGGCGGCTTAGCGTGGGGGCGTTGGGCCATAGCAAGCCACGGGTGATCTGCGGTGTGGGCATTTCTCAGAGTGCACAGGTGAGGAACTGCCCACATTCGTGATTATTCCCGTGGCTAATTTGTTACAGCTGCTATGGCCCCTCGCTAGATAAAAGAAGCGCGAGTCGGTTATCGAAAAAGAACGAGAAAGGAAAAGAGGACGAGGTTACAGGGAGCGAGGAAGCAGGCGGTGCAGGAGAAACAGACACGCGGTGCGTGCGTGTGGTGAGCACGCGTACGAGCGCTCGAGGGCAGCTGCGAGGAAGCTGGGTGTTAGGCCGACACCCAGGTGATGGAGTTGTTGTTGCTCCCGCTGAGCGACCAGGTAGCGGGAGTGACCAGGTGAAAGCGACGAGCCGTGTAAAACCGAGATGGCAGCGTAAGTCGGGAGGCTTGGTGATGGAGTCCCCAACGTGGGCGACCTGGCCGTTGGTGGAAATCAAGTCTCGGGGACTGGGATGAGTGCCAGACCGGAGCCAGGGATCGGGAGGTCTCCAGTCTCGTGTTTGTGAGAGAAAAGGGCAGCTGCAGAGAGCGTCTCGCCTGCTGCAAAGCCCAATTGGGAGAAGCAGGTGATAAGCTAACGTATAAGAGCACCGGACTTGTTGGTTTTTTTTAAAGGCTGCTTCCTAAAGAACATTTTAACCTCTGGTTTTAACGGATTGTTTTTCTATTGGTTTTTTCCTCCACTTTGTCTTTTAAGGATTATTTATTGACTTGTTTTGGAAAGCACTGCATACTATTTATTGAACACTTTGACTGTTTTTGTTGACTGTTTTAATAAATGCACTGTTTCACTTTTTACCATCCCTTTGCTTACTTGTTGCCTCCACTGACTAGCTCACTCGGTAACATTATCGACGGTGTTGGGTTCAAGGGCTTCCAAATATCAGATGGGAGCATGGAGCCAGAACCCGCATCGTCACATGCTTGCATAATATTAATTTCACAACAATTGCTGAGAGTGAAAATATTATGGCCATGGCAGGTATGTTAAAGACTGAGGGCTGCACGCACTTTGGCCAACTTGGAGTTATTCCAGTTTTGGGAACGGCTGACGAGTTGGCTGCCCTCATTCACACAACTTTATTGTGGTCTAATTACTGGCATCTCTGGAGGTACTTTGCACAGTCTTATTTGTGGATATTTAATGTTTAAAAATGGTGCTTACACACTCCATACTAAAAAGCACACTAGCTCCTGCATATATACTTTCTTTCTTTAGATTGTTTTGCAAAGCTCCAGAGATCATATTGAAAAGTACACATCTACGTTTAATGAGATTTTGGCAAACGTTTGATACAGACGCAGCAAAGAAAATAGGCAGAAAGGAATGATGGAGCACAAAATAGTCTTTTGTACAAGGGAGTGAAATGTACACATGCAACAAAGAAAACCTGGAAAACATATGGATGTTGTGAAGGATGTGTGACACATCTGATTTGAGACTTCCCACTGGAACTCAAACTCATGACCTTGTAGTTTCCATTCACCTTGTTCAGTGGAGTAAACCATGACTTCCATAAGGCAAAATGTTATTAGCCTGGAAAGCTGCTCGCACATTTAATAAATAATATTGGTTGTTTCATTACTGTAGCTTCTCGCCTTAACTCTTTTAAACTCCCACTGGCCTAAAGTCGGCATGCCACAGAGTTAAAGTGGAGGAACCTGCTATAATATATTTTAGGAGCTGAACAGTTGGGATCCTACAGTACTATATATTCTGCATCTCCAATAACATTCTAGTGTTCCTCACCTACCTCAAAATCTAACATTAATAAATAGTAACAATGCAGAGGAAAAACAACAGGCAAGAAATATTTTATTTTATCACAAGCAGAGGTAGAAAATGTTCTTATTTCAACATAAACTTTCATTTCTCATACAGCAACATATCAGCAGAAGTAACTCACATGTTAAAACATTCATGTTGATCTACATGCACAGTATATTTCATATTTAAAGTAAACAAATGAGGTTTCTGCATAAATGGTTCTCTTTTTATGCCACAGAACATGCTGATGTCTGTGTTATTCCTCAAGCTTTGCCCTTCATTAGTCCCAAGTAACGGTTTATTTTAAAAGGTCTGTCTATCAAGGGAACCCTCCATCCTAATGCAAATTTAATTTAATCCAACTTTAATTATTTAAATATTAAATTAGAGAAGTGAGATTCAAAGAGACTCAAAAACTGTAATTATGCCTGCTAATACTTACTGACCCAAAGCTGTATTTATACAAAGAGTTCAGAATGGTGCCTGTAAAGGCTACACAAAAAAAAAAAAAGAAAACTGATGCAAAGGTTTTTAGGGTTGGAATTTCAATAGAAATGATCATCTCCACAATTAGAGAACATAATCATCCAAGTACGTTGCATGTAGTTTTTATATTGCTGTAGACCTTTTCTCAAAGGTTCATTCGTCACTCTCTGATGAACAACTGAATAAATCATTTTCGGTCACAGGAGCAACATTTATTAAATCTGCACAGAAAGATACAATGACTATGATGTCTGTAAATACTTACACATTTAGAACTAACAGAAACTCTCCAAATGCTAATTTAGCTTTTTTTGCCATTGCATAATTAGTTTCGCACTTCTTTGTGGCTGTGACAAGTTTCTGGAAGCCTGAGACTATTAGTTCTGATATGAATGAACTGTAGTGGCATTCATTCATCTATTCTTTTTTGATTCCCCTTTTTAGCACATGATCCTGGAGAGTCCTAATTTATGTCAGCACCAAAGACAGGAGCCAACTGTTAATGAGATGCCAGTCCAGTCATCTAGATCAACTTTTTATGCAAAGACAGATTTGGATTATAAAGATATAAGATATAAAGATATATAAAGGGTTCAATGCTGAGTGCTTTTGCTTTACAACCCCTCACTACTGGGTCTGAATACCAGCTAAGTCACAGTCTTTGGTGAATCTGCACATTTTTTCTATGTTGGGAGTAAAAAATCACAAGTGAGGAGCAAACACGAGGATCACGACATAAAGGCATCCATAAGGCAGAATTAAAGGGTGGTCAGAAGACCAGACGTTGGTTAAAACAGGGCAGACAAAAAGCACAACGGCAAAACCGAATACTTAAAACAAAATTCAGAAATCTGTTAAACAAAGCAAAAAACCCAACAGCCTTTAATTGTTTACCCAATCTCTGGTGAAAATTGTTTCTTTGCTTGTTTATAACCACAAACTTTGACAAAGAATAGTCTATTATAATTTGATATTATAAACTTCATCCATCCATTCATCCATCCTCTTCCGCTTATCCGGGGTCGGGTCGCGGGGGCAGCAGCTTAAGCAGAGAGGCCCAGATTTCCCTCTCCCCGGCCACTTCTTCCAGCTCTTCCAGGAGAATCCCAAGGCGTTCCCAGGCCAGCCGGGAGACATAGTCCCTCCAGCGTGTCCTGGGTCTTCCCTTGGCCCTCCTCCCGGTTGGACGTGCCCGGAACACCTCACAAGGGAGACGTCCAGGAGGCATCCTGATCAGATGCCCGAGCCACCTCATCTGACTCCTCTCGATGCGGAGGAGTAGCGGCTCTACTCTGAGCCCCTCCCGGATATTATAAACTTGGAAATTTTAATATATTTGCTGGTTTTGACAGCTGCTGAATGTTATTTTGGTAAGTTTTTAAGAACACTTTTATGTAAAGATAACAATGCCATTTTATTTTCCATGGGTGCTTCCATTTTGAACTTAATTTCTGCTGTTGCTAGCTGCATTGCTCTTAAAGACAACTTAAGCTCATGACAATTGATGCCACAGGTTTGATGGTCTAAAGTTCAGCTGAAAGACTTGCTGGTTATCTTTGTTCTGGATAATTTTCTTTAGCAATGAGGGAATTTTGTTTAGCGCTCTTCTGGTTTCAGTTTAGTGCTTTGTTTTCTTTTGACTTAGCTATTTTGGGTTTAAACTTCTTGCTTTTGAAAACTGTTAAAGGCTTTAGATAATGCATTAACTCTTGATTCTGAGCATTTTTCAATTCAATAATTTTATAGTTACTGGTAAATTTCATCATAATTTATCATGTGTGATGAACTCTTGAAAGCAATAGTGCATTGTTGCTATAATAAAAGTAGCTACGTCCAATGGAAAATAACACAAAATGGCAGAAGCCAAGACTCAGACTTCAAAATTGTGGTGCAACATTGCAGTAAATAAAGTGACAAATGATTTTCATAACATTAAAATGTAGTTTAAGTAAAAGTACATTTTTAAAATGATAAACTGATGAAAATCCACATTCTTCATTTGTTTGCCTAAGTAATCTTACTTCTTACAACATTTTAAAAGCTGTTAACTCCAAATTAGTAGAGCATACAAAAGTCCGGGTGCATGCCCAAGTGTTCCCTTTAATGGACTGGCAGTCAGTCCAAGCTTAGTTGCTGCTTTGTGTGCATTGCCATTAGTAAAGTAACCAGAGTCCCTGAACTGTGTATACTTAGTGAAAACGTTTAAGGCTAGCCAGGAGTTGGAGATGCAAAGTCTAGATATTATAAAAAAGACTAAACAAGTAAGTGCTTAGGGTTAGAAAATGTGGCATTCCCATAAATACATAAATTGCATAATCAAAGAAACTGTGTCTGCAGCCCTGCACTTATCTTTTGATATTATTATTTATTACCCTGTGAGAACTACTCTTTTTAGAGTATATAATCTGCCTGTTGGTGACTTGTGCTCTCCACATGTGCCTACTGAACAGTGTATAAGATAATCTGTTAATCATATTGTGTTTATTGCATTTCAGAATCTCGACTCAAACAGGAGCACAGCCACAAATCTTACTAAGAAAAGGATCTACGGACAAAGTATGAGAAAGACAAACCATATTACACTGTCTCTAGGTTATGTGTTAGCCAATTAATATACCTTGACATCTATACTAATAAACGGCAAAGCCCTCACTGACTGACTGACTGACTGACTGACTGACTGACTCATCACTAATTCTCCA
>JANRMT010062819.1:67899770-67936209 GCA_026402145.1 Polypterus bichir lapradei
TAGATAGATAGATAGATAGATAGATAGATAGATAGATAGATAGATAGATAGATAGATAGAATTTTATTTGTCCCTGTGTACACACCAGAATGACTAAAGAGGAAAAAATACAAAAAGAAAGATAAAACTTCTGACTTAGCAGTCACAGTCTCAGTGAGGCATTATACAGGTAAATCGGGGTCCAGAGTGAGTCCCATAACTTAACCTGCCCTTTTAAGTAGCTTGTTGATCCGGTGGGCCTCTATTGAAGTGATGTTATAAGCCCAACACACTACAGCATAGAAAACTGCACTGGCCGGGTGCCATGCCAATACACACATTAAAGGAATGCAGTCTCCTAAGATACAAGAGCCTGCTCTGCCTGTTCTTTAATCGTTTGTCTGTGTTACAAGACCAAACACTGATAATGGTACTATTCTCCACCCCCAATCCCCAGTACTTGTAGAATGAGCCTCCTCTACACATCCACTCCCTGAACACTCCCTGAACAGTGACCAGACACAGAGACTCTTTGTGCTGTGAAAGCCAATAGCCAGTTCCTTGGTTTTGCTGATGTTAAGATGCACGAAGAAACAAAATTCTCCTCCTGACTCCTCTCCTCTGTCTCATTCCCCTTATCAATGTACCCCATAAGTGCAGAATCATTGCAGAATTTCTGCAAATGACCCGGTGTTATATTTATAGTCTGAGGTGTACAGAGTGAAGAGAAATTTTATTGAATAAAACCCAACTGTTTCTGTTTTTTATTGTCTTCAAAAGAATGATAACTGCTTCTATTTTAAGGATAATCATAATTTGCAAACCAAATTTCTATAAACCTATTTTTTTTAGAATTCAAGGAGTATTTAAAACACCAGACATAGCCGAACCAGGGACAGAATTTGAAAGTGCAGATTTAAGAAAAACAGTTTAATTGAAATAAAATAGGCTATTAACTAAATGCAGAAAGTTTTGAATATTTGTAGTCCATTCTCTCATCATATGTGTGATGTTGGGCTTATCAATAGCAGTGAGTAGACTGTATAAAATTTTAAGTATAAAAACGGAAGCATCGCTGAAATAAGCCTCTATTGACATCTAGCGCATTGCAAATCCAGCTTTGATCTTGAGACAAAGTCAGGTATATGTGAACTGCTTCAACTCTGTTTGTCTAATCATATTTTACCTGAACATCTAACAAAGATACAGAAAATTGATAGAAACCTGCATTATCCTATAGTGCTATTGTATAATAGAGTTCTCAAGAAGATGCCAGTTTGGAAAGTATAAAGTGCTGAAATTAGATATGTGCCAATCCATCAACTGTGTCAAATAACCATCTGCCATAGCAATAACATAAAAGTTAATGTGAATAGGATGTTCTGCTACATAATAATATGTCTCATAGGACAACCATTCCAAAAGCCTAACTCCTGTCACTTTAAAGATTAGTTGGTGCATAGCTCCATATGTATAAACTGCAGTGCTTTGCTGATGTTTTAAATCCATCCATACTGCATTTTCAGAAATGTCAGGATATACAATTAGAGCAGAAAATACTAATAGCTCTTTGGCTAAAATAAACTCTGCAGGGTTTAAAAGAAAAAAAAACATATTAAAAAAGATTTTAAGTGACATGATTTTAATCAAAAATGTAAAAAAGTAAAACTTTTTTTTATTACTCAAATCTGTTGGTCATATGTGACTAAAAATAAAAACATGTGGCAGCCATAAAAGAATTAATTCAAATCAATTTGTGTCACTTAATTTTTTTTATATATATATATATTTTTTAGCCACCCTAATGCCACACAATCAGTCAGTCAGTCAGTCATTATCCAACCCGCTATATCCTAACACAGGATCATGGGGGTCTGCTGGAGCCAATCCCAGCCAACACAGGGCACAAGGCAGGAACAAGCAAGGCAAGGCACCAGCCCACTGCAGGGCACACACACACACACACACCAAGTACACACTAGGGACAATTTAGAATCACCAATGCACCTAACCTGCATGTCTTTGGACTGTGGGAGGAAACCGGAGCCCCTGGAGGAAACCCCTATAACCCAATATAAAATATTATTATATGTTGGAGATGCAATTCTGCAAGGGTCTATGTTATACTGTATATACCCTTCAAAAAAAGACACGGGGAGAACATGCAAACTCCACACAGGGAGGACCCAGGCAGCGAACCCAGGTATGCCACACAGTCCTTGGCATATTACAAAAACCTTGACTTGGGTGGGAAGGTGATTTGACAGAAATGAAATTAGTGGAATCGAAACTATGATCTTAAAGTGAAACGTAACATTCAGTCTTTCTTAAAAAAAGCCCAACACTTTATCCACTGAGCCAATATCACTAAATCACTGAAAAGAGTATTTCGCCAAATTTGTATATAAATGATGAAAAATTAGTAAAATTTTTAAAAATTATATATTTTGTGTGCATTGGTCTCAAACCTTCGACCATTTGATTGAATGTCCTGACCAATGCTTCTTAACTTCAATATGACTTAATCAAAATGATTTTTTTATAAATTATTTTGTCTACATTGGACATTTGATTGAAAGTCCAACATGCTAACCACTTGGCCAATTTTTCATATATATAAAAACACTATATATGTATGTGTGTGTAATTTCTTAAAGTATAATATAAAGAAGTGAGAAATTTTAACTTGACATAATTAACATTCAGATCACAGATAAAAACTAATGAAATATTGCATTGTCACCAGAGATCAGCATGCAAACAAAGTTTGAAGGAAATCTGTTTGGCAAAAATAAGTAACAAATTGATTGCCAAATTTAAGCCAGACAAACAGAGAGTGCAAGTTGAACAATATGGTATAATAATAAAAAAAGGTACATTATTTCTAACCATTTTTAAGCTTACTTCTGCAATATAGCAATAGAAGCATTTCCACATATACAAAATACAATTGAAAATGAAAAATTGTATGGTTTCGACAGTTGTATTTAATACATTCTTGTTTTAACAGGGCGCAAGAGAATGGCAACGTAATTTATAGACAGACATGCAGTACATAATTAGACTAACAAATCTGAAATGTATATACAACTGGCATCATTTCAGTTCCATCACTTGCAACTAGTGATGAGTGAACCCTGCTGAATTCGCTTCAACTTGAGAAATCGCAGAAATGCTCTGGAAATTCACTGACTCAGTGAAATGAATTAAAGTCAGAAGGGAAGGAGGATCTAAACTTGTTTTCAGTTGCTTATAATGGTGCAATGTCTTTTAAGTGTACCTGGTGGATAAGGAAACATCTTCCAAGTATGCTGGACTGATTGGTGTGGCCAATATGTGTCCTGATCAGTGATGCATTACCGTGCCTCCCTGAGCTAAAATTAATTGAATTAAATATCAGAATAATAAAAATTTATTGCAGACAGGAAGCATACATTTGCTAAGATTTGCTCCCTACAGATTTAATAGCAGGTTCTCATCTGTCTCAAACTGAAAAGTACAGTTTTTATGTTTTTCGTTTTCTTCACTCCCTCCTGTTTGCTTTAACTGCACAGCACTCTAGATTACGCTATTAAAGGTGTAAGCTTAGTATTACACACAGGACACATACAAGTCTGTAATAAAAGACATTAACTTTAAAACACAAATACACCGACACATTTCAAATGTTCTTCATCACCCGAGTTCTCTGTTTAAATGTAAGCAAAAGTTTACTGGTAGTTTTTAGCCGATTACTAGGATCAGCGGTATATACTTGGGGGAGATGTCCCATCCACCACTGGCTCCTATAGCCCTGTGATGTCAGGCTGGCCTTACAAAGCATCATTTGTCACTGAGGGGATAAAAGTTTGTTTAAGCTGGTTGCAAGGTGAATTTCAAGGAAAATATTTAGCAGTGAACACAGCATATTCGCTGCAAAAAAACACTTTGAAGAATTTAGTTTCTCTACTTGTAACATACTGTATTCTGAGGAAAAACTAAGCACATTCTGTTTTTCAACAAAATCCTCATAAACATTTCTAGACTTGTTTTAATGATGACCAGGTTTTGTTTTTCACTGCCGCTCTACTACAATATTTCATTTTGCTTAAACAACCACTTTACAGTAACTGACCTGATGTTTTTCTTACTGAAATAGCACATTTAATGGAGTAAGCTTTTCCAATAGGTAGTTACTAGGGGGCTATGTCTGGAGAACAGTGGGGCTGTGGCATCTTTTTGAATCCATTGTTACAGAGCAGCCTTTGCAACCCCTGCAGTGTGAGTGAGGAAATTGTCATGACCCAATATACAGTAGAGAGACGGTCAACAGTTACCCCTACTCGTATTTTCCATACTGACTAACACAAGCATCTAAGCAAATCCAGTGTTAACTGGTTCTTTGATCAATTTCATGCATCTAATGAATACGCTGTAGACTACACTCTCAAGATCATAAAAACATACACATGGCTAGCTTTGATGTTAATATTATTTCAAATATTTTCAGACTCTGGATCATACCGATGTATTCACTACCCCAATTCCTTAGCTTGAGATTCTCCTAAGAAAACTGGATGTGGTGATAACTTCATTTCAGGAATCAATTTTGAAGGCGTCCAGCTTTTCTAACCTTGCTTGTAGTTTAATTGCCTGAATTGTTCTTAAAGAATGGCTTCAATTGACGCATAACTAATCCCAATATTATCTGTCATCTCATGCACCATCACTTCTTCATCATCTGTTACGATTTGCTCCACGTTTGTCAAATTTCTTATGTTTTTATGAATAGGACTGTTTCTTGTACATGTTGCATACATGAGATTTATGTTACAGTAATCCCTCGCTATATCGCGCTTCGACTTTCGCGGCTTCACTCTATCGCGGATTTTAAATGTAAGCATATCTAAATATATATCACGGATTTTTTGCTGGTTCGCGGATTTCTGCGGACAATGGGTCTTTTAATTTATGGTACATGCTTCCTCAGTTTGTTTGCCCAGTTGATTTCATACAAGGGACGCTATTGGCGGATGGCTTAGAAGCTACCCAATCAGAGCATGTATTACATATTAACTAAAACTCCTCAATGCTATAAGATATGCTTCCCGCGCGGTGCTTAATTGTTTGCTTGTCTCTGCCTCTATCTCACCCTCTCCGACATTCTCTGCGCCTGACGGAGGGGGTGTGAGCAGAGGTGCTGTTTGCACAGAAGCTGTTTGCCTAGTGGATACGGACGCACCTCTAAGAAATGCCGGTTTATAGCGGTGCTTCCAAAAGCACACTTATTGATTTTTTGATTGTTTGCTTTAATCGCTCTCTCTCTCTGACGTTCTCTGCGCCTGACGGAGGAGATGTGAGCAGAGGGGCTGTTTGCACAGAGGCTGTTTGCTTAGAAGATAAAGATACGGACGCTCCTCTAAAAAATGCCGCTTTATCGCGGTGGGGCATACTTAAAAGCACAGAAGCACATATTGATTTTTTGTTTGCTTTTCTTTGCGAGCGTTCTCTCTCTGAAATTCTCTGCTCCTGAAGAGAAGATATGTTTGCATTCTTTTAATTGTGAGAAAGAACTGTCATCTCTGTCTTGTCATGGAGCACAGTTTAAACTTTTGACTAAAGGGTGTTATTTCATGTCTAGAGGGCTCTAATAATGTTAACAGTGTGGGAGAGTTTATAAGGGCTTAAAATATATAAAAATAACTATACAAACATATGGTTTCTACTTCGCGGATTTTCATCTATCGCGGGGGGTTCTGGAACGCAACGAGGGATTACTGTATATGCTTTTCTTCTGGATACTACTTCATAAGCCATTTAAAAACATTTTACTTACATTTTCGTATCTAATATAGCCTTTCTCAATGAAAACAGCAGACTTTACAAAATGTTCGAGTTCTCCTGAATGTGCTCTTCAATTTTACCCAGCACCTGTCGCAGCTCCAGTTGCAGCTCCTTTCGCAGCCTTTCATTTGCCTGTTGCAACTCCTGTCTCAACTCCTGTCTCAGTTTCTCACTTGCCTTTACCCTTGCCTTCCCATTTGCCTTCTCGCTTTTCTTTATATCTTGCATGAGCTCTGCGAACATCGCCTTCAGTTCAGACAGTTCAATTGTGCTTTCTTGTACCGCAGGTGAAGCGGCAGGCTCTATTGTAGCCGGTGTCCCCGCTGTTCCAGGCTCGCATGGAGTAATTGAAACCACGGACTGCAAGGCCTTTTACAGTTTCAGATGATCTTCTCCGATCGGCGAGCTATTGAGACCTGCACTCACGATCGTACATTTGCTCCCCTTTTCGCTCTCAGCTGGCGACGATGTAGCGGACTGTGGTCCTGAGGAGTCTGTACTTTCGCCCATCTGATCCAGGTCTGTCTCTGAAAGGCTGTATCTTGAACTAGGGCTTGCTGATCTTAGCTTGGGTGCAGCTTTAGTTTTCGACTCTTTCGATCCCCCTTTCTTGTTGGCCATGTTTATATATGCTTACATATACTGTAGCAGCTCCCCTCGGGTTGAATAAATACAGGATATCTCAAGATAATAAGCAGATAATATAAAAAATAACACCGTTGCTAGTGGAGCTCTACTTCAGACGTCCATCTCTCGCATCGGACGAGAACAACCTCCAGACTTTACAAAATGTTCATTATTTTAATATTATTTCTAGAACATAAGAAGATTGAGAAGAAATGAGAGGAGACCATTCAGTGTCTCAAGCTGATTTGGTTAGTTAATAGTTAAGTTGTTCCAATATTTCATCTAGATTCTGTGTTATGCTTTGATTTAATTAGAGCTACTAAGGCAAAATGCACATCTAGATTTTCATTGTTTATTGGGCAAACTGTATGATTTTTTTTATTTATCATGGAAAAATTGTGTGAGGTTCTGCAAAGCTTCTGACATTTCTATATTAATAGGTTGTACTATAAATATAGAACTAACTCCCGTATACCTCTTTTACTTTGGCATATTGCATCCAGTTTTCTAATTAACATTTTGCTCTTTTTTTCACTGTTAAATATTAACAGCTCACTAAAGGATTTTTCATGCTGACACTGCCTATTTCCTCTAATATTAGGATAGAAAGTATCTTTTCAAAGTGGATTCCCATTCCAGTACTCAAACCATTGAACCCCAGGCAGTACAGCACATCCGCCAGCAAACACAAATGTGAAAAGGCTCAGTAAAGTCTCCTGACACTAAAGATCTGAGTGTACTTCAGCTTCAGGTAAGGCATGTTTATCAAAAGACCCATAAACTGGAAGAGCTCTGTTGCATATTTAACATAATCAAAGCGAACTACTGCTTTTAATGCCGAGTTGTTGATGTGGGAGTTCTGATGGTGATTAAATGAGATGAAGGAAGTTAATTTGAAGAATCTGATAAAAAGTGTGAAAATCTTTACTTCTTAGGTACTGAAGGGCTTAACTGAATATCAGGATTAATATTAAAGTTAAAGAACTATGCATTAAATTATATTAAAATACACTCTAAGGGACGGCCGGCAGCCCAACCCAACCCGGACACCCATAAAAGATTGGATTAGCAGATAATTTGGAATCCATTATATCATTACAGAAGGACTTGGATAGCATACAGGCTTGGGCAGATTTGTGGCAGATGAAATTTAAAGTCAGTAAATGTAAAGTATTACACACAGGAAGTAAAAATGTTAGGTTTGAATACACAATGGGCGGTCAGAAAATCAAGAGTACACCTTATGAGAAGGATTTAGGAGTCATAGTGGACTCTAAGTTATCGACTTCCCGACAGTGTTCAGAAGCCATTAAGAAGGCAAACAGAATGTTAGGATATATAGCACGATGAGTGGAGTACAAGTCCAAGGAGGTTATGCTCAACCTTTATAATGCACTCGTGAGGCCTCATCTGGAATACTGTGTGCAGTTTTGGTCTCCAGGCTACAAAAAGGACATAACAGTGCTAAAAAATGTCCAGAGAAGAGCGACTAGGCTGATTCCAGGGCTACAGGGGTTGAATTATGAGGAAAGATTAAAAAAGCTGAGCCTGTGCACTTTAAGCAAAAGAAGATTAAGAGGTGACATGATTGAAGTGTTTAAAATTATGAAGGGAATTAGTACAGTGGATCGAGACTGTTATTTTAAAATGAGTTCATCAAGAACACGGGGACACAGTTGGAAACTTGTTAAGGGTAAATTTTGCACAAACATTAGGAAGTTTTTCTTTACACAAAGAACAATAGACACTTAAAGTCTATCATTCTTTGTGTAAAGAAAAACTTACTGTCTACCACACTACTAAGTAGCGTGGTAGACAGTAAGACTTTAGGCACTTTCAAAAATCGACTCAATGTTTTTTTGGAAGAAATAGGTGGATAGGACTGGCGAACTTTGTTGGGCTGAATGGTCTGTTCTTGTCTAGAGTGTTCTAATGTTCTAACTGCAGAAGGGCCTTAGATGCTCAAATTAATGCCCTTCTCAGACACAGGTGAGGGAAGATCGGCTCGATTTTTACATCTCAGTCAAGTGTATTGTTTAAGTAGAGGAAGTCTTGTTTGGCACCAGTTATCTAATGGGGCAACATCCACCTTGTCTTACAATACTAAGACATTCTTGAGGTGCTGCTGGAATGTGTCTCCTACAACATTTTAGCTCATCCATATTCCTAGTGTTAATTTTTTCTAACCTTTACCTAGTGTTGCCTGTTTAGTTTTATGATTTGCCATGGCAAGACATGTTAAATAAATAAATAACATAATTATCATTTACATTTTGTCAAATGCAGTGCCCATCACTAGTGCAGCATCATCACTATTTCCCAGCTTGGGAATGCAGAAATGGCTTCAATTTATGTGGTAGCAGCCATTTTAAGAACTATGCTTGGATACAGACACAATCCTGGGAAAACCTTTAAAAATCAACCTTCTTTAATTCCTCTCTATTGCTTTCTTTCCTGGCAATACCGAATTTGCTCTTTTATATTACTTACTTCAGCTTTATTTAAAAAAAAAGATCAGTGTTTGATCCATGCCTGCCTAATTATGAATGAAATAAATTAAAAACTTCAATTTGTAGTATTGCTTCAATAGACAAAAATAATAAAAAGTCATAGAAATAAAAAAATATTAAACAAATATAAATCAACTCTCTATTGTTATAAAGAGAGATGTAAGTGATACTTTATGGATATTAAGACATACATTGATTCTAAAGACGCTCTACTAATATTATTGATATCAATAGCAAGACATTCAAGCATAAAAGAAGTGTACACTTGGATTGTAACAGACATATTTATGAAAATATTATTATATGTTGGAGATGCAATTCTGCAAGGGTCTATGTTATACTGTATATACCCTTCAAAAAAAGAGTTGAGGTGAAAGTACTTAAAAAGCAAAAGAGTAGTAAGTCGTTATCAGTTTATCATCTGTAGACAAGTTCACAAGGTCTGAATGAATGATATTAATCAAAGTAAGCATAAGGCAAGTGGTAATGGAAGTTAGATCCTCAAAGGAATACAATTAGCAACTATGTATTGTACTCTGGCATGCTGTTATTTCTAACCTGCTTCCTTAACTTCTTCCAAAATCTATTCATTGCAGAATAAGTTAATAATATGGCAATTTTTTTCCTTTATATACAGACGTAAAATAATTTAAAGAAACCAAATGAGCTGCTAATGACCCTTTCTGTGGTTTAAGGTTAATAGTTGTGAACATATTTAAGACTTTTTTATTTGCCCAGATAGGTATAGGAATGGTTTGCTGAGAAGTCTTAAAGTTTGCTAATCTTACTGACTGAATGTTAATGTAAAATAAATGACCCAGATGTATGCGAACATCACCAGGTGCACCAAGGTTGGATTTATTTTTGTCTTCCATGAATTGACTTTCATGGTGTTTCATTTTGTAGTAGGTTTGTAGTTTTACTATGTTTATTGGTTTATGGTGTTGAGTATAATTTTTCTTTATTAAATTTTATTATAGATGGTTTTGTATAAAGTACTTTGTATGATAGACTATTTTTATAAATACTAAAGAATAAGTCATAATACAGTATATTTGATTATGCTGCTATATTTAGATATATCTGTTACTTTTGCTGATATGTTCTGCTCTGTGAGCAATACAATAAACATAAACCTCTTTTTGCATCCTCTTTTGTTTAGACACATTATTAAATATAGATACTGTGATAGTATCATTCTTATTTTTAAAATATTATGACACATATTGTTGAGCAGGTTGTCAGATGAGGGAAAACAGAGTGACAGAGGGGAGAGTGTCAGATAGAAGTGCCATCTGCGGTGGGATTTTTAATTCTTCAGATTCTTCATTTGCAACTTTCCTCCAATAAAGTCGGCGACTCTCAATCATGGTGTTTAACCTCTGGGGACATCAGAGTCTCTTGGGTACAACGTCTGCCCTTCAAACCACAAGTGGCAAAGAATGATTGTTTCCTCTGTACCACAGTAAGGATAGTTTATGAGGTAAGTCCGTCACCTTCCACCTTTTTAACCCTATTTACAAGTGTGAAAGTCCATATCCATAAATTATGAAGAAACAGAAAAGAGCAGAACTACAGAGAAGAGTCTGTGAAATGGCATAGGGCTTGATCATTCTTTAATGTGTCAAACAGACTTGTGTCCCACTGGTTTAAAGTGCATAAAATTATTTGTATGTGGACCCTAAATAAATGGACCCTCTATAAATTTAGAATATTGTCTTAATATTTTTAGTAGAATAATAAACATATTTGTCTGTCTTGATTCTGTCTGGGGACATGGGCTCTTCTGTTTTTGGCAGTCCTCATGTATTGGGGTCAATTTTGCAGGAGCCTCCAATAGCGTAGGGTTTGTGCCGTCTTCTTGTGTTTACAGGTGCTGTAATTTCTCCAGGTCCTCTGTTTCTCTCTGATGTCCCATAATTAATTATTAACTCTACACTAGCCTGGGGTGGATTGGTGTATGGTTAAGGTTTCTTTATTTAGTCATGTTTACACAAGAAAACATGAAATTTGCCTTCTCAGTTGCATCCAATGACAGACAGAATTAAATAAAACAGACAAATAGAAACAAGAAAGGTTAAAGTAAGGCAGTTAGATAATACATATTTACACCAAAAAAAAAAAAAAGGTTACAGGATTTATATCAAAACCTTAATCATTATCTCCGATATTTCTTATTGAAAAGTCATATGGCACTAGGAAGAAAGGAGTTTCTGGAGCGATTTGTGTGTTTTTTTAAAGCCACTATCCTTCCTGATTTACTGAACTTTAGTTCTACATGTAATGGATGACTGTCATCAGTTGAGATAATTTCCAGTTTCTTTAACATTGCCATCTAACACACATTAGTCAAATCATCTACATCAGCCCCAATAACTTTAGCTGCATACTTCGGAATCTGCTGGAGCTTTTAAACCAGGCAATGAAACTGAAAGTGATCACAGACTGGATCATACTGCGATAGAAGGACAACATGAGGTCCTTGTCTACTTTAAATAGTTTGAGTTTATGGAGGAGAAATCAGCACTGGTTGCATTTAGAGAATATTTTTTTTGTATTTGTATTCCAGTTAAGATTGTTATCTAGTTAAGTATTTATATTCAGTCACCATTTCTACCTCCTCTCCCAGAGCTACAATAGGTGAATATACAGATATTTCTGTCTCTTAAAATCAAATATCATTTCTTTGGTCTTTTTTATATTCAGAGTGAGAGAGTTTTTTTTGCACCAGTCTACCATATAGTCCTCTTGATTTAGATAGTGGCTTTCATCCTCCCCAGAAATGCGTCCTATGAGCATGGTGTCATCTGCATACTTGATAATGGAGCAGTGGTCATTGTTCTGTCTCAGGTCACTTGTGTACAGAGTAAACAGTAATGGTGATAAGACACACCCCTGCGGACTTCCTGTGTTTGAATGAATGACTATTGAAAAAGTGTCCCGAACTTTAACTGTCTGTGAACGGTTTAAAAGAAAGTTATGAATCCATAGTGTAATACATGGGTTTACATTCATACTGTTCAATTTCCCAATCAGTACATGAGGCTGTATAGTATTGAACGGTGAAGAAAAATCCAAAAATAATGGATAAATAATAATGCTCAGACCAGGCTGATCAAGAAAGGTGTAGATTTGACGTAAGATAGCGAGCAGGGCATCTTCCACACTTCTGTTTGCACAATAAGCAAATTGATTGTTGTCTTGAAAAGACTTTGTCTCTGTCATTAAAATGTTTTTCACCAAATGTTCAAAGCATTTCATTTGAATAGATGTAAGTGCCACAGGTCCGTAGTCATTTAAATAGCTTGGCCTAGAAACCTTAGATACAGGGGTAATGATTGATTGTTTCCATAGATTAGGTACAATACCACAGGTCAGAGACCAGTTAAAAAGCAAATGAAAAACTGGAGAGAACTGCTTAAAGACTTTAAGAGCCGACCTGATATGCCGTCTGGTCCCACTACACTGTTTGTTTTGGCCTGCCGCAAGCCTTTCTCCACTTCAGTTAAACTGAACCCCATCACAGCAGAATTTCTGGTATTTTTATAAAGCATCTCCTTTATTTCTGTATTTTGGGTGCTGAAATCACTTGTTTCAAATCTGGCAAAAAAGTTATTCAGTTCTGCTAAAAGCTTGTGGTCTTTGTCAGCTGGAAAATTCACATTCTTTTTAAAGCCCAGTCCTGTAATTGTTTTAGTCCCTTCCAGACCTGCTTTGGATTGTTATCATTAAACCACCTCTTGATTTTTTTCCCATACATCTTTTTATTTTGTATGTGTGGACTGACATAATGTCCTGAACTGTTTTCAGTGTTGCATTCAGTGCACAATGAGAAACTTTTATTCTATAGTGAAAATACATTGATAGAGAAACCGCATAGCTGAATTTTTTTAGCTGCAAGAGTAGCCTGTTATTGTGTTTTAATGAATCCTAATTAGTGTGCTAATTGCCTCATGTTAATCTGTGGATCACAGACTCATTTCCCAGAGGCCCACAGTGGCTACAGTTTTTCGATCCCAACAGTTTCTTAGCTGGATGCCAATTTTTGCCATTATGGGTACTTGTTGTTTAATTAGAAGCCTGGCTCAGATCTCAGATTTCAGTTTGTAGCATCAGGAAATTACTAATACTGCAAAGTATTGATAATTATTTGTGATTTTTAGCACAGCTGTGCCTTTTGGTACACAAGAGTCAAGTCAATACTCATCCTTTTTTTCTCTTTTACTTCCCCACTAGCTTGTAGAGGCATCATACTTGCTTTTTTCTTAAGCAGCTGACAATTTACAAGAAGGTATAAATGGGTATGGCTTCCAGCAGTGGAGTAATGAAATTGATACGCTGTTTACTATACAGGTAATGAACAGAGAAAGGGTCTTAGAGCACTCCTGTTGACTTAATAGCATGTTGATTGACTTCAAAAAAAATTTTTTTTTTCCATACAGAGAGTTGAGTGTAGAACAAGCCACCTAATTAAATGACATGTTAATAGCAAGTAGAGGCTTCAAGAAATACATGAATGTGAAACTGCATTTTATTAGAAACAGTTTATCACTCTCAGTGCATGGGGTGGTTTAAACTGTCCAACAGATGCACCATCAAGTGAGGTCCTATTTGTCACTAGTGTCACAAACAACAACAAAGAAAATATTTTTCTGAGTAAAAATGAGCATGGCTGCAGCTGACGTCGATGTCTCTTCACATCTATGCTGGTTGCTTAAACAAGCAGACACAGGCACTGATATGTTTTCTGTTTTGAGAAAAATGCCGTCTTAACTACAAATGATACCTGCTTTGCCGGTTTCTTCTAGTTCTAACATACTTCAACTGCTAATTGCATACTTGGTTCACCACTTTGACTTTTTGCTGTCATAATAAATACTCACTTGGGCATTGTTTCTGATACCCAGAAGTAATTTCCAAGCACTTATTAGAATATTCAGTTACAACACGCTTTATTATTACACAATATGAGCATTGTTGTCTTTCCAAAAAATATGTTTCATGCTTAGGTTTAAACTTCACGTCTACTAGATAATTGTGCTTTGCTCCGATAGCAGCAGCAATGACTCCCCAGATTTTTCTTTCTTTGTGTTGTACTTGTCTGAATGCCTTTGATAATATTATAGCTATCTTTATTTACCTCTGTCAGTGATGAAGGATGTTAAAGATAGAGTTGCCAGGCAAGAAGAAAAGAGGAAACCCTAAGAGAAGGTTTATGGATGTGGTGAGAGAAGATATGCAGGTTATGGGTGTAACACAGCAAGATGTAGAGGACAGGAAGATATGGAAAAGATGATCCACTGTGGCAACCCCTAACGGGAGCAGCCCGAAAGAAGAAGAAGAAGTGATGAACCTTACATTCTCCATCTTTACATCTTAAGCTATGACGTTATGCTTCAGCAATATTCTTTTGAATCTTGATTTTTGGCTTCCTGTGTTCTTGCTTGTTTCATGTTCAAACGTCTTCCTTTTTAATTAAATTAAATTATTTTGTGGATACCATTTTGTGTTTTTTTTTTGTATAGTTTCTTCCATTTTCTGACTATATTTACATTGCTGTGGCCATGCTGTTTATAGCTTTTATACCCATTGCCATTTATGCAATGTGGAAGTTGTATCACATATTAAATCATCATCTCCAACCCCATATAAGATAGTGACACATGATATTAGATATTCAAGCTTTAGGATTCACTTCTGTCTACTGACTATTGTTTTTAGAACAGTGGAAGCTAAAAACTCTCCTTTCTGAGGAATTAGGGTTAGGGTAGGTTAGTGTAGTGTGCCTACCTTTTGTTTTTCTTTCCTGGCTACAGTTTTTGGCTTTGAGTTTCTGTCTTATATTCAGGATCGGAGCATTTCTAGGATTTGATTTTACCAGTTTCTTTGGCCTCTTTATGGGTTTTGAGCCATTAATACATTAAAACTGTGGAGGAGTAGGAGTTCCACCTTGGAGTTTTGAGATTGTTGATATCAATAAATAAAATTGAAGGGTCAGAGGCATAAGCCTCTGAAGACCCTCCCTCCCATGACTCAGAATTCTTTGTCTTTATCAATATAGTGTCTGCAGCTAATTTTAATTACTTTATTTTTTTCCAGTTCATATTTGTTTATGTCTATTTTATGCTTAATTTCTTCTTTTTACATTATCACACTCATCATAATTTCTGTCATGGAACCTACAACAACTACTAAGACAGAGATTTTAATTGACTGATCACTGACAACAGTGCTTGTTTGTTATTATTTATACTGAAATAAATAAGTGTGGGTGTGTGGATTGGTTTGTATTAGCCCTTAGAAAAAAAGGTTGTAGCTCTATATGATACTTAAATGGCAGATTACTGACAATATAAATATTGTAGTGTGAGGGTTTAAGATGACAAATTTTAACAGAAATGTGTATTTATGGTGAAATACGTGTAATTAACAGTATGTATCAAAATAATACAAAACATAATATTACACTATGATTTACAAGAACTCTAACACAAACTATCTATTTTCAAACCAGTTTTGTGCAATGCAGGGTCATGGGGAGCAGGTGCCTATAGTCAGTATTGTGGTCTACCCAACACAATGAAGTCCAAAGGAACACACCACACAACTCCATTAAAAGGGGATTGAAAAGCACAAATAAGGAGATGGAGACAAGAAAATGTCCAAGTCATGGAATATCCTAGAAGTCCAGTTAAATTAGTCATTAGGAAATGGAAAAGTATGGAGCAGCTATAAACCTGCCTAGAGCAGGCCATCCACAAAAACTGAATAACCATGCAAGAAAACTACTGAGGAAGACCACCAAGAGACCTATGAGAAATCTGAAGGAGCTACAGGCTCCTCAGTGGAGGAGATTGAAGGGATTGAAGATTTTGCTGGAAAGCACATTGAAGACTCTGAAGTCAGCTAAAATAAGGTTTTATGGTCAAATTTGAGAGTTTTGGTCATTATGTGAAATGCCATGTTTGGTTTAATCCAAACACCTCACATTACTAAAAACACAACATCCATACTGTGGGGTTGCTTAACTGCATCAGACCTTGGAAAGATTGGGAGGGTTGAGGGTAAAACAAATGCAGGAAAACACTTCCTAGAGGAAAATATGATGCAGTCTGCAGGAAATCTGCAACATGGAAGAAGGTTTTTTTACCAACAAGACAACAAATGCAAGTATAAAGCCAAAGCTACACAGGAATGGCTTAAAAACAACAATGGTAATGTCCCAGAGCGGCTGAGTCAGAGTCCAGATCTCAATCTAATTGAGAGTTTGTGGCTGGACTTAAAAAAGGCTGTTCACTCATAATATCCATGCAACCTGGTAATTTTGAGTAATTTTACAAAGACAAAGAAGATAAACAGCAGTGTCCAGACGTGCAAAGCTGACAGAGACTTCTACACACAAACTGAAGGCTGTCATGGCTGCCAAAGGAGCATTTACTAAATACTGACTTACATAGGGTAAATACTTATGTGATCGATTACTTTATGTTTTATATCTGTAATTAATTTTATACCACTTAGCACAAATCTGTTTTCACTTTGACATTAAGCCATCTTTTTCTATTGATCAATGTAAAAAAGTCAAATTAAACCCACTGGGATTTAATGTTGTACAATAGTAAAATTCCAAGGGAATGAATAGTTTTTTATGCACTGTACATTCATTCACAGTAGGCCAATTTCAAGTGGATGTTAACCTAAAATGCTAACACCCTGGAAGTGGGTGGAAAACCAGAGTATTTGGACAAAATCCAATCAGGTATGTAAATAATGGCAAACTCCACACAGCCAGTGACTAGAACAATGGACCTGAATCCAGTCCATCTGGACTGTATGAGGCAGTAGAACCAATAACTGCACCAGTTTGTGAAACCATTCTTTGGGGCAAGCTTATAAAACCAAGTAAAGTATATAACAGTCTGACAATGCAGTGATTAAATAAGAGAATGAAACAAATTTAAGTATTGTCTATATTTTCTGTAGCTTTTGAGAAAAGCCAGAGGTCACTGTTTTTACTAATCTCAGAAAATGCTTCTATTTGCACCTTAGAAGTGATGTGCACACCATACACCACACTATGTTTACTGTAGGCCATCTTGAGACCCCAGTGCTCAATGCTGACAGGCTGGATATCACATATTATTGATGTCAGAGTTTGCTCAGATGATGAACTGCCTTTTAATCAGCAAAGGCAGGGAAAGATGAAGAAAAAAAGCAAAAAAGAAAATAGCCAGTCCATTTGGCGCCAGTCAGCTTTAGTCTATCTAAGGATTAGACTTTCACTTGTCATACTGTGCTTAGCTTAAATGAATGGACAAATCTTTTGATTTTACACTGCCTTCTCATTCTAATTTTGCTAGAGAAACAATTAGCTGCACTACTGGTTTTTGTTAGTCCAGTTAAAGGAGGATGAGACTGAATATTTCTTATATGGTGTCACATAAAATTAGCTATTGTACACTCTGAAAAATAAAGGTGGTTCTTCAGAATGATGCCATAGGAAAACTATGTTTGGTTCCCAAAAGAATCATCCACAGAAGAATTCTAGAAAGAACCTTCATTTATTTAAATCCATAACAGGCCCAACACAGTAAATAATCATAAACAGATTATAACACATTTGTGAAATATGAATGGCTAATAAATTTAAAGGGATTCTTCATGTATATTGTGACAGATAGGGGGCACTATCGCTCCCTTGAACCCCTGTCCAAGACTCCTGACACCAGGAAAAAGTCCACAAGTTGACTTTATTTAAATGCCACTGTGCACAAAGCACCCTCTCCTCCACTATACTCATTAAATACACAATCACAATAATAATAAACAATCCTCCACTCCCAGATGCTTTGCCACCCTTCCACCCAACTCAGCTCGCCGTCTGGGGAGCTCCCACAGTCCTTTTATTCTCCCTGACCCGGAAGTGTTCCCAATCCCCAGTCCATGTGATTCTTTATCACTTCCGTGTCAGGTACAAGTCCTTTTCTTCACCCCAGAAGTATGTCACTTCTGTCGTCACTCTTCCTATGACGCACTTCCGGGTTATAGGGCACATATGACTCCTTGCCCCTCCCTGCAGCTCCCTCTTGCGGCCCCTGTGGTATCCAGCAGGGCTGTGAATAAAAACTCCATTGTCCATGATTCCCTGCTGGACTTCGGGGCACCTCCATACTGCAGGGAGGGCTCCATCTGGCGGCCTGGGGGTATTGGCCGGGATGACAAGCCGACCATATACCACAATATGTACAGTAACACAGGCTAAGCCCAGGTTTTCTTAATCTATTAGTGTCCTGCTAGGTAACCTATCTTACATTAAACATTGCAGTTTTTGTTTTTCTTCTACATATTAGAGTTTTTCAAATTGACAAAGAACCAACTTGATATGCAAAGAATCCTTCCTGGAATGAAATGGCATTTTGTCAGGCAAAGGTTCAACAAAGAACTACACAACCCAGTGAAGAACCTCATAGTGCCATTAAATAAGCATTATTTTTAAGAGTGTAATTAGGAATTACTTTCAGCATTTTTGTTTGTTGTTGCATCTTTAATGTAAAGTTGTATGTCTACATGTTGACGGAAGTTAATATCATATTCTCAGGATCAAAGACATTGTTATACCTTTTGTGAAAGTTGTTTTTGATATTTGGACTTCATGTCTACATTTTGTCAATTATTACTAAAGCATGAAAAATGACAATATATTATCTACCCTCTCCAACTCCAGGCACTTCACTCCAAGATAAACACTGAGCCCTGAGAATCTTCTTTGCATCTTGATCTGGTGCAGCGTGGGGTGAGATGGGATAGCAGGCTGCTTGCTGCTTGTGCTGATCGACACATTTACAAAACAAAAGACGCTGATGGAGAGGTGCGAAGGTATTTAAGGTGGGCCGGGTTTTTTCGTAGGCTTCAGGATTTCTAGTGTTAATGGGACCAGAATTAGATCCCCTGTGTCATCTTTACCTCCTTAAAGTTCCTGGCACCTTCTTTCACATATTCTGGGAATGTCCTCCAGCTGTGTTTCTCTGACACTATGTGACATGACTCTTTCTCTCCCCTTTCCATTTTCTCCTCTTATACTAGTGTTCCTAAATGCTTCTTCTCTTTTCTCATTTCCCTTTCTCTCTCCCAGTGGAGGCTTTTAATGCCTGCAATCATCTCAGCTAAGTCGCTTTTAGCCTCTCACTGGAAATCTCCTGCCCTTGTCTCTCCTGCAATCTGGAAGTCTTCATTTTGTAATATTACCCTTCTTGAACTTTCCAACTACTCTGATCACAAACTCTTCCAGCTCTGCTATCCACAACTGGCTACATGCTGTTCAGTTAATAAAGAGCTGTTTGGGGGTTGCTCCATGAGGCAGTTTTGTCGTGTACATCGTTCCTTGTTTTTGTTGTTTTTATTTTGATGTGTGTGTGTTGTGCCAATTTACCTGTGACTCTTTCTTTCTCTTGTGTCTCTGTTTAATTATTTGTTTCAGCTTTCTCAAGTGGGGTGTTTGTTTTCATTCTTACAATAGTTTCTTTACTCACAGCATCTTTGTACACTTTTAATCACAATCATGACCTAATGTTCTCTTATACAATAGATGATCTGCCATAGGTCATTCATCCTCCTCAGACCACATAATCTCATTTAATTTTCTCTCTACCTGCTGAATGCCTCATGCATATTTCTGCTATACATACTGGCATTAGTGACTGTTATGAAAAAGAAAGTCAAGGTCAAGTCATGCCAGTTTCAATCATAAAAGTATGTCTTGGCTTTATAAAGGGAAAAATCCACTGGCCCTTCAGCTGTAAAAGTTGGATGGTGTAATGGTGTATAATATCTACAAATTTTTCTCTATATTTTTATTATTATATTTTGCTCAATCCCAACAAGATGAATTCAGATGTAGAACACTTGTATAGGCATTATAATAAAAAGGCATATCCTCTTCCCTTACATCTCACTTTTATAACAGTTGTTCAGAGCATAGTGCTAAAATGGTTTTACAGCCTGGGAAAGGAAGACTGAGCTGATGCCTCAGGATATTGATTACTTTATGGATGGACATCTGGGGCAACAATTTGGTTTACAGTCTGGGAAAAGATAGGTTAAAGAGTTTCAGCAAAATTCATCCATCATATTGACAGCCAGCCAATCAGGTGCATGCAACAATTATGTGTTGTGATACCACGGCATGAAACTTTATAATAAATATGCCTCATTTTGAAAGCAACGTCAGAAGAAGAGAAACAGCGACAATGGAAGAGCAAGAGCGACGTCAGAGAAGAAAACAAAGACATGTATGACTAGTTTTCATCCGATCATCAGTTATGAGCATTTTCATGAACATCGATTGCTAAATCAAACACCGCCAGGGACATTCATCCTTGTCATCTCTACTTTTTTTCGTAAGCTTTTTCTAAAGACTATATATACAGGTACATCCAGATTCTTCTGTCAGTCTTATTTTGTATTATTCTTTGTTCCAGTGGTATTATTATTATTCCTGTAATAAATACCATGCTGCTTTTAACTTTATATGCTTTGTCTTAATGCCTAGAGTGATTGAAATAATAAGGTAGATTTCTTTGAGCACCTGGTGCAGCCAGAGATTTGCCATTACCTCTGTGCTGCAAGCTTTATTAACACTAGAATTACCAGAGCCTACGAAAAAGCTCATAGATCCATCCCACCTTAAATCGCTTCTCACTTCTCCGTCACCGTCTTTTGTCCTTTAAATGTGTTGATAAGCAGCAATCAGTCTGCTATCACATCCCCCACCGGCACACAGTTTTCTCGGCTCCAGTCTGTTTACCTGCGTGTCAGTTGCTTAGAGTTGTACAAAGTGAGAAGTCAAGAAAAATCACACCTTTTATAAATATTATATCGTTATTTGGAACACATGCATTTCAAGTGTGTTCCATTTCTACAAAGGTCTATGTCGGGGTGCCCACACTTTTTCGGCTTGCAAGCTACTTTTAAAATGACCAGGTCAAAATGATCTATATACATTAAAAATGCTATATCATATACATGCAGGTAAACAGACTTGAGCTGAGAAAACTGTGCGCCGGTGGGGGATGTGATACCAGACTGCTTGCTGCTTGCTGCTTATCAACACATTTAAAGGACAAAAGACACTGACGGAGAAGTGAGAAGCGATTTAAGGTGGAACAGATCTACAAGTTTTTTCATAGGCTCTGGTAATTCTAGTGTTAAGGCTGCGAGTGAGAGCTCCACTCAATAGTAGGGAACAGTACGTAAAGTAAGGTATTCTTGGCTGATAAATGGCTTTTAGTCAAGAGTGTTGAGCCTTTGTATATTTAGATGTAGACCAAAGGTAATATTTAGGTGTGAGATATCATTAAAACATCGTATGTTGTTCGTGCCGATAATGAGTAAGTCTCTTAAAGTGCTGAGTGACAGGCTGTGTTATTCCTAAAGCTCTAGTAGCACAGTAGCTTAGATGTAACTATAGTATATGGCTAAATCATTTTCTTGTACATTTTCCTGTAAACATAAAATGTAAAATGTAAACACAGTTAGTATTTGATTATTTTTTATGACGCCAAAGGGAGAGCTTTGGATACGTGTGGTTGTTATTTTGTTGTAGGGGGCCGTTCTTCATAGCAGTTTATCAATCATTTTTCATGAACATGCCTCCTGCAATTTAAATTAAAAGGCATTAAAATGAGATACTCCTAACCCAGCTATCTTAATGACATTTTCATTAGTATTAGGTGACTCTCTTACCTTTCCATTCTCAATGTTACTATCTGACATTTGAAGCGGGCTGATGCTGCAGGGTTCACGCTTTGATAACCATCCCTCAGTCTGCTCTTTTGTATTTCTCTTGCAGGTTTGTCAGATTAAAAAAGTTAAAGAGGAAAGAGTCTGCTTTAAGGAATTTGGCTTAAGCATTCCTTTTTAACTTCTTACTATTTAATCTTCAATAAAAGATTTGAAAATGAAGCAGTGCTATGAAAATGTTAGTGTCTTTAGTTTAATAAAAGAAGTACATTTGAAAATGCTTTAAACTAAGAACATTATTGAACAACCTAAAAGTCAAAAGGTTATGTCTGCATCTCCATCTAACTCTTCTGATAATAGCCAGACTTGAGAGTTTTTACTATGCACTTCCAACACAGTAAGCCATTATAGATTGGCAGCTGAGAACTGCTTAGGAGCAGCACGTTCACCCAGTAAGTTGGGTCGCAACATAACTCCATAATCACTCTGGTTGGGACTCGTGCAGGCCTGAGTGAGAAATGTAGTTTGAATAGGCATCCCTGTTGGGGACCTCTAGAGCTGCCGGAGGGAGCTGCCCATTAATCTGACCCAAAGTGATTTTGGGGTATATGTCTGACATGCTGCCAGGACCCCCAGGTCTTACTTTTATAACAAACCTCTACTCAGTCTAAGATGCAGTCGGGGATGGCATAAGGACAAAGTCCACGTGAAATGTATGTGGAAAAACAGATGTAAAGTGCTGAAGGAAGATCCTGTATTGTTATTATTACATGGAGTCAGGAATGTAGTGAAAAGGGTTTGAGGCCCACAAAAATATGCCATAAAAGCAGGCCAGGATCTTCGCTGACCTGTCCAGGTAGCCTCACCCCAAACCAGCCAGCCTCCAACTACTAGCTGTAGACTTTTCCCTTAAGCAGTCCCTAAAATGGGGAGACTAAACATATATTTGAAAGCCTCTAAACATCACAGATGCCTCAGAAACCGCAAAAACATCTGGCTTATAGAAACAAACCATGATAATGAATCTTTATAAATGATGTTTTTTATTGATAAATTAGAAAAGTAACAAAAGAATGTTCAAAAAACATGAAAATGACAAAGAAAAAGTCTCAAAACTTACGTGGAAACCAAACACTAAAGCATAAAATAATCAGAAAATCCACAACAAAAACCATGGACTCCTCTAACTTCTATGCCTTCTATAGCCAGATGGAGGTCTCAGAAGTGGTGATGTCAGGGGTGGCCCTGTCTTTTGTGGTACTACTCACAAAGCACATAGGACGTAAGCACATTAAAGCTACAGCATACAATAGAGATTAACAAATAAACTAACAAAAATAACAGACATCAAAAATAATAATTTAAATTTACCAACAGAGAAACTGCAACAAATACGAGAGTAAGTCAATAATTATGCTCACTTCTGTGATAATTTTGCTTTGGTTGGTTCGATAACGTGTGGAAACATGGTGTGTCTGCTGTTTTTTTGTTTTTTTCTAGGAGTAACAGAGGCCACTCCACCCTCTGTTTGCACCTATAAAGAGCAGTGAGTAGTGATCTTCATTTTATAAGCTGAAGGTGTACCATGAGCTGAATTCCTCATCGGTTTCATCAGAATGATGGTATGGACTTGCTCAAGGTTGTAGTTGCTAGTGGATGTTTACGGGTGTCTCATTCTTTCTTCATGCTTAACACCTGTCTATCCATTTCTGAACTTCTCAATCCATTTGTAAACACTCTTCCTTGGTAAAACACTATCTTCATATTGTTCCGATAGCCATTTATGGATTTTGGCCAGGGTACACCTTCAGCCAATAAAAAATAGATCACTTTTCACTGCTCTTCATTGTTACAAACAGAGAATGAAGCCGTCAAGTTTACTCCTAGAAAACAACAAGGGAAACTGACTGATCAAGTTGGCCACAGTCACATCATGTTTTAACATTTGCTTGGGGAAAGATGAACAGCCAACCCAAACAAAATTGTCACAGATTTGCAGGTAATTATTGAATGATCTTCAAAAAAATGTCCCTAACTATAGCATAACTGTTGTGAGGTAAAAAGAAAAATCAAGGATTCTTTGAATCCGAGACTTTGTCTTAGCAATTCTGTTTTGGAATTTGGGGAACAAGACAGTTAGTCAATTAGTCAATTAACATTTTCATGTCACTTTTTTACATATTGGTATTTGTTTTCAATGTAGACATTGTGTCTTTTCAAAGGATTTTTTATGTATGGACCACAAAAGTGAGGAATTATAGTGCACTTTCAAAGCCAACAGCCTACTTAATCCCAGAAAATGATCTTTACCCAGCACTGTATTCTGCCAATCAAAACACAAGCATTTCCCTAGCGTGACTGCCTGACTTCCACCATTGTATATTTGCCCATCCTGTAAAGTGGAACAACTTATCTACTTGATTGCTTTAGTCAAAAAGATCCTTGCACCACATATTTTAAGAGAAACCATCAGAAAGATACTCAAATGCTGTCTCACATCCAGTGCCTGGTATGGTGCTTTGTGTTGTTAGACTAGTGTATTAGCCTTATTTTAACATTTTTTTGTTAATTTTCATAGTATGGTAGAAGTAATTTTAAATGAGAAAAAAATATTGAAGACATTTTGAAACACAGTTTGTTTAGCTTTGTTTTATCTGTTATTTTGGACTTCTTGTGACCCCACCATTCCCAGTATTGTAAATTAATGAACAGGTGAATACAAATTAGTGGGCTGGCAAGATGAAAGTCCAGCATGTAAAGGGCAGAACTGAATAAAGGACTGAAACACACTGAGTACATTTTTACTCTTACTCTTTTACTCTATCAAGAAAATTATTAACACAGCTTATTTTATGAACATTTTTCTGTCTCTGTCAAGTAAAAGCTATTTCTTTAAATACACAATAAAGGGTCAGCTATCTTTATTATCCACTTTCCACTATAGTGTCTTTCCAGTTGAGTAATGTCCTGGTGTAAACTTTCACCATGTTCATACCATTTAACCAATAACTTTCTCTCTTCTGGCCAATAAAATAACATCTTTCTAACTTTCTAAATATAATTTATTAGCTTTACTGAAGGAATAATGAGAGAGAAAAAAATATTGATCATGAGCAAAATTGTGTATCAAATTCTCAATTTTGGACAATTTTCACCTCACCTAACATTAAGAACTAGGATGACGGACTGCCATTCTGCAGATCAAAATCTATTTCAAATAATATTCTTAACATGAAAAATACTTATGCCATAAAATAAATGTAATTTATTTTTTTTAAAGATCATGTATTTTTAATCCAATATCTTCACAGTTTTTGGTAGAGAAATTCCAATTCCAGAAATTGATTCAGTAGACCGAAATGTATAAAGCACACCAATGTTTTTGCATGGGAGGATTTTGGTGCAGACCACTGCAATGAATGTTTGTGCTGTAAAATAAAAAGTTAAGCATTGTTCATTCACATGGAGTTAAACTTTTGAGACATACAGCATATTTTACATTTATGAGGGACAAATTTTAGTTGAATGAAATGAACAAGAAAAAAAAATGAAAAGTAGAAACAGTAACCTATAGCAAATAAACAGTATTTCAGGATGGAGTGAATAAATCATGCTAACAACCTTCATTCACATTTGTCTAACAAAGAGAGTATCAACTTGTTTCTGTTTCTAAGCTTCTTCTTCTTCTTTTGGCTGCTCCTGTTAGTGGTTGCCACAGCAGATCATCTTGTTCCATATATTCCTGACTTCTATATCTTGCTCTGTCACACCCATCACCTGCATGTCCTCTCTCCTTTTCTTAGAACTTCCTCTTTTCCGCTTGCCTGGCAGCTCTATTTCTCGCATCCTTTTCCCAAATGCTGGAAGATTCAACCACAGCTTCTTTTCTAAATGCTGTGTTCAGGGTCACTTGACTGGACTTGTAAGAAGCATGGCGCCAAGAGTCCAAGGTAACAATATTCTGTTATCGAATGACAGTCTCTGTCATTGCTCACACATTATCAGTGTCCTGGTTTAAATGCCATCCTCATCTCCTGTAATAATGTGAAACAATGCAACATACTTCTTTAAATTCAGGGTCCTCCACACAAATACAACTAGAGAATACTGCTACCTAGTGGTCTCTTTTTGCATAAATAAAATACTGTAAATATTGCATTTGCTACTGAAAGATTGTTTAATTATTGTTGAAATTAAAGGTATAAGATATCCTATTCACGTAACATTTGCAAAATATCAATGAAGGTTCACAAATATCTGTTATCTACTACACCACTTAGTAATTTATCTCACATATTCATTGTTCTATGTCTCTGTTGTATGAACTCTGTTGTTATTCTCCCATCACATTTGATCTGGTGTGCTACCTCAGTTTTCAGAATAATCTGGCAGTGCAAATTATTCAATGGTGTGAATAAGTAGTGTGGCCTTTCTTCTCACCCTGCTGTTCTAGCTTTCACCCATTTCATAGCACAGAAACCGGCTTAACTAATTTTTTAAATGATATTGGCATTTTCTACATCCCTTTTTATAAGTATTGATCGCAATACACTTTAGAGAATGTATTTGGACTATTGCACTGTTTTTTAGTTACTTAACTTCACACATTATTAAAAATAATTCTGAATACTTAGAGAATTATGAGGAGAGTATCTTCTCATTCATGTCTACTGTACATTTAGATATGGTATTCTTCATAACTGACTGCTAGAACAAGTTCTTTTTTCACTTTAGCTCTTTTTCTTTTAGGTTTCCAGTAAAGGATATTGCCTTAAAATGTATTGTTTGTACTGTATGATGCTACTCAGCTGTATTTATCAGTTAACAACAATGATGTATTACTGTTTTATTAATATGAAACAGAGAAAGAGAGAGAAGAGAGGTTAGGAGCACACACTGATACAGCACCACACGACAAACCAATTCAGGATCCCAGATTAGGACCTGAGTATAGCCATGCAACGGGCGACACCTCAGGACCTCACTAGTTCAGATGGAATGGAGCCAGTGTGAGGTTTTTTAATGATGGCTGGAGTGGCAATTCTGTCACCAACCCCAAGTTTTTCCCTGCTGTTTGGAGGGCCTACATACAGGGATGGATACAGATGATTAATGTCACACCCAGGACGGAGCAATTGCAGGATAAGGGCCTTGCTCAAGGGCCCAACAGAGCAGAGTCCCTTTTGGCACTTACAGGATTTATCTTGAAATTCAGAAGAAACCTGAGATACCTGTTTGTGCTAATATATAAAGATTCAAAGAACACTAAAGAATGAATATGAACAAAAAATATACTAATATCATACAGTTTAATACTGAGATATTCTTCACTGGTGATATATTTATTTGAAAAAATAAATAATTTGAAAAAAAAAGTAACAGGTTTAGAAAGTTACATTATTATTGTTTGAATTAAAGGTGCCTTCATTCTATTATCAAACTTATGTAACAGTCATTAACAAATTCTAAAGCAATGTCCTATTAGGTGACTTCCTCAAATAACACAATGATTTAAAAGTGGCAGTTGGCACTTGGTTCTTGGTTAAGAACCTGCTCCTATCCATGGGATCACACTGCCTAAATGGTGGAGCAATTCCTCTTAAAATGGTGTCATTTAAACAGAGCACAGTACAGGTCTTTATTGACATACTGTATGTTAGTCTGCTTGATTGCCTAAAATCGAACCAAACCAGTCTGTAGAAATGGTGCTAATAGATTATTTGTGCAATATTCTGCAATCTTTCATATATGTTTTGGTTGGAAGCTACATTTTCCTCAAATCTGATCACTTTCTTTTCGATAACTTCCTATGCAATTATATAAAAAGCCCTCCCATGTGATTTTCACTTCAGAAGAGCTTTGAATGCATAATTAGAACCCACAAAATGTTTAAAATGAGAAGAGTTAATTAGCACATGTTAATTATACCAACAATAACACTCACTACATTTCAATGGTTTCCTAAATACCGTTATTCAATAAATATAAAAGAACTTTATCTCTGTTCACAGCTACATATAAAATATTAACATCTCCGAATTCAGTAAGTTAAACTAGACCAGATAGCTGCCATTGATGTTTAAGTCTACTGCAAGAAACAGCCAGTGTGCATTCAGTAAGAAACTCTTTAAACATTTAAAGGTAAAAAGTTCTTCTCACAGGGGTAATGTGAGCTGAATCAGTTGTTCATTTGGGAAATATTTTACTAAAGGTGTGGAAAATTCAAATCAAAAATGAAAGCATTGCACTTTACCGATGAACATATATCCTCTGGCTCATATAACAGAAATTTCTACATAGTATATAAAATGAAAGTGCTATAATACAGAATAGTTGCAAATGTCAAAAACATGTTTTTAATGGACAAGGGAGGGCTTATTACAGGAATACTGTGAAGTAATAAATGGCTAGAGAAAACAACAAAGCAGACTATTCTACTCCTCTAGCCCTTAGACCAGCGCTTACAGGTTTCCTCTCTTATGTAGCACCAACACACCTCTAAGAACTCTTCCTTTTTTACTGTATCTCCTTGTCTTTAGATTTTCAAAAAATAAAATCAAGTACCATCTCACTCTCTTACTTTCTCTATTTCTTCATCTCCTCCTAATTCTAGATATCTTTCTTTTTATCTTAACTCCAAAATCCAAGATCAGGTAGGTTATGGTAGGATGGCCCTTAAAGCCCATTCCAGGGTCACCTCCAGGACCAAGTTTCACAATTGGTTCTTCTGGCCATCCACAGCGGCAGGACAGCTATTTAGGCTGTCCTTGATATTCTTGCTCTTTTGATCCTTAAAGACCTTTAAAGGGTGAGGCCTGCAAGATAACTTCAGGGTTGCCTGATGTTTTTCTTAGGCAAGAGAATTCCACCTGTCCATGGTGATATATAGTCTTTAAAGTGGTAAAAAATGGTTATTTATCTCACTTTCTCAGTGTTGTAAACTTATGTGTTCCAGTTCAAGGAATTTTGTTATGTTGTGCAATCTTCTTCCACAAAATCTATGTTCTCTACATTGTGCAATCAGCCTGCAGTGAGCAGGTGTCTGCATTAGGAACTAAGATAAGAAGATGGTGTGTCCAATGAGACTAATGCAGTTTGTCTAAGTAGGTGTGGAGGTGTGAGGCCAAGTAAATTATATGCCTTTTGCACATGTATGCAGCATTCAAACTGTACAAATGCAATTTAGATGCATACCGGAAAGCAACACAACAAGCACCATGGAAAGCAACTCTTCTACATCCGATACTATGCTGGAATGTGATTTTCTTCCGTGAAGACTGGCCATTCAGGGAGTGACACATTGTAATGAGGAGGATCCAATCAGGGAAGGGTTACCAAATAAGAAAAATGGAGCATGATTAAAGTCTGCATTTTTAAAACATCTACATTTTCATCTATCCAACTTGCAGTGCCCAGCCAGAGTTTTCAGAAGTACATGGCTCTGGAGAGTGTTTTCAAAAGTCTCTGAAATGAAAATGTAGTATTGTGGACATATTTCTAGCTGTGTCTAAAGAGCTATTTGTTTGTTTGTAGTGTTCACAGGAGTGATTGATAATCCTTAAAATGCACCCCTTTTGACCTCCCGATGTTAACTACTCCAATCTATTTTGATTTTTTAAACTACTTGTACCAAGACATTCAAATAATTAATGGAATCCTATTTTAAGTCGCCCATTTATTGTTATGTCACATCAGAAGCTCATTTTTTAATCCACTTCTGTGTTCGCTAATTTTAAGGTTAATTCACAGGAATATAGTTTGCAGGTTTATTACTGTAAACAGCATTATTAAAGAGAGATTTGCATCTGTTTATGCCACCTTTTAGGGCTGGCTATCAGCACTGATGCCCAGTTCGATTCCTTATCAATTTTACCTTGACTGAATTAGTGTAGTCTTGGGCCCTGTGTTGGCTGGGATTGGCTCCAGTAGACCCCTGTGACCCTGTAGTTAGGATATAGCGGGTTGGATAATGGATGGATGAATTAGTGTACACTGATATATTTGAAGTGGTGACTTTTGTAGAAATTACTTAACCATGCATAGAGAACATTAATATAATGTGACATATTTCAGTATCACTTTATTTGAAGAGTGTCTACATCGTGACTTCAAAACATATGCATAAGCATGGAATGACATTTAAGATTAGTAATGAAATGAAATTAGTAATGAAAGGTTAACATCAGTATTTGGAAGACGTGGAACAAAATATCATTGCTCTTTGGAAAAAAAAATCACAGCACTGCACTCATTCAGCATAATTTACATTTACATGACAAGTATCACCACATCAGAGTCCACACATATTATGGGGGCTTCTGGTGGTAATACTGTACAATGCAATGGCATCTACTTTATAAAACAGCTATATCATCTTGCAAATAATATTATTATAAAGTAATCAGCTATTGCTTCTTAAATCATAAATGTTACTCAATAACTTAATTGTATGTTATGAATCTCCATGTAGACACCCTTACACTAAACTGTTAGCCAAATTTATTCCCCTGTTGGACATTTAAAATAATCTTGAAATTAAAGATATAGCGGGAAGACTCATGTCTTTCAATATTTCTACATGTTACACATGTCTTCAGTTGCTCACTTGTAGCAGTCATGTTAAGCAATCTCGAAAATGTGTCCTCACAGTCTTCAGTCAAAAAATGAAGCATTTGATTGTTGACACTGGCATTGAATGAATAGAACATAAAAGAGAAAGAAAAGAAATTGTGAATGATAAGGCCACTATTCTGGAGCTACTTTAAGTCAGCTGCTTTGAGCACACACTCACTTTTGCAACACAGCCTGCTATGAAAATTCCAACAAAAAATCCCTTGCTTTACCAGGTTAGGTGCATTACAAACTTTTTTCACCGGAGCAGTACAGCTATCCACGTTCTTAAAGAGACAGGCAAAACACAAACTCGTGATTGATGTGGTCATGCAGTAGAACATCACATTGGAAATGCTAGAAAGGTTTTTGGAGTAACTGCAAGTCACCTCAGTAGCTCTGTATGTAGGCAGTGAGGTCGCACCCGGTGTGACTGACACGCACTGTGCTTATCTGTAACACATCCGCCACAGGTGCCCAGTCATTTTTAATGTGTGATTGTCACGTAGGAATCTGCTGCCTTGGATGTTCAGCTGTCGCAAGCTAGGGCTACTCTCACCACTGCCCTGAGAGACATGACAATGCTTTGCTTAACATCTTCATAAAGCCTAAGCCCAATAACTTTACTCAATTGATTTCTGTTTCGTATAGCATACTGCAGTTCAAAAACCTGCATCATTTGTTGAAAACCCTCATTTTCAAGAACAGTGTAGAGTCTTTATAGTTAAAAACTGCTATAGATTCTGTTATTTTTTGGGCATGAGGCGAATTAACCAGAAACTTAGAGCTAACCTCCATCTCCAGTGTAGCTTGCTTAGGCTCTACTTGTTTGAGTGTCGACTGAGCTTACACTTATGGGTTGGGATAAATGATTTCTCAAATTTGTTGTGTTACAAAAATAATTAATATCTGAGTTGCACAGCTTACATATAGCTTTGCTTTTATCCACTTCTTCTTTACCATATGCACCATTTGAATCCACAGTAAGTCCGCACATCTGATTTAAGTGCCTAAGACACTGATTTCACTTAAAGAAGACACACCATTTTAGCAAGAGTGTAAAGTATTTTTTTCCACATAAAGCCTTAACAGGTGCTTTAGCACCATCTACAGGATCGGATGCCAAAAACAAAGATAAATAAAAAACCTACATATATTAATTGAGCAGGATAGAGATTCACAAGATTGATCTTGAGACTTTAGGAATCACTATCGAATCATACATCCATCCATTATCCAACCCGCTATATCCTAATACAGGGTCACGGGGGTCTGCTGGAACAATTAATTGAAAATTGATATTTTTTACCCAGGCCTACTATCTATGTGTCTTGAAAGCTATGGGGGTTTTTAAAAAAACTAGGAATTACATTCTTCTGAGTTTTATTATATTTCTAATGTAAACAAAATATTACAACACTGAATAAATAAAGACTTTGGATCAAAGAAAAAAACTGGCATCAACTTTTTACAGCTATTCATTAAGTTTTTTTTTAATGCATAGTTAAGTTAAATGTTTGCATAACAAAAGAAAATTTTAAATAACATGAGATCAAACATTTTCCTGCCTCAATCTTTTCTTAGTACATTAACTTGCATTTTCACCTTTTACAAGCACAAAGCAAAATTTTGCACAATACAAAGTACGGTAGCATTGCAGTTCTTTCCAGTGAAGGTATTAGTGTTAAACAACCCAGTTCTGTGATATATTTTGCTTTTAATTATTTTTTTTCTTGTTTTATCATGTTTTTGTTGTTATGTAAATGCTGCTAACATTGTTTGCTTATCATTATTTATGATATATGTATTGTATATTTACTTATGTTCCTTGTCTTTTGTGAGTTGTACCATCAAGAAGAGGGACCATCCTGACTTCACTGCTAAGGAACTGTCCTTAGTATATTTATTTTAGGCTTGGATGTAGTCAGAGGCTCATTGATTATGAAGAAGTGCTTTTTGTCTGTAATTATTGCTCTTTTTTGGTCTGTGTATGCCGTTGCCTGACTGTGGAGTGCAGAGTCAGGTTGCCTGGAGTGAGGCATTTGTATTGGCAGGCCAGTTAAGGTAATGGCTTCGTTTGTGGGTCTTTTTGTAGTTATTTTTTCTGTGTTTGCATCACTTATTGACAAAAACCAGCAGGAGTATCTAAAAGCACATTATTTATCATTCCTTTACAGCAGTGCTTCCTGGGACCCACTGTGGCTGCAGGTTTTTTTGTTTTTTTTTTTAATTTTATTAATTTTATTGCAATCATTCCATACAAATCAATCAATTTTTACAAAAAGTAGAACTGAGAACAAGTCGACCCCCACCCCTGAGAGAGAGAGAGCAAGGCCAACGGAGTAAAATTTAAGACTTGTAAACATACATATATTGAAAGTTTGATAAGCCAATAGAGATGAATGGAGAAGAAAAAGAAATACAGAAATAATTGCTTCCTCTGTGCTTTAAGAGCTTATTTTAAAATATTACTGATTAGATCCTGCCATGTTTTGAAAAAAATCTGTACAGATCCTCTAACTGAGTATTTGATTTTTTCCAATTTCAAATAGTATAAAACATCGGTTTCCCACTGACTTAAAAGAGGAGAGTTTGGATTTTTCCAGTTTAGCAGAATAAGTCAGAGTGCCAAAAGTGTAGTGAAGACAATTATAGTTTGTTTGTCCTTCTCCAGTTTAACCCATCTGGAAGAACTCCCAAACACAACTGTTAAAGGATTAGGAGAGATTGTCAGACCAAGGCTGTCTGAAAGGTAATTAAAAAGTTTGGTCCAGAATAATTTCAATTTTTTGCAGGCCCAGAACATGTGGCCCAGTGAGGCTGGGACTTGATTGCAGCATTTGCAGGTTGGATCTTGCCCTGGAAACATTTTGGAGAGATTTAGACGAGACAGATGTGCTCGATATATAATTTTGAGTTGAATAATTGTATGCTTTGTGCATATGGAGCTCGAGTGAATTCTCTGCATTGCTACTTTCCACTCCTTTTCTGATATATTAATTGAGAGATCTTTTTCCCAGTGTCCTCTTGGATCTTTGAAAGGGAGGGACTGTAAAATGATTTTATATGTTGCAGAGATGGTGTCGGAGTCCTTGAAATTGAGCAATATTTTTTCCAGCATGGATGAGGGTGCAAGATGAGGAAAATCGGGAAGGTTCTGTTTAACAAAGTTCCTAATTTGAAGATAGTGAAAGAAATGTGTAGCTGGACTGTTAAATTTGGAATGTAATTGTTCATAGGATACAAAGACGTTGTCTATATAAAGATCTCTAAGTAAGTTAATCCCAAATTTTTTCTAGATATTAAAAACTGCATATGTTTGCGAAGGTTGAAAGAGGTGGTTCTCATGCAGAGGTGCCAGAGATAAAAGCTTCTCCATCTTAAAGTGCTTTGTACATTGGTTCCATATTCTAAGTGAGTGAAGCACAATTGGGTAATTAGTATATTGCCAATAACTTGGTATTTATTGGGGCACAGAGCAGGGAATATAAATAAGTACTGCAGGATTTTACTTCTATTGCGGACCAAGCCTGTGTTTGTTCTTCTATTTGTGTCCAGGTTTTTATAGCTTGTATGTTTGCTGCCCAGTAATAAAACTGGAAGTTAGGTAGATACATGCCACCTTCTGTCTTTTGTCTTTGTAGGGTCGCTCTTTGGATACGTGGATGTTTTGAGTTCCAAATAAATGAGGTTATTGTTGAATCTAATTGCTTAAAAAATTATTTATTGATGTATATTGGGTTGTTTTGAAATAAAAAAGGAGCTTAGGAAGAATATTCATCTTAACAGTGTTAATTCTTCCATCTAGAGTAAGATGAAGGGTTGACCATCTACGCAAGTCTTGCTTAATTTTTTCCATGCAGACGGCGAAATTTTGTTGATAAAGAGCTTTACGTTTACTTGTGATGTTTACCCCGAGGTATTTAAACAGCTCTGCAATGATAAAAGGTAGGGTATCTAATCTAATATTATATGCGGGAGAATTCACTGGAAAGAGTACACTTTTATTCATATTAATTCTGAGACCAGAGATCTTTTGAAATTCTGTGAGTGCTGTTAAGACTGCAGGCACAGAATGTTTTGGGTCTGATATATACAGTACCATATCATCTGCATATAGAGAAATTTTATGTTCCAGTCCTTCTCTGATAATCCTTTTTATCTGATCAGTATTTTGGTGGCTGCAGGTTTTTGTTCCAACCAACTTCTGTATTTAATTGGACTCCTAGCCCAATTAAGTGAGTTGTTGTTTCCCAGTTTCTGTGTTTTGGAGTCAATTAAGAAATAATAAAACTAAGCTTGGTAAATTTTTATTAAAATGTACTAAGCACTTATAAGGGAATAGTTTTTTTTTTACTTTTTAACAATTGTCAGCCTAATTTTCATTCTGCTTTCCCAGGTGTTCTGATTGTTTAATTTATTATCTACTAATTAGTGGATCTCACGCTAAAGTTATTGCACCCTGTCAACATTCAGTGTTGTTTACCTGGCTGTCAGTTCTGTTTGTTTAAATTATCATTATTAGGATAAAATGAAGGGTGCAAACTGCATAAAAAAATAACAAAACAATAGGACAACAACAAAAGAGAGGTAAGTGTTTAAAGCAAAAGTAGAAATATTTCTAAATGTCTTATAAATGTAAAAATCATACTGTTGTGCTTTTCTAAAGGCAGAATAAGCGAAGGGAATAAAGATCATCTAAATAAATGAGATCAATTATTATCACTAATTGTGAATTTGGCTGGAATAAAAACCTGCAGCCACAGTGGGACTCAGGACCGAGTTTTGGAACCACTGCTTTACAGATATCTTTGGCTAAAATGAATAAGTATGACCAGTCCTTACAAGGACCAAAAAGACTAACATCAAGCTCTCAAGCAACATTTTTAAAATTAAAGTTTCCCTAGTGAAATGCTAAGTAAGACATTATGGATAACATGGAATATCTTGTGGGTAGTTAAGTGACTAAGAGAGAATAAACACCCTGCTGACTTAATGCATTGTCGCATCTAACAACCCAAACCCTTACCCCCATACTACAGCCCTTGACATTGCCCCATTTGGTCTATGTTTACAGTTTCTGCTGTGGCATTATGGGTAATCCTTTTTTTTTACTCCAACCAACACCCAATCAAAAGCATAATTTTTAAGCTGAAAAATCAAACTTGATATCCAACTTTGAGGTCCTATTTAGTGTCAGCAGGTTAGTAGTATATCTATATTGTAGGCAGAGTGGTGGCTCTGATGCTAGGGATCTGCACTGACAATCAGAAGGTTGCTGGTTTGAATCCCGTAAATGCCAAAAGGGACTCTGCTCTGTTGGGCCCTTGAGCATTGCCTGTAACCTGCAATTGCTGAGCACTTTGAGTAGTGACAAAAGCGCTATATAAATGCAAAGAATTATTGTTATTATTATTATTTGTCTGCGGTGGGCTGGCGCCCTGCTCAGGGATTGTTTCCTGCCTTGCACCCTGTGTTGGCTGGGATTAGCTCCAGCAGACCCCCGTGACCCTGTAGTTAGGATATAGCGGTTTGGATAATGGATGGATTATTATTTGTATACAGTGGTGTGAAAAACTATTTGCCCCCTTCCTGATTTCTTATTCTTTTGCATGTTTGTCACACAAAATGTTTCTGATCATCAAACAAATGTAACCATTAGTCAAATATAACACAAGTAAACACAAAATGTAGTTTTTAAATGATGGTTTTTATTATTTAGGGAGAAAAAAAATCCAAACCTACATGGCCCCTGTGTGAAAAAGTAATTGCCCCCTTGTTAAAAAATAACCTAACTGTGGTGTATCACACCTGAGTTCAATTTCCGTAGCCACCCCCAGGCCTGATTACTGCCACACCTGTTTCAATCAAGAAATCACTTAAATAGGAGCTGCCTGACACAGAGAAGTAGACCAAAAGCACCTCAAAAGCTAGACATCGTGCGAAGATTCAAAGAAATTCAGGAACAAATGAGAACAGAAGTAATTGAGATCTATCAGTCTGGTAAAGGTTATAAAGCCATTTCTAAAGCTTTGGGACTCCAGCAAACCACAGTGAGAGCCATTATCCACAAATGGCAAAAACATGGACCAGTGGTGAACCTTTCCAGGAGTGGCCGGCCGACCAAAATTACCCCAAGAGCGCAGAGACGA
>JANRMT010062819.1:67936309-67968643 GCA_026402145.1 Polypterus bichir lapradei
GTCTGGTTAAGGTTATAAAGCCATTTCTAAAGCTTTGGGACTCCAGCAAACCACAGTGAGAGCCATTATCCACAAATGGCAAAAACATGGACCAGTGGTGAACCTTTCCAGGAGTGGCCGGCCGACCAAAATTACCCCAAGAGCGCAGAGACGACTCATCCGAGAGGTCACAAAAGACCCCAGGACAACATCTAAAGAACTGCAGGCCTCACTTGCCTCAATTAAGGTCAGTGTTCACGACTCCACCATAAGAAAGAGACTGGGCAAAAATGGCCTGCATGGCAGATTTCCAAGACGCAAACCACTGTTAAGCAAAAAGAACATTAGGGCTTGTCTCAATTTTGCTAAGAAACATCTCAATGATTGCCAAGACTTTTGGGAAAATACCTTGTGGACTGATGAGACAAAAGTTGAACTTTTTGGAAGGCAAATGTCCCGTTACATCTGCCGTAAAAGGAACACAGCATTTCAGAAAAAGAACATCATACCAGCAGTAAAATATGGTGGTGGTAGTGTGATGGTCTGGGGTTGTTTTGCTGCTTCAGGACCTGGAAGGCTTGCTGTGATAGATGGAACCATGAATTCTACTGTCTACCAAAAAATCCTGAAGGAGGATGTCCGGCCATCTGTTCGTCAACTCAAGCTGAAGCGATCTTGGGTGCTGCAACAGGACAATGACCCAAAACACACCAGCAAATCCACCTCTGAATGGCTGAAGAAAAACAAAATGAAGACTTTGGAGTGGCCTAGTCAAAGTCCTGACCTGAATCCAATTGAGATGCTATGGCATGACCTTAAAAAGGCGATTCATGCTAGAAAACCCTCAAATAAAGCTGAATTACAACAATTCTGCAAAGATGAGTGGGCCAAAATTCCTCCAGAGCGCTGTAAAAGACTCATTGCAAGTTATCGCAAACGCTTGATTGCAGTTATTGCTGCTAAGGGTGGCCCAACCAGTTATTAGGTTCAGGGGGCAATTACTTTTTCACACAGGGCCATGTAGGTTTGGATTTTTTTTTTCTCCCTAAATAATAAAAACCATCATTTAAAAACTGCATTTTGTGTTTACTTGTGTTATATTTGACTAATGGTTACATGTGTTTGATGATCAGAAACATTTTGTGTGACAAACATGCAAAAGAATAAGAAATCAGGAAGGGGGCAAATAGTTTTTCACACCACTGTATCTTTTAAGCTAGCTAGCTAGGATTAAAATTGTATGGCAGACTAAAACTCTAAGCACTTTAAACAGCTGGTGTTGATAGTAAATACGTTTTAATGTGAAAAAGTGATCTTAATAAAAACAACTCCGAGTTTTTCATATTTGTTACCAGGTTTTGAGGTGCCGTTTGCCTCCTGCTCTGTCTTCATATAGTAAAAGAAGTTGCCAGAGAATCCAAACTTAATGAACCAAAGTCTGATTACATCACATCTGTAGTCACATGACTTGAGCAAAAATGAGAAACTGCTCTTTGAAAATAAACATAGACCAGCAAGATTTTGTTTTAACTTCAGTATACCTGGCCACATTGGGTTATACCAATGAAAAGACAGAAATATATATTTTTTTATGATCAGATAAAGTACAATTCCTTTAGTAATGACTGGCAATGATTACTTTTTTCAGTTTACTGAAATCATACAACAATAAATACCTAAAATAAAACAGTCAAGGATTTAACAATAAGTAGATGTGGCCTCATAATCCAGTAATATTTTATTAAAGACTTTTGACTTTAATGTATTCAGCAATAAATTCCTCAGATAGTGAACAGGCATAAATTGCTTTAATGTACGTCATTGCTTTTTAAAGAAAATATGAAGAAAAAGGTGTTTCATTTATTTATTTATGTATTTATTTGCTTACAGTGATTTATAATCCTAAAGTATAAAGTGTAGTACTGTATATAAGTAACCACCATCAAGAACTACACTTTTCTTCATATCTTTTTGACCAAAGGAATTCTAAGGTCAATAGAAACAGCAAAGTAATGTCTCATGACTTTGAGTGTCTTGCAAATTATGGACTTTTGTATCTGACCTGAAATATTCACTGCAAGGAAAATCTACTGCATGGCTGAGAGAGAGGATGTTCAGCCAGATCTACTGCACCCAGTGTTTAAATATTGTGGAGCACATTGTTTCAGTATCCAGATAAAAGCATGTCTATCAGTACATCTTTGTAAAGACTTTGACAGAAGTACTCAATGTCAAGAACTGACCTTTGAGTTATATGTTTGGTATAGCACTAAAAAATATTACACTGACAAGCAGAAAAAGCCTTCAGGTGCAATTGGAATTAAACAGGCAGATGTTTGGTTCATTTATATAGTGATAACAATTTCTAGGGTTATCATCTTGCCTGAAGAAGGGGCCTGAGTTGCCTTGAAAGCTTGCATATTGTAATCTTTTTAGTTAGCCAATAAAAGGTGTCATTTTGCTTGGCTCTTCTCTACATTCATAATGGCTAACACAGTACAACACCCTAGTACTAGGGTTATCAAAACAGTCAAACCTGGGAAGTAAAGCTGTCGTGATGTTAAAATTAAACAGTAAAAAAGACTGCCAGAAAACTGACTGCACTCAACAAAGCTTTAAGTCAGGGTGAAATCTTTTGGTTATGCACATCCCTTTTTAACTCTGAGTTAATGAAAAACAGAATTTGTGCAACCAAAGGCTGTTTCTAATTAATGGAAGAAACAGAGGTGCCAAGGCACAGCAAATTAGCAGCACTGAGCAGCCGCCTCAAAGCCATGATTCTGAGAGGGTAGCAAACTTTCTGTGGAGGTGGTTCTCAGTCTGAGAGTAATAAGAGTAAGAATTAAAGTGCCATAGCAATTCAAAGTTCACTGAACTTCACAAAAACTTGTAATTTATGAGATAACCATACTTGCATGGGGTTATTTTGATGAATTATCTTGCTTTGACGGTAATTTATAGAGGTATGCCTGTACTTTTTATAATCTGCTTTATAGAGTAGGGTGCAGTGTCTCTAATAATGGTGACATAAGCACTCAATAAACTACTGACAGGCAATTCTAAACAGATGAAAAATTCATTCACTTGTTCATAAAATCATAGCATTTTTGCTAAAATGCCTCTTTAAGTAATGTATAATTCAAGTAATAAAAAATTTATAAGCTTGCTTTTTTTACAATTATCATAACTGTTTTTTAATACTTTGGAACCAATTGATTTTTATATTTTTGTCATCTCATGTTTATAAATATATACAGTATATACCTGATTTGTGTATTAACATAGTAAGTAAGCAATTACAATAAACATATTTTAAAATTTAGAATTTTATAGGAATTCTCTTGTGGGATGCTCCCCATCAGCTTCAGCAGTACTGTACTCATGAATCTAGGCCAGACTTACAAGTAAAATACATATTTTATTTTTAGTGTGCAGAAGTCACAGAAGTGTTAAATACAACAAAATTCCCATGTAAAACAAGAGAGAGAGAAAAAAAAAAAAAATCAAAGATCTTACATGGTGTCCCTTTTGAGTTGGTGGCTCATTTACACAACTACAGCATAGAAGTGACACATTCTCTGCACTTACATTCAAACAAATTACAACGCACCTCATCTTAATACACTTTTAATGAGATGTGATTTATTTAGAAACAACAACAGGTTTTCTGTACATTTGCATGATTTAGCAGTAAATAATTAAGTAGCTCTTTATAAATTAATAGGCTACGTGCAGACAAGTCTTAGCATATACTTGGGTATTCCTTGTTATCAAATGCACACTCTGACTGCTCTCCACCTAATAAGCTGCCATATTTGCATATAAACAAATGTCAGTGCTCATTAATAGCAACCGGTGCTTCAGAGACTAAGACAAGGGAGTAGATTTTCATTTAATAGAAAAAATAATTAGCAATCTCAATGTGGTACTTATTAACATAATTTCTATTATGCCTTTGAAAGATTCCTGCATTAATTCTATGGTTATCAAATTCCTAATGTTTCTATTATAGAATTAATCAATATATTAACTGTTTGGCACCTACTATATAAATAAAAAGTGGTCAGATAAATTAAATCTATTTAAAACCACAAAACACAATCACACATCACAAAAAAAAAAAAACTGGCATTACCGTTACTTCCTCATCATGTACAGTAATTATATAATATAATGGCGATACTGCTATCATAGTCCTTTGCTTTGCAAGCAGGGTAAAAAGAAGTGCAAGCTATAAATAGCTGGATTCAGAAAGTGTTCAGAAATTATTCAGACTGCTTCACTTTTCATATTCTGCTATGTTGCTACCTTGTCTTACAATCATTTAAATTTGTTTTTCCCCACATTAAGCTACACTCAATACCCCAGAATGACAAAGGAAAAATGGGATTTTAGAAATGTTTGCAAATATAATAAAAATTAAAGACTTAAATATCATACTGACACATAACAAGCGTGTTGTCAACAATCAATTAGGGTTCTGTGCACCACTTAAAATCTTCTTCTTACTATGGAAGTAGTGTCAATGTTTGGAAAAACTTGATTTTGGACATATCTAAGTAAATGAGCCTTATCCTTACTTCACTAACTATTTAAGCCATAACATGTAGTAGTATGATAATACATCATATATTTATGCTCAAATATTTTAATATTCTTACAGCAAGTATTTGGTTGGATAGTAAAGTTTAGTAAATGGTTGGGAAACATTTGCCACAGCTGTCCTGAGACCGTAAGAGATGTATTTTGGAATAACAGAGAAGCAACCTTCCAAGTGAATACTTTTAGAGTAACTTGCTTAGTTCTGTTTGCCTCTTTTTAATTCCACACCTCTGTGTATCCCACTTTTTTTAACCTCCTTACTCTAGAGAGGAGAGGAATGACGGTCAGTAGGAACAAGACAGAATACATGTGTGTAAATGAGAGGGAGGTCAGTGGAATGGTGAGGATGCAAGGAGTAGAGTTAGCGAAGATGGAGAAGTTTAAATACTTGGGATCAACAGTACAGAGTAATGGTGATTGTGGAAGAGAGGTGAAAAAGAGAGTGCAGGCAGGGTGGAATGGGTGGAGAAGAGTGTCAGGAGTGATTTGTGACGCAAAGGTATCAGGAAGAGTGAAAGGGAATACAGTATCTACAAGATGGTAGTGAGACCAGCTATGCTATATGGGTTGGAGACAGTGGCACTGACCAGAAAGCAGAAGACAGAGCTGGATGGTTGGAAGACAAAGTCATAGAGGCAAGATTGCATTGGTTTGGACATGTGCTGAACAGAGATGCTGAGTATATTGGGAGAAGAATGCTAAGGATAGAGCTGCCAGGGAAGAGGAAAAGAGGAAGGCCTAAGAGAACGTTTATGGATGTGGTGAGAAAGGACATGCAGGTGATGGGTGTAACAGAACAAGATGCAGAGGACAGAAAGATATGGAAGAAGATGATCCACTGTGGCAACCCCTAACGGGAGGAGACGAAAGATGAAGAAGACTTCAAGGAGATGCACTTTTCCATATTGAGCGAGGCAGCCTTTTTAACCAGCCCCTCCTGTAATTGGTTACATGAAGCTCTGTAAACTCCACCCACAGCTTTTGTTAGTAGCCGTTCCTCTCCTCTCTCATTAATGTTGCACCAACTACAAACACAATGGTGGGCCGCAGCACTGCCCAGACTCTACAATACTCTTTATATTATACTGTTTGGCTAATTCATAAATATTTTTGGAGTATATTTTGTTGCTTTTCATTGTACTGTACATTTATCCTTTATATTGCAAAATACTTTTTTTTCAGTTCATGTCATAAATTTTTATATGCTATTCCTGCATAGGCATTGCAACCAGAATATACAATCATGGCACATCCTGGTATATTTGAACATGGAAAGCAACACAATGCCCCAACTTTAACAATTTCAAAGTAATAAATTGCAAAAGGCCCAAAAATAAAAATCAAACATGCAATATTTCTCTTAGACTTTAAATCATTATCAGTTTAAGACAGTTTTCACAAAGTTTTCTACTTTAATGGATGTAAGAAGTTTTGAGCTTTACCTTTAACAAGAAGCAGTTTCCAAATTTGTATTTGCTTTTATTTCATTGGCTGACACTTTTATCCAAAGTGACTTAAAACATCTGAGATACTGGTCTGATTACATTTCTTTCCTTTTTCTGATTGAAATGCAAGTGGGTGAAGTGACTTGCTCAGGGTCACACAGTGTCAGTGGCAGGATTTGAACCCACAACCTCAGGATTTCAAGCCCAAAGCCTTAACCTCTGTGCCACACTTATAGATAGACAGTTACATTTATATAGCATTTTTCTAGACACTCAAAGTGCTTTTACATAGAAGTAGTGTGCCACTTCAATCACCACTAATGTGTACCATCCACCTGGATGGTACAACGCCAGCCATTACACTCAGCAGTACGCTCACTACACATATTAGCTGTTAGGTGGTAAAGGGGTGAGAGAGACAGATAGCCATAAAGAGACAGGGGATGACTGAGGGAGCTACAATGACCAGGCCATGTTGGGCAATTTAGCCAGGATATCATTGTACGCACTTCCCTTTTCAACAGTGGCCCAGGGATCATTTATGATCCCAGACGGTCAGGATCTTGGTTTTACATCTCATCTGAGAGACAGTACTGTTTTTTAGTAGTGTCCCCTTTAATGCACTGAAACGCAGGAATCCACAGACAGACCAAGGGTTCAACATCCCCAATTGCCTCAAAAACACTTCTTCCAGCAGCAACCCAAGCTTTTCCTAGAAGGTCTCCCATTCAAATACTGGCTGGGCCCAAATATGTTTAACTTCAGGTGGATTACCTGCTCTGAAGTTCAGGTGATATGGCTACTGACTTAAGCGTCTTGTGTAGCACTTTTCACTTAGTTCAGACTCAAAGTACATACAGAAATTCATGTCTATAATACAATACCAAAAAAGTTACAAACTTTACAACATTCACATACAAAAATAAATATTTCAGTTTTTAAACAACAGTGTAATGCCAATTTAAAGTCTTCTTAACAAATATAGCCAGCTGTAAATGGAGTATAGGGACATAAAAACTCCAGGGGCCTCATGTATAATGCCATGCATAGAACTCACACTATAACATGGCGTAAGCACAAAAGTGGGAATGTGCGTACGCACAGAAAAATCCAGATGCATAAATCTGTGCATACACAAACTTCCACGTTCTTCTGCTACATAAATCCCAGTCAGCTTGAAAAGTAACGCTCGTGCACGTGCCTGCTGTCCTGCTCCAACTTCTCCCAGAATTACGCCTCTTTGAATATGTAAATCAATATAACATCATAAACTTAATCTTAAAATTGTTTAATTTACTAGTTTCTCAAATGCCATCGTAACTAAAGTAGCACGTTAAATACTTTGTTTTGTATTTGATCTTCTGTGTGCTCTATGTGTGTGAATCACTACGTGCTTCATAAACTGGCTTTCTCTTCCTCCGAAAGGACACAGAATCCGTTACATTCGTGATATTACAGCTCTCTGAATAACTAAAATACTGAGATGTAAACGTGATATCATTTTTATGATGATAGGAGTTAAAGCACGTTATTAAACATGAGAACACGGTGGCACAGTGACTGTGTGTGATCTTCGATGAAATAATGTATTGCAGCAGTACTGTCTCTTTCAAATGTACTAACCCCCAATTCCTGTCCTTCCTTTTCTTTTTCCAAATACCCAATTGCCACACAATCAGCTCTGTAATAAACGTTAAGCCATCTGTAAGCTTATAACACCGATTCTTCAAAACTTTTAAGGAACGTTGAAATATCTCCCTAGTACATGTTTAATTATTCTATCCTTCACACCAGTCCCGGTGAAGCATACAGTGCGGGGCAGGAACAATTCATGAACGGAGCGCCAGATCCTTGCAAGCATAGCGACACTGTGTCCTTTAATTATTAACAACTAGCAAAATACCCGCACTTCGCAGCGGAGAAGTAGCATGTTAAAGAAGTTATGAAAAAGAAAAGGAAACATTTTAAAAACAATGTAACATGATTGTCAATGTAATTGTTTTGTCACTGTTATGAGTGTTGCTGTCATCAAGGATTTGATTATCATTATTTCTTTCAATGAAGTTCGTATTTGGAGGATGTGTTGTGTTCGTTATATTCCGTGTTTGTCAACCGTTATAAAGATAACAGGTTTCATTCATCGAAGTGTTCACTACCCAAAGTGGTACTCATGAATCTAAGATGTATAACAGGCATTCCCGGTATTAAGTTGTGGATTTGCCTGCAAATATTTAGCGGCAGCGTGTCTATGAACTTAATTTAAACTTAAGCTTTACAGCTTGCTTTCCTATTGATATGTCTACAAAGGCTTGTTCAGATCCAGAGGGTTGTTCCTTTCTTACTGCATCAATAAACAGCTCGTCTTCCTGTTTATGTGAGACATCACACACTGCATGCACGGGTTTACCTCTCTCAGTCCTGCAAAGTCAGTTCACGTGAGCCACTTGGAGTACATGCATCGAAGGTTCTCAGCCATGCTTGTGCTATCTCGTGTGATCTTGCAATGTGCACGGCCTTATTTAATGTTAGCTCAGACCCGGCACTTGTTTCTCTCGCATTTTTGCTGAGTTTGTGCCAAACATTATTCTATCCCTGACCATCTCATCTTCGTTTGCATACGCTCAGTCCTTCACCAGCAATTTTAACTCTGTTACAAAGTGATGAAAAGTCTTGTTTATACCCTGCGTGCTCTCATTAAACTTGTATCTCGAGAATATCGTATTCGTCTTAGGCATGACAAATGCCAGCGGCTGCGTGTCCATGAACCAAATTTAAAGTTAAGCTTCACACCTTGTCTTCCCATTCGTTTGCATAAGCACAATCCTTCACCAGCAATTTTAATACCGTTACAGCAATTTTAACTCCGTTACAAAGTGAGCAAAAGTGTCGGTTATACCCTGCGTCTTCTTATTAAACTTGCATCTCGCGAATATCGTATTCCTCATAGGCATGACAAACGCCAGCAGCAGCCTGTCTATAAACTTAATTTAAACTTAAGGTTTACACCGTGCTTTGTTTCCGCAGTAGCTGCACTTATGAATATGCTTGTATGCGTCACTCGCTTCATATTCTTTTGCTGCCTTCTCAATTGTGTAATGCGTTTTTTGAACAGGTTTCATTTATCGAAGTGATCACCGCCCAAATCGGTACTCATGAATCTAAGACGTTTAACAGGCATTTCCGGTATTAAGTTGTGGATTTGTCTGCGAATATTTAGCGGCAGTATGTCTATGAACGTAATTTAAACTTAAGCTTTACACCTTGCTTTCCTATTGATATGTATACAAAGGCTTTTTCAGCGTAAGAGGGTCGTTTCTGTCCTACTGCATCAATAAGCAGCTCATCTTCCTCTTTATCTGAGACATCACACACTGCATGCACGGGTTCACCTTTCCCAGTCCTGCAAAGTCAGTTCACATGAGCCGCTCGGAGTACATGCATCGAAGGTTCTCAGCTGTGCTTGTGCTATCCTGCGCGATCTTGCGATGTCCACGGCTTGATTTAATGTTAGCTAAGACCTGGCACTTAAAAGTTTCTCTCACACGTTTGCTGAATTTGTGCCAAACACTATTCCATCCCTGACCATCTCATCTTCTTTTGCATAAGCACAGTCCCTCACCAGCAATTTTAACTCCGTTACAGCAATTTTAACTCCGACATAAAGTGATCAAAAGTTTCGCTTATACCCTGTGTCTTCTCATTAAACTTGTATCTCACGAATATCATATTCGTCGTAGGCATGACAAACGCCAGCGGCAGCGTGTCTATGAACTTAATTTAACCTTAAGGTTTACAGTGTGCTTTGTTTCCGCAGTAGCTGCACTTATGAAAATGCTTGTACTGTATGCGTCACTCGCTTCATATTCTTTTGCTGCCATCTCAATTGTGTAATGCGTTTCTTGTTCAGCCCTCTTTGGAGTTCTCACTTGTTCTCCGCGTACTGGGTTCACAGTCAGTTCATGTGAGCCGCTTGGAGTACATGCATCGAAGGTTCTCAGCTGTGCTTGTGCTGTGTCGTGCAATCTTGCGATATCCGCAGGTTTATTTAATGTTAGCTAAGACCCGGCACTTAAAAGTTTCTCTCGCACTTTCACTGAGTTTGTGCCAAACACCAGTCTACCCCTGACCATATCATCCTCGTTTGCATAAGCACAGTCCTTCACCCGTGAATATTTAGCGGCAGCGTGTCTATTGGATTGCTGCTGATGGACAGCCTTACTGTATATGGGCAGGCACTCAATTACGTGGGAGGCGTGACAATGAGGAACGCAGCTCCGCCTTACACGTGACCGAGCTGCAGCCTATGGCCGTATATATGTATGAAAGCAGGTTCCAGTTATGACCGTTAAGTGTAGAATTTTGAAATGAAACCTGCCTAACTTTTGTAAGTAAGCTGTAAGGAATGAGCCTGCCAAATTTCAGCCTTCTACCTACACGGGAAGTTGGAGAATTAGTGATGAGTCAGTGAGTCAGTCAGTCAGTGAGTCAGTCAGTCAGTGATGGCTTTGCATTTTATTAGTATAGATATAGATTATTTAAACGAAGTTAAAGTTTTATCTGTATAATTTAATAAACATATTTTGCTGCATTTCATCTTAAAAATGATATCGTCATCATATGTAAATACGCGCTTTATAAAGTGGCGCAGGTTGTGCAATATTATAACTGTAGTGCAAGTTTACAGTGAGGTGATTGTACTTATAAGTACAAACAGTTCTACAAGGAGCACTTGATGGACTGATTGATTGTGTTTAGTGCTCTTGGGATGAAACTCTTTCTGAACCAAGAAATCAGTGCAGGACAGGTTTTGAAGTGTTTGCCGTGAGAGCAGTTCAATAGACAGCATGGCTGAGGCAGCATGTGCTTGATGCTGCATACCGATAATTCTCTTTCCAATCAGCTGCTCCGAGTGGTGCAGTGAGAGTAATATGGAAAAAGATGATCCGCTGTGACAACCCCTAACGGGAGCAGCTGAAAGAAGAAAAAGAACGTGCAGTGAGAGTAACAACGCTAAAGCAGCTATGGTATTTGGAATAGTTTGACCATTCCGTGGACCATTATATTGTTACAGGTTAATTACAATTAGATGCATTAAACTAATAAACAATATGCGGTTATTTTAAGTGTATTTGTAAAGCCGCGTCAGGGATGTGGATCTGAAAAAGAAAGTTTAACCAAACATGAACAGTAGCACTGCTTTAAAGCTGGGTGCCGCCAGTCTACAAAACCAAGTGGAGAACTTGCGAACGCCAGGGTGTGAGCTACCGTGGAAATGTGTGTGGCTTTACACCAAGTTTAGGTTTTATACATCGCAATTTGAACACGGAAACGTTCTTACGCAACATTTCTGTGCATACGCACTGTTTATACATGAGGCCCCGGTGACTGTTTACCTGGAGAAAAATAACCTCTAGGCAGTCCAATATACTATATAACAGCTAAAATGTGGCAATTTCCTTACACGATAAATATAAATGCTAGCTTTAAAGGTAATAACTAGTTCTTATGTACAGGTGGCAAGGGAGTATCAAAGAAATTTTAGTAAGTAAACATACTTGTGCTTTTAAATATTTCCAGACATTTGAAGTACATCCTGATATTCCTACTAGCACTACAGTAAGTTTGTCCACAGAGTTGTATCAAAATTAACGCTTAGTCTTAATTAATTAACAAAAAGCTGTTTCATTTTATGTGTATCATATTCCAGGCAATGAAAATGCTGACATAGCAGAAGAACAAGTGTTAATTTATCCTCATATCCAGGTGCTGGCAACATGGCACAATCTGTCAAATATGAACATATAGTTTATTGTGCATTTTATTCATAGCAATATTGCTAAGTTCATTTCCCAGTTTATAATGGGGGGCATATAAGCTGATGACAGACGTTGTGTTTGATGTTTGAGATAAGTAAGTTTTAACTGCTAATATGTATTGCAATAACATCTGCTAAGTGTTAATGTTAATAGTTTGAATCTACATAGTAAACACATAGCAGAGAGACACAATACATTTCATTTCCTACTGTACTAAAGTAAAATTATTTTACAGTATAAACTATCGTGCATGGGGCAATGCCACATAGCTTCTGATTCCTGGCCTGGGTTTGCATGTTCTCCCTGTGTCTGCACAGGTTTCCTGCCACCATCCAGTGATGCAGGTTAGGTGAATTGACGGCATTAAATTGGCCCTAGTGTGTGATTGGTGTGTGTGTTCACCTTATGATGAACTGGCACCCTGGTCTGGATTGAGTGGGTTAGAAGATGACATGACATGGCTACCATGCACGGGGCAGTGGTTAGAGCTGCTGCCTCATAACTTTAGACTCTTGGCCTGGCTTTACATGTTCTCCTTGTATCTGCGTAGGTTCTTCTCTGGGTACTCTTGTATTTCCCACTTACCAAAGACATGCAAGTTTGGTTGAGTAGACTGTTAATGCTTAACAATCCTTATATATATATTTTTTTAACCTTTTATTGAATCTATTAAAAGCATAAACATTCCATACAATCAAGTCAAACCCAACAAAACTAAACCCAAATCATCCCACACCCATGAGAAAGAGAAGACGACCATCAGTAAGAGTTAAACTGTTAAGAGTAGTAGAGAGAGAAAGGAGTCTTTTCCCTTAAATATAAATGCTTACTCTGAAATGTTATTGATTAGTTCCTGCCAGTTCCTTCTAAAGTAAAATTACACTGTTACCATTTTGTTTCTTCTTCTTTATTTGGAAGAATTCCTTCTGACTATAGGAGAGTACAAAATTACAACGTACTGTCCCATAATTAAAGAAAATTAAATTTATTTTCTGCAGTGGGCTGGCACCCTACCTGGGGTTTGTTCCCTCCTTGCACCCTGTGCTGGCTGGGTTTGGCTCCAACAGACCCCCATGACCCTGTGTTAGGATATAGCGGGTTGGAAAATGACTGACTGACTAAATTTACTTTATGAACAACTCTTTTTTTTTTTAATTTGGCGAGTATTTAGGAACGCTATTCTCAACTAATTGAACAAACTGAGCCATGGCCAATATAGCTATATTAGTATGTTTCAAAGATACATTTTGGAAACTGCTTTATGTTTTTAGTTTGTTTCTTGGTGGGTAGGGGAAAGGATATCTGAATATACAGTAGATAGGGTGCAAAATGTAATCAATTTTGTTCTACTGTTCCATAGCATGCATTGCAATGAAACCTTGTAGTGAATAAAATAAAAAATAAAGATGTTAAATGAAACATAATCAACATTATTAAGCATTCCCTGTGAAATTATTATCATATTAATGTTAACAAATACAAAGTCAGTAATAATGTAAGAATAACGGCAAATCACAGACAGTAAGTTTGACAATTCTTTAGGGAAAGCCTGAAAACACGTCTAGATTTACTTAATAAGCAACACTGCGATTCATGTGACATGGACAGTACACATTCAGTTGAGCCTCTCAAAGTTGGAATGTGTAACAAAAAAATATTGATATGTGCTAGTAAATTAATCAGATACTTTTCACCTTCTGGTAAAATCACACACAAGGCACCTTTAAATAAGGAAATAATGCAAACATGTAATCTCCATTCAATGTTTATGTTTATCATTAATAATACAAATTTAAAGTTTAATAGATACTGTATACTGTATGTAAAAAATGGTATGTGTAATATTAGAGGACTTGGTTAGGAGCTGGCTGTCCAATAGCTGGTGTGATCCTTCTGATCTCGATTCTCGATTCATGTTTGTCTGTTATCCTTCTTGTTTGCTCCGAGGGTTCCGGTGTCTCTTGTGCTTCATTTCCCGGACTGCAAAAACATCAAGGACATTGATCTTCTACGGACCTCATTTACCTTTGTAGGAGAGCAGTCCAGTTGGGTGTTTTAACTCTCTCACGGTTTTTCATGCTTGTAATTTTTGATTCATATGGATTTTTATAATTTTTATAATTTTGTAATTTATCAAAAATGTGATTACAAAAAAATAAAATTAGGTACTACAAACACATTCTATAGAGGTCTGGTGTGAGTACCCCGACATGAGTTATTGCCTCACACCCTCTGGATGTACTGCATGTTGATGAACATATACTCTGTATATAAGCCTGTAGAGTCAGATAACCTGCGAGGTGGATCTAAATTTTCATGATGGACTGGTTACCCAGGTGGTTCTTTGTTATTTTAAAATATAATCTTAAATTGGATGTGTGTGTGTGTGTTTATGTGTGTTTATTTTAACTTTGATGCCTTTTAAATTATGTTCAGAAGAGTGTGGCTGCAGCCCTATTTAATGTGGCTGAAAAGCACCTTTCAAGTAGAATATGAAAGCTTTTTAATTTTCTGAGAAGGCTTTTGAACTGGCTTCAGCCTTTCATGAAAATGAATAAAAACGGAATATTGCATTTTGATCAATTTTGATCATAAATCAACCACAAAACAACTGTTGCTTTTTTCAGCTTCTGTCTGAATAATGAGAATGCATCACAATTGTGTCTGAATGAGATAATACCTAAAATTATTTACCTCCCATCATATTTGTGTCCATTTCATTATTTTTTTATATTTCTAAATACAGGATTGGGACATTTGTGTAGCACTGAAAATTAAACAGGTACAGGAAAAGTTTACTAGAGTTTTAGATCAAAAAAAGAAATCAATGTAATTTTCACTGACATATCCCAACAAAAAACAACTGTGCTAATAAATACTCTGCCCCATTGTATTATTGATCTATAACACACACTTCCTGCACAAGGCAAACTTAGTAATAAGGATTACTGCTCAAACAAATGCAGTCACCACCACCACACACTTGACTAAGATATCAATATTTTCCTCTCTTCCAGTCCCAAGACAAAAACTTCTGCGCTTGTGCATTATCTACCTAATGTTACATACATTGTGCAGGGATGTATGTTCATTCATCATTTTGGATAAGTGTTTGCATATACTAAGATATCGTCATGCACGTGTGAATTCTAAGGGATTGTGTATTTGCTGTAATTCCACCCTGAGCTGAGAGGGGGCGCAGTTATTCACATCTTATTCTCCTTCATATCCACACCAGAGGCTCCAAATGTCAAGGACCAGTGACATCATTCTCACTTCCTCTTCTTAAGCCCACCTCATCTGTTCCAGAAACCTTATAACGCCCAACCTTGTAATATGGAGTCAATTAATAAATAGAATTGTGTCTGAGTGTTTTAAATATTTTCAAACCTTTTGAAATTTTGCCGACAAATTTGCTCACCAGCTGGTGCTCCAAATATTTTCCTATTTCTTTCAACATCCACTTGGGAAAGGGTGGAATAGCCCAAACACAATAGGAAAACAAGCACATGACTAACAAAAAAAACAAACAAAACACACAAATCTAACAATCCTACACTATTTATAACTAATGTTGTGTTCGCATACTAAAGGAATTAATGGAGATACCATACATAACATTAAATATTTCCATTTTGTTCTGTTCACATACATTTCTGTTCAGTGTTTTGCGAGAAAAGAAAGGTTATTATCTGCTCCATATAAATGACCTTTTTATTTGTGAATATAAAATCAAAGGAAATGAATGCTTCAAATAAAAAACGATCATAAAATATAAATTCTGGCTTAAATGATTACCATTTTAATTTTATTATTTTGTATATGGAAACAATATGAGAGGTCACAGTCATACTTAGATCTTTTTCATTGTTAAAAGTAAAATGTTTGCTTAGCTCACACCTTGCTTCAGTGAAATTAAAACCTGGAATAAAACTCTTTAAAATTTAAACTGCAACCAAACCAAAGTCATGCTAATTGGTACTGAAGCTCAGCTTAACAAAATAGGCTCCTTCTCAATCAGTCTTGGTGATGATCTCATCAGACCTTCATGTACTACAAGAAATCTTGGTGTTATTTTTTCTTATTCCACTAACATCAGCCACATTAAGAAACTTACTTCCACCTCCTTAACATATTCTGTGTTCACTCATTCCTCTCTTTTCCCAATGCTGAGAAATTTGTCCATGCTTTTATCACATCCTGTACTGACTACTCTAAATCCTTTCTGGCAGGTGCCCCTTCAAATCTTATATCACAGCTCTAGTTGATTCAAAACACTGCTGCAAGTGTCCTTAAACAGACCTGCAACAGTGAGAATATACTATAACACTCATCCTGCTCCACCTTCACCAGCTCCCTGTGTCTTATACTGTAGTATATATATATATATATATATATATATATATATATATATATAATCCCCCGTCTGTCTGTATGTCTGTCCACTTTTCACAAGAGAGCTATAACGGATTTAGATCAGGTTTTTTTTGATAGTTTGCTTGAACATTCTGGTTGATTATGTGATTTCTCTCATCACACTAAGTATCATAGTTCGCTTGCAGCAACGATTTATTTGCAGAAATCCAAGAGAGAGCCTGCAGCCCGAGGGGAGGGGGAAGCGGGACCTCAGGAGTGGAGAGCCAGGCGGGGCCCTCCTCACTAACGTGACAGCCGCCGTCTGAGTCAATCTACCTCACGCCACATGTTGGAGTGTATCTATCCTCCGTTTAGCTAGCGATACCTGTTTGTTCCAATTGTTATGCAATTGGTTCAATTTCTTTTGTTTTGCCAATTGGAGCTCAGTAGAAGTGACTTGCTCATAGTCACACAGTGTCGCCTTCATCTACAGATTGTTAAGGAGTAACATTTGATGTTTTTGAGAGAGAGATCAGAGCTATGTGTGTTTAAGAAGGTAGCTCCTGATTGGCAGAGATATCACGGCCACATGGTTTTCTCCCCATCGTCTGCTACCAAGTACTCAGTATGATTTATGTTTGCATAATAATTATGTAATTATGTTTTTGTTTAGAGATTTCTTGCAGTATTTTATATTTTTTTTTAATAATTTTATTGAAATTACACAACATTATAGTATTGTGTATTTTATTCTGGGTTATTGTATTTTATTTTATTCTAATGCTTTGTATATCCTGAATTTAGTGGCTTACGAGGATATTATTTCTATCCAATGTGTCCTGTGATTTTTTTTTTAATTTCTGTAAAGCATGGGAAAGATGCTACATAAATAAAATGAATTATTATTTTTACTATTATTATTATTATTATAATTAATAGTTCTCTGAATCAAAGTAGGTGTGTTTCTAGTTCTTGTGTATGCTATACTTTTTTCCTTTTCCTGAGTGTCTTTCTTCAGACATGCAGAAGAATCTTCAACACAACTTTCTTTGTTTTAGCAGCTCGTCTCCTTCTTCATCTTGGTCACACCTTCTGGTTGCAGATGGTATTTCGGTTTCTCTTTGAGGTTTTTACACATACAGTTGCTCCCAAAATGATCCCTACTGAGTCACTGGTGAACATTCAGTTATTGTTTTCAGCAAAATAAATGTGTGGCTCTATTTATGCGGCCTTCCTCTGCTCAATAACACCGTCAACATTTATTGTATTTATGTAATACATTTTCATACAACGATGTAGCTCAAAGTGTTTACAAGATAACAAAGAGAAAGTTACAAGTAAAGAAAAACAATTAAGATTAGGCAATAGTATTAAAAAATAAGTAAAAGAAAAACAAGGTAAGGCCAGGAGAACTGAATGGTCTGGTTAGGGAATATGCACTGCTACAGTGCATTGCCGCACCCACCACACTACAAAACAGCTCAGGATCCCAGTTAGCAAATCCCAGGGAGACATGCAGTCCAGACCCACCCTCTGGAAATGACCATCTATCTGCCGCAGCCAAGTGTTACATGGGCATTGTTCTGGACTGCTCCAGCAGCTCGGATCCTCAGCAATGAGGATCCTGTGAGCCGGATCACCCTTGGGGGATTGTGCCACATGGCCATATTGCTGTAATTGACGATCCCTCACAATGCAGGTAATGTGCCCTCATTTAGGACTCCATGAGCAACTGCTCATTTGACACAAAGTCAAACCAGCAGTATCCAAGAATTCTCTGAAGAGACACAGCACCAAAGGGGTCCAGTCTTCATCTCAGGTCACTGGAAAGTGTTTATGTCTTGCAACCATATAGCATATAGAACCCTAAAGACTTGGATCTTCGTCCTTTTGCAGAGATACAGGAGCACCACACTCCCCTTTCCCGTGACCTCATGACCCCCCATGCTCACCCAATCTGTCTACTGACTTTTTAGGAAGAGTCTCCAGACACATGAATGTCACTGCCGAGGTAAGTAAACCTCTCAACAAGGTCGACATTCCCTCCACAGACAGACACACTGCTGATGGTTGTGCCCAAATGGTCACTCAGACACATCACTCATCTCTTGAGAGCCCAGATCAGAGCCTCCTTTGACTCTGCAAAGATGCAAAGATCACAGCATTGTCAGCAAACTCAAGATCAATGAATCTCTCTTCACTAACAGATTCCCCACAGCTGCTGGGCCACACGACCTTGCCCAACACCCAGCCCATGCAAGCATTGAACAGAGTAGGAGCAAGAACACACCCTTGACAAACCCTGGAATCAACTGAGGAACATGCAGAGGTTCTTCCTCCACTCTGTACAGCACTCACAGTACCAGTGTAAAGGGATATCCAACAACTTCAGGGGGATCCAGCAAAGTCTCCAGATGCCCCAAAGGGCAGCTCAATCAACTGAGTTGAACACTTTACAAAAATCAACAAAGGCTGCAAAGAAACTCTGCACATATTCACATTTGTGCTCGATGAAAACCCTTGGTGCCAGGAAGGTAGACTTCTTGGGCATAAAAACCAGACTGCTCCAGTCACTGGTAGGTGAGCAGGTGATTAGCCTGAGACACCCTTCTTCATTCCATCATTTCAGGGGGCTTTATGGTGCCTTGATCAGGTGGTGGTGGTGCAGATCACCACCACAGAATAACTGGAAAAGACAGCACTTAATATCTTCAGCAAGGTTTGGACAAGGTTGGACTCCTCATCCAACTCCTGTTATGGACTGTCTTGCATTTTTTCAGTCCAGTTACCTTTTGAAGTAGAAGGGATTGTTGCAACTTTGTTGAGGCCATACCCTATAAGCACTGGTGTCTCTGCTATACAGCAGAATTTATGACCATGTTGAGCATAAAGGAAAGCAACGAGTTAAGGTGTGTTTGATGAAGAAGGATAAATTGTATGAACATTTGTTTCTTGGGTGCACATAAGCCCATCTTTTTGGTTGATAACTGATGAAGTTCTGCCCATTGATGTTACTCATCCTTGAGTTTTAATATTTTGTTTGAACTTGGGTATTCAGCTGTTAATTTTGCAATGTTACTTGGTCTGGAAACAATCATTTTATCAGACATTGAGCAGAGCCTGCATTCTGAAGAGGTCCCATCATGGAAGCTGGAACTTTTGGCTGGCATTAGGTTTGTCCAGCCCTGACTTTTAAGCTAGGATTTATATTCTAGCCATAGAAAAAATAGATCATGTCTGTCCTACATTGTTAAGCTAGAACTGTTTTTATTTGCCTGATCTGTGGTGCTTTGCAGAGTGCCTATTGTGGAGGTGGGTAGCCAATTTACTGATAAGAGATGAAATTTGTGGCGAGAATTTTGAACAGTTTATTGTTATTATTATTAAGCTAAAGCCTTTATCCAAGACAATTTACAACATTTGAGATACAATTGGTTATATTTCTTTTGTTTTACCGATTGGCACAGAGTCAGGTGAAGTGACTTGCTCATAGTCACATAGTAGCAGGATCTGAACACACAATCTCAGTGTGCCTCGTTAGCACAGTAGGTAGCACATCATTGTCACTTTAAAAACATTTGTTAGTATAATTAAAAAAAATCTTATATACAGTAGATGTAAATATCAACCTTGCAGTTTGAAATTTAGTGCCTTATACAACACACTACTCTACATTCCTAATACATACTGTATATGGTTTATAATATACCATTAAAAGTGGAACATTAATCATTCTTTTGTACAAAAGAACTTTTATTCATCTTTGTGTATTCAATGAATAGGAATTCAGTGGGAGCAAATTGCAGCAGTCAAACCTCTTGATGTTCATGTGCTTGAGCATTTTTAGCACTCAATAAACTGCTCATAGTAACCGTTCTAAAATTACAAGAAGGCACCAACTGTTCCATTTTATGGGACTAAAAAATACCGGTGGGTGCTCCGGTTTTCTCCCACAGTCCAAAGACATGCAGGTTAGGTGGATTGGCGATTCTAAATTGTCCCTAGTGTGTGGGTGTGTTTGTGTGTGTCCTGCGGTGGGTTGGCACTCTGCCCGGGATTGGTTCCTGCCTTGTGCCCTGTGTTGGCTGGGATTGGCTCCAGCAGACCCCCATGACCCTGTGTTCGGATTCAGCGGGTTGGATAATGGATGGATGGATGAAAAAATACCGGTAGCCAGTTCAGCAAAGTCATAAGAAAACAAATTAGATACCACAGTACAAAAATCTGGGTATGTCAGCTTCTCTATATGCACTTGAGAAATGACAAACAAATGTGTGCAAGTACAGTATATGCCACGCATAATCATTATTTCAATACCCTATAATGTATGGTAAACAGTAAAATATAAGATGTAACAATTTACATTTTTTACTTTATCCATAACAGGTGCTGGTTTAGAAATGAAATGGTACATTTGCTCTTATGATGTGATGAAACCTATGAAATAGCATTACATAGGCCATGCTCGTATACTTTAGGTATTATTGGAATACAGAATTCTTTTAAATGATAAGCGAACAAAACAAACAAGCAAACTTCACTTTAAGGTACTTGATCTTTTACAACTTGTTATCAGAATATCGATTTCTATAGCTGGAGTACAGTCAGCCTGAGAGATTGTTCATTGTTACACACTGAGTCAGCGATGGGCACTGAACTTATGACTTGTCTTTTATACTGCATTTCAAAGTAATTGGCAGCCATTTCAGCAACCTCTTTAAATATTTGGTAGTCTTTAGATATGTTTCCATAGGTGAGAATTGTTTCAAACTTCACAGTTAGAAATGTAGAAGTATGGTACAAGTAAACTTCTCTCAAAAAAGAAAAAATATGGGTACAATAACTGATTCTTAACTGAAACCATCTTATAAACTACTTAATGTCAGAGGGAAAGCAGAAATTCATGAAAAAAGTGTAAAGTTTTTATTCATAGGTTTTATTTATAACACGTTCTAAATAGGTCTAAAGGTACAGTATCTGTGATGCATATTTAGCCTAAAAGACTATAAAAGTAGAGCTTACAATTTATGATTTTTTTTTTTTGGAAGGGATAAACAACATCAATTTCCTGCTAAATGATCCAGCTCTGCTTTATAAAGAGACAACTCAGCAAAATAGACTGATTACAGATAGAGTGTTACGTGCATGGATAAAAGATTGCATATATTCAGAAAAAATAATCCTCAAAGATGTGGATTATGGTTGTGCTACATTTAAAGATGGTAGATAAATTCAGCATTAAAAATTCAACATAAGGAATGATATTTTTAGGCTCTGTGAATGACCACTAAATCAGATAAAGAAAACAATGCCTTACCGATCCAGTAATGCTTAATACAGAAGAAATGCAAAAATAAACAGAGATTAATAAAAATTACAGTAATTACTGTATGTTCAACACCACTTACAGTATCACTTATTGCTGTATAAACTATGTAAAGTTCTATAATACATTTTTGACCTAAAGTAAAAAACTTGTTTATATCTTTTATATTTATTAACAATCATTCTCTTTGTTCTAAGAGACTAAAATCAAAGGAGAGTACATATGACTTTGGGACAGAGAAATATTTAAACTTTTTTATAAAGAATATTTACACTAATAACTCTAAGTTCTTGGATTGATTCTGTTTACCAATGAGCTCTAAGAAAAGGCTTATAAATGAGCAAAAACTTGTTTAAGTGTAAGACATTATCTGTAAAAGTAAATATCTGTACAAAGTATTCTCATACAACAACTAAAGAAGGATTTCAGAAAAAAAAAATTCTGGAACTCAAGGGCATGAATATTCATTTCTCCTTTTTTTGAGTATGTATGAATAATGTATTTATTTATTTATTTATTTAACTAAAATTAAATTAGTATGTACGCATTAATTTATATGTGAATACACTATACTTTTGTTTTATTGATCCTATTAATTGCATTATGATGACTGTGACACAGGTCAATCAATATCTCTTTTCAACCACTTAGAGCTCAATATGAAGTAGTCCCTTATTTATTTTGAGACATCAAAAAGGATAAATAGAGGGCCAGATTGTTTATTTTAGCAGAGCTTTAATACATTTTTGCCATAGTCTATATCTAATTATAATCAAATTTATTTGGCTTAAATTTTTATACTTTTACCGTTATGTTAAATAATTAAATTTAAGTTAAAGAAAAAAAATCAAATTTTATTAATGAGACCAGTGCAATTCAAGCCCTATTGGATGTTGGACTATTTAGATTGTGGCTTGGAGAAGCCAATTATTTATGAGGGCTACATGTGCAGTTGATGCCAGCTGATCCAACACCTCGAGCTCAGGGTCGCTGAACTGGAGGAGGAGTTCGCTGGCATGTATTCTAGTAGAGAATTGGCGGACCTGGCCAAGATGTCCTTTAGAGAGATTGTGTGCACCCCCAAGGTGGCGCAGGAGGACACAGGTAGAGATAGGTGGATCACGATCACAAGATGTAAGGTAAAAGATGCACCCTGTCCTGGGGCATCAACCCCAGAATTAGAAGTTTCAAACTGTTTTCAGGTCTTTCTGGAGCTGGAAGTTGTCTCTGATGATTCTGAGGTGGTAGGCAGGAATGAGGAGCCTCAACAGGCCACCTCAAAACCAGTTCCCATAAAGAGAGGTAGCAATAGTTTGGGAATCAACCATTAAGGGGATTGAAGAGCAGATTTGTTCCAGGGACAGAGAGTCTCCCACTGTGTGCTGCCTTCAAGGTGCACAGGTGGTGGACCTCCCTGAAAGGGTGGATAGGCTCTTGGCCATAGCAGGGGTGGATCCAGTTATCATTGTCCATGTTGGAACAAATGGCATACATAAGGGTAGTCAGTCACTTCTGTGATCCAACTTCAAAGAGTTAGGTGCCAGGCTGAGGAACAGAACTGACAAGGTAGTCTTTTCTGAAGTTCTGCCTGTGCCATGCGCCGGTCCAGGTAAGATTGAGGAGATTAGAAGGCTTAATGCATGGCTCAAATTTGGTGCAGGGTAGAAGGGTATAGGTTTACGGGGCATTGGGACTCTTTTTGGAACAGATAGGACCTATTCCATGGGGTTACATCTGAACCTGAGGGGCACCAATATACTGGGGAGGCATATGAGTAGGCTAGTTGAGGATGTTTTAAACTAGGGAATGGGGGCAAGGAGTTTAGGACAGGCCAGGTTTAGAACTATACATGGAGGAACAAACAACAGTGTAGAAATAAAAATGCATAGTAATGTAAATGCTAACTCAATATTTAAATGTAGGAGTAACACATTAAAAACAGTTTTCCTTAATGCTAGTATCAAATATAAGGCAAGTGAGTTGGAGCTATATGTAGCAGAGCATAATTACGATATTATAGCAGTAACGGAAACCTGGCTAAATAACAAGGATTGGGATGAGTGTAACATAGAGGGATACACATTTTTTAGGAAGGATAGACAGAATAGAAAAGAAGGTGGGCTTGCTGTTTATGTTAAATATAATTTAAATGCAAGTCCTGTTTAGCTGTACATTGAGCCCCATCTTAGTGAAGACATGTAGCTTTGCCTGCAAAGCATTAGGAAAAGAGGCCTTATTTTAGGAGTGTGTTTTAGACCACCCAATGCAGACAGTAATTTCAACACACATCTTTTTAGTAACATTAAAAAGGCAAATTCACAGAGGGATATTATAGTCATAGGGGACTTTAATTATCCAAATATTAACTGGGATAACCTTACAAATGGTGGAGCACAAGAGCAGGAGTTTTTAGAAGTAATCAGTGACTGTTTTTTAACACAGTATGTTAAAGCACCAACACAGGATGAAGCTTGTCTGGATTTAGTATTTTGTAAAAATCAGGATAGAATTGAGGGTGTAGAGGTTATTGAACTAGTAGGGTCAAGTGACTATAATATAATATATAACATAAATAAGTGACCAATAAGTAACCATTGTGACAGATAGGGGGCGCTATTGCTCCCTTGAACCCTTGTCCAATACGCCAGACACCAGATAAAAATCCAAATGTTGACTTTATTTAAATGCCACAGTGCACAATGCACCCTCTCCTCCACTATACTCATAAACAATCACAATAATCAATCACAAATACAATCCTCCACTCCCAGACGCGTTGCCACCCTTCCACCCAGCTCAGCTCCACGCTCTGGTGTCTCTTTCAGTCTTTTATAGTCCTTGCCCCGGAAGTGTTTTGCCCTCTCTGTCCACGTGACTAGGAACACTTCCGGGTCAGATAAAAAACCTTCTTCTTTACCCCGGAAGCACGTCATTCCCCTTGTCCATGTGTACTTCCGGGGCATAGGGAAAATAACCATTGTTCCTCCCTGCAGCGTCACCTAGTGGCCCCCATGGCATCCAGCAGGGCTGTGTATAAAAACTGCAATGTCCATGATGCCCTGCTGGTCTTCGGGGAACCTCCATACTGCAGGGAGGGCTCCACCTGGTGGCTTGGGGGTATTGGCCGGGATAAACGGCTGGTCATACACCACACCATATAATATATATAAGTGACCATTATATAATATATATAATATAACAGATCTCAATGTTTTGTAAGAGTGTGGATGCAAAGACTAAAATTGTTAAGTTTAACTTTGGTTGGGCAAACTTTGAACAGATGCGGCAAAGTCTAAGTAGGATAGAATGGGATAAGCTTTTAAGTGTTAAGACGGTAGAGGACTGTGGTGGGTTGGCGCCCTGCCCGGTATTGGTTCCTGCCTTGCGCCCTGTGTTGGCTGGGATTGGCTCCAGCAGACTCCCGTGACCCCGTGTTCGGATCTAACGGGTTGGAAAATGGATGGATGGATGGACAGTTGAGGAGCAGTAGAGCAGGTTTAAAAATGTTTTATATGTAATGTAGGACAGGTACATACCTAAATTTGGAATTAACAGGAAATTTAAAAAAAACTGCAGTGGGATAATAAAGAGTTAAAAAAGTAGCCACAAAGGAAAAAACAGCTGTATAAGGCATATAAGACTGATAACTCAAAAGTGAATCATAGGGTGCATGAGAACATGAGGGCAACCATTAAGAAGGATATTAGGGAGGCTAAAAGACAGTTGGAAAGGAATGTAGAAGATGAGTTGAAAGATTACGCTGAGAGATTCTTTCAGTGTTTTAGTAGTAAAAGAACAGTCAAGGAGGAGGTGAAGTGCATCAGAAAATGACAAATATTATCTTGTTATACAGAAAGGATGACTGGGTAGATCCAAGCAATTATAGGCCAGTAAGCTTAACATGCATCACAGGAAAATGAATGGACGGGATTATTAAGGATATTATAGAGCAGCATATGGCAAGTACAAGAGTTTTTCTGAACAGCCAGCATGGGTTCAGAAGAGGGAGGTCGTGTTTTACTAACATGCAGAAATTCTATGAGGAAGCAACAAAAGGATATGATCAAAGAGGAGCATATGATATTATTTATCTTGACTTTCTGAAAGCATATGATAAGGTGCCACATGAGAGGTTGGACATTAAACTAAAAGAAGTAGGAGTTTAGGGTGATGTTTTTAGATGGGCGCAGAATTGGCTCAGACACAGGAAGCAGAGGGTGATGGTTCAAGGAACCTCAACAGAATTGGCCGATGTTAAGAGTGGTGTTCCACATGGGTCAGTGCTAGGGCCGCTGCTATTTTTTATATATATATACATGATATAGATAAGAATATAAGTAGCAAGCCAGTTTAAGTTTGCAGATGATACCAAGATAGGTGGATTGACAGATAATTTTGAATCTGTTAAATCATTACATAAGGAACTGAATAACATACAGGTTTTGGCAGATTTGTGGCAGATATTTAATTTCAGTAAAGGTAAAGTATTACACATAGGAAATAAGAATATTAGGTTTGAATACACAATAGGAGGTCTGAAAATCGAGAATACACCTTATGAGAAGGATTTATGAGTCATAGTGGATTCTACGCTATCAACTTCTTGTCAGTGTTCAGAAGCCATTAAGAAGGCAAACAGAATGTTAGGTTATTTAGCACGATGTGTTCAAAGTCCAACAAGGTTCTGCTCAACCTTTATAACACACTGGTGAGGCCTCATCTGGAGTACTGTGTGCAGTTTTGGTCTCCAGGCTACAAAAATGACATAGCAGTGTAAGGAAGGGTCTAGAGAAAAGCAACGAGACTCATTCCAGGGCTACAGGGGGTGAATTATGAACAAAGATTAAAAGAGCTGAGCCTTTTCAGTTTTACCAAAAGAAGATTAAGAGTTGATATGATTGCAGTGGTGACAATCATGAAGGGAATTTGTACAGTGGATCAAAACTGTTATTTTAACATAAGTTCATCAAGAACAAAGGGACACAGTTGGTAACTTGTTATGGGGAAATTTCACACAAACATTAGGAGGTTTTTCTTTACACAAAGAATGTATGATACCCGGATGGAGGTGGTACCCAGCCGGGACGCCTGAGAAGACCGGAGGAGGGCTTGTGCCTCCTCCAGACCTCAAAGGGGGGCGACTGCCCTGGGGGCCACGGGTGAAAAGCTGGGAAGCTCGACCCTGTAGGGACCCGGGGTTACCGCCAGGGGGACCCCAATACCTGGAAGACCCTGGACCTCAGCACTTCCACCACACCAGGAAGTGCTGGGGGGAAGAGGAACAGCAACACCCGGAGTGCTTCCGGGGAGACAGCTGGCACTTCCGCCACACTGGGGCGTGTCGGTGAGAGATTGTCAGGAACACACCTGGAGCACATCCGGGTGCTTATTTAAAGGGGCCGCCTCCCTTCAGAGGGGGACAAGAGTCGGGTGGAAGATTGGACAAGGTCTCTGGAGGAGGCAAGAGGCAGCCTGAACTGTGCAAATAATGAAAAATAAACGTGTGCTGGGTGACATGAGTGTGTCTGCCTGTCTGTGTCCGGGGCAATATTCACAATAGCGCCCAACACACGTTTATTTTTCATTATTTGCACAGTTCAATACTCACAAGACCCCCAATAGCCCTCAGTCCAGGCTAATCCAATGCCTTCTCTCTTCTCTTCTTCAGGCTGCCTCTTGCCTCTTTCAGAGACCTTGTCCAATCTTCCACCCGACTCTTGTCCCCCTTTGAAGGGAGGCGGCCCCTTTAAATAAGCACCCGGATGTGCTCCAGGTGTGTTCCCGGCAATTTCCCACTGACACGCCCCAGTGTGGCGGAAGTGCCGACTGTCTCCCCGGAAGCACTCCGGGTGTTGAGGTTCCTCTTCCCCCCAGCACTTCCTGGTGTGGCGGAAGTGCTGAGGTCCAGAGTCTTCCAGGTATTGAGGTCCCCCTGGCGGTAACCCCGGGTCCCTACAGGGTCGCGCTTCCCAGCTCTTTACCCGTGGCCCCCAGGGCGGTTGCCCCCTCGAGGTCTGGAGGAGGCACAAGCCCTTCTCCTGTCTTCTCGGGCATCCCAGCTGGGTACCACCGCCATCCGGGTACCACAAACGATAGACACTTACAATAAGCTACCAAGTAGCATGGTAGACAGTAAGACTTTAGGGACTTTCAAAACTAGACTTGATGTTTTTTATGAAGGATTAAGTGGATAGGACTGGCGAGCTTTGTTGGGCTGAATAGCCTGTTCTCGTCTAGATTGTTCTAATGTTCTGATATTCTGAAAAAGATTTGGTCCCTTCCTAATAGAGAAAATTAGATTGTTTTCTAATTTCATATAAACTAGGAAGAGTAAAATATAATGGATTTTCATGTAATAATATTTTTAAACCCTCTGTTAATGTGAAAAATACTATTAGATGATTAGAAGCAATTGTAAGTTCATATCTGTCTCAAAAATACTTTAAAAGTTTTCACAATATGTTTTCTCATTCCCAACACATATCCTAGCAAGGCTGGTGATGACATTGCTCACTATTTGGAATTTGTTATATCTTGCATAATTTTTAATAAAGAAATTTGTGCGCAGTGCACGCATTTAACTGAATTACATAGGATTAGATTAATTACACCATATTTTCCACAAATAAATGTATGTTTTTCAATGGCTGAATTCCACCCATTATCTCAAATTCTAATTCAAGGGTCCTGAGGTAAAATTTAAGAAATAAATTGTTAGAGTTTGGACATGTTGCCTACATGTTCATCTTTGACAAGCAGTGTCTTTTAAACATAGCTATGCAGTAGGTGGGAGATTAGGGACACTAAGCAGGTTTCCTTTAACAATGTTTCTAATTTACAAAAAAGTAATAACAGCATGTGTATTATTAAGAAAGCCCATCAGAGATTTTTTTTTTCTCATCAGTTGATGAAATTCAATCTCTCTCAAGCAATAGTGTCCAATTCTACACAGCCATTATCAAGTCCTTTCTGACCTCATCTATAACTGTCTGGTTTGGTGCTGCCCCAATTCAGTCTAAGGACAATCTGCAGCGCATCATCTAAGAGCCTGTGAAAAGATTATGGGCTGTAACTTACCACACATTCAAGTCCTATATGAGTCCAGGGTAAGGAAACAGACCACAGAGATCATTACTGATCCAACTCATCCAGGGCATCACCTGTTCCAAAGAATTCCCTCCAGGCAAACATCTTTGTGAGGTGAAAGCTAATCCTAAATAGTTCTTTTTATGAGCACTTATTCTTACTAATCAGGTCTGATTTCCAATCAGTATCTACAGTATGTATACCTGCACACTAGACTGCCTGGACATTTTAATCCTACTATCTCTTTATTTTTTGTATTGTATGCTGCATCATATTTTATATATCATTTTATATTTTATCATCATATATTTATCTTATGTATTCTGTGTTATCCTTGTATGTTGCACCAATACGATCAATATTATTCCTAGTTCACATTAGTGTACCTGGTCAATAAAGTGAATTCTGATTCTGATTCTGAAAAAGGCTTTACTGGAAGATCATATATGTGGCATTATATGATAGTATGATTTTTGTTAAGTATAAATGAAAGGAAGCAACTAACAGTAGAATCTCAACCTTAAATTGTCTCCTACTGTACATTAAGTGAATGACTAGCACTGGATTACTGGTAAATTGAACCCCTCACTAAATAGATTTCTGTACAGTCATATGTCTTTTTATATCATTGCAGCAACTATGCAGTGGTGTGAAGTAATTGCTCACTGATTTTACTTGTTTGTCACAGCACACTAAGGTGCTTTTTACTCTTCTTTAAACTTCAATTCTAACACTAAGCATAATCAGCTCAGATGATTAATTCTAGTTACTTCTGAATTCCTTTAAAATGACTAAGTTTTGTTTTGACCATTCTCTTGTTTGTACTATTCTCAGAGGAGTTTCCTGGGTCTCTTTTCAGTAGTTATCCCTATGCAATACGCCAAGATGTGTTTTGGGTTATTTGTTCCAAAAGAAGACATTTTTATCCAAGTGTCCTAATGTATTTATATGTAATATCAAGTATAATGAATTTTAGGCTAGATTTCATAGATCTTCTGTTGAAACTCTTATTCATTATCATGAAATGGACTACAAATTATGAAACATGTCAGTTTGATCTAAGAGATGCAACAGTAGCCTTCCTTCTTATCTGGATTTCCTGAATTTTGTGTTCCCCTTTCATTTTCCTTCTTTTTATTATTTGTACCTCTGCTATCCCTAGATACTCCTGTACTTGAGCCTCCCTCACCTCACTGTCCAATCTGCACTGCAGAAGTTATTTTTAATGACATTTAATCTAGTTTATTTTGTTTTTTATTCTTTAAGTTTAACTGAACCTTTTTTCTTTATAATTTGCTTTCAATAATCTCTTCTTTTTTAAATACTTGTATTTTTGTGTCTTATTTAATCTTTGTGCCCTTTGTTTTTACCACTTTTATTTATTAGTATTTATGTTATCACACATGTATGCCTGGGGATCATCATACTGACTTAGTTAAGGTAACTGGCACCGTTTGTGAACAAGAGTGAGTGTTGTCGCTGTTTCTACCATTCCATTTGCAGCTCAGAGAAGACATCCAGTGAAGGCACATGAGCCCGCCTACAGTGCCCAGCCCTATAAAAAGGGACATACACAGAAGGCGGCGTCTGATTCAGACCCAGACTTAGTACAGTATGGACCTCCTATTTGACCTTAGACAGATGACAGAATCCCAAATTTTCTTTTCAGTTTACAATTAAACAGGGTCACCCAGTTGGTATTCTAACTATTTCTGTGGACTCCTCCAGATTTTTGGGTGATTACAATGTGTATCTTTCAGTTTGGTCACATCTGCTTTTATTTCCCTCTCTGGTCTTTGTGCTGACTTAGAGCAAATGTAACTATGGCATATTTGCAATATTTTGAAAAATGCTTCCACATTTGATTGCCCAAAGGAATCGTTAATTATTATGTATTTACTGGACTGTTATACATCTATCTATTTATTTATTCTCCTTACAAAGTTTAAAGTACAAAATCCTCTTGACATATCTCTGTTAAAAGGAAAAACAAATATATATAGTTTTGTAAAAGAAAAAGTTACTGTACTCTACTGATGAAAAATGCAGTCGAGGTATATATCTAAATCATTAAGTATAGGTGGCCAGTACCAAAACAGCATGCTGTGCAGTCAGAATCAATTGCCAGCAATGTAAGTGTGAAATAAAATTATGCTAACAATCAGTTTGAATGGAACAACTGATTAAAATAACCCAAACTTTTCATTCCACACTGAAATGTACAGATAATTCCATCTCTTCCACCAATTTCACATGCAATCAGTTAATAAAACAAGATATCAACAATTAAGTATAACTATATGTCGTAAAGAATGGGCAAACAATATCTAGTCTTATTGTGCTGATGTTTTAGGAAGAAAAGCTTTACTTTTACTCCATGTCAGCTTTGTGTAAGGCCCTTGACAGTATATGAAACAGCAGTAGTGCAGTTGGTTACATAAAAATAACATTCAAAATTTTGACTGCTCAATCCAGACTTTCAAAGTGATTGCTTCCTTAAACTTACAAGATGTTATTTTGAGTCTGTGTTGCCAGTCACTTTGTTTGTTTTCAATGCATTTGTCTGATTTTTGGTTGACTGTAAAACAATTTACTTCCTGATAGCTGGTCTAAAATCCATTATTTCCTGCATTTTGATTATTTTAAACACATCAACTTATGTTAATGTTTGCTTTTTTAAAATTTTTGTAACCACATTTATTCATATCTCAGAAGTCTGCAACTTTCATTTGCACAATTTTATATCTATCACTATAAATATTTATATACTTTCTCTCGCTATATATCTATCTATTATATAAAAAAATCTTGGGTCGAGATGTGATCATCTTGGAGAGACACTTTGACGTCACGTGAGACTAGACATTACAACCTTAGGAAGCAAGACCCGTGACGTGACTTTTGCATGTCATGCCCTACTTACAAACAATTTAAGACAAATTCACGGACATTTAACCTTGCAGGTGTGGGAATACTTTTGGCAGACACACTTCATGTGCTCCCAGCTCTTAAAAATGTTATACGTTCTAGATGACACGTGAACGACTAAGTGAAGAAGAAAGAGCAGCGCGTCAAAAAGTGACACGAAAGTGTTGGAGAGAAAAGAAGGCAAAAAAGGATGCACAAGAGAACAATAATAATCTATGTGCAAATTCAGAAAATAAGGAAAGTAATAATCAGCTCGGATGTCCTGCGAGAAACACTTTGATGTCCCACAAGACAAAGCAGTGAGACTAAAGGACAGCTGCTGTGCAGGGTTTTATATGTTTGACGTGCAGCGCAACAAGCAGAACACACAGCTCAGCAACAGAAAGACAGCAGCTGATCCGTCTGCATCTCCTACGCTTGCCTTCAGCCCCAGCAGAGCAGCAGAGACGCGAAGTGGCAGGCAATTAGCATGCCCCGAATGGGAGGGGGGTATCCGGAGGGGGGTAAGTGAACAAAGCGAGGACAGCTGTACAGGCTTTGAAGTGATGGATGCGCAACGCGAGAAGCAGAACACACAGCATGGCAGGAGGAGCAGTAAGCAAGCATGTGATCCTTCCGCATCTCCAAAGCGTGCGTTCAGCAACACCCTACACAACACGAGCAGCAGAGATGCGAAGTGGCTGATGTGTGGCACAGCCCGGGGTCGGGTAGGTCTGTGAAGCAAGCAGGAGGCAAAGCCCCCTAATGTGTATATATATATATATATATATATATATATATATATATATATATATAT
>JANRMT010062819.1:67969715-68293052 GCA_026402145.1 Polypterus bichir lapradei
ACACCTGGCTGTGGCAGATAGAGGGTAATTTCTGGAGGGTGGGACTGATTCTTTATAATCATGTGAAAAAGAAAGTACCTTCTCTTATAGTTCTATGGTTTTATGTATCGGGACATAATAAAAAAAAAAAAAAAAATCTGGGCCTTACCAGGTTCTAACATTTTTTTAAATCTAACCTCAGATGTAAAACAACACACAACCGAGTCCACTGTGTTATTATTTATTTAACAAATATGAAGCCGAAATGGAGAAGCCACTTGTGAAAAACGAAGTACAGTAATCCCTCGCTATATCGCGCTTCGACTTTCGCGGCTTCACTCTATCGCGGATTTTATATGAAAGCATAACTAAATAAATGCTAAATATAACGCGGATTTTTCGCTGCTTCGCGGGTTCTGCGGACAATGTGTCTTTTTACTTCCTGTATATGCTTCCTCAGTTGGTTTGCCCAGTTGATTTCATACAAGGGACGCTATTGGCGGATGGCTGAGAAGCTAACCAATCAGAGCACGCAGTTAAGTTCTCCTGACTGAGAAGCTAACCAATCAGAGCACGCAGGAGCTATGCAGTGTTAACCAGGAAGTCTCATCTCGCTCATTCAGCATCAACGTGCTTCGCTGTGTAAAGAGTTGTGCTCTTTTGTGTTTATCTTTGTGCATAGTCAAGCCCTTCATTATGGCTCCAAAACAATCTGCTACTGCTTCAGGTGCCGTGCCCAAGCGCAAGAAGAAGATGTTAACGATTGCCGAAAAGGTAAACGTTTTGGATTTGTTGAAGGCTACGATTCTTTTTATTTTAAAAGTAGGAAAGGAATATAAGATCTACGGCTGCAGCGTCCTTTTAACCAGGGTGCAAAACGAGTTGCAAGTGGATGTAATAAGGCAGTAGTCTGGATGGAATCTGCTTTAGGGATTTGGATTGAAGACTGCCAGAAGAAGAACAACGGCAGTGCTACACAATCGCCTGAAGTGGCTCCTTTACAAGGGCTGTAACGCTCTCCTTTGTTGTGCAGTAAAATTAAACTCATTGTTATCGGACAAGTCATCGTGTCATTGTTGGTGAGTAACCATAAATAATACATTTACTGTATACTATTTTTCTTGCAATGTACGTACTGTATTTATTGCTGGTGACCTGTCTATCATAATGGCTGTAACATATGTGATATCGGAGACACTCAATATCTTTAAAATAATATTTAGGTTTTACTGTATATAAACAGTGTGTGTTTATATACATAATTTCAATGAATCTTACCTAATATCTAAGAGAATACAAAGGGATTATGCTGTATAACGCTGCGGGGAATATTTATAAACAGTGCGGGAGAGTTTATAAGGGCTTAAAATATATAAAAATAACCATACAAACATATGGTTTCTACTTCGCGGATTTTCACCTATCGCGGGGGGGTCTGGAACGCAACCCCCGCGATGGAGGAGGGATTACTGTATATATATATATATATATATATATATGTAGTAATAAACAGACAACAAGCGCATAAAGATTTGGGGTTTTTTTAGGCCCCGTATACTGTAAATCAAGGTCAAATAATTTCAACAAAATCGCTTGTTGTCTGTTTATTACAATATATATATATAGTTGTCTTTTTATTACAGTGGTGTAGTTGGCAGGATTCAGGGCCAAGAAAGATGTCAGAAGGGCAGGACCTAAATACTGTTCTAACAACAATGGCATCCCAGATGGAACTCTCCGCCTGGTTCAAGGCAGAGACCCGTCATAAAAAATAATTTTGTGGATGGCCCGGCACAACAGGAGAACCCACACACACACCGCGGGAGCGGTACACGCACAACCCCGTGGGAGCGGCTCACCCGAAGAACCGCCGACGGTTCACAAAAGCAGGAGTGCAGCGGACCCCCACGAGCATGCTGTCGCCAAGGATGCCCAGGGCGGCATCACGTCTGGGAAGGCCACGCGAAGGATGGCTCCTCGGACAGACGAGACCCAGGAGGTGAGTTCCCTGCCCACCTGCAGCAGGACCAGACTTGGTTTGTGTGTTGCAGGCAAGGACTGTCCGGATCCGCGTCGGTGGCAGACACATGCCGATCCGCGGAGCTTTGTCAGAGTGGCGGCACCAGGAAGAGCTGTGGAGGAGGAACTGCTGAAGCTCAGAAAGCTGTGGCAGCTGTGGGGCTTCCTGGATGCTCGCCACTGCATCAGGAGCTGGAAGGGAAAGATGGCTCAGAACCGGAAGTCCCTCCCTGAGGTAGGTGAGGGATTGGACGATGTGTGTTGCGTGCCAATGAATGTCCTCAACCAGGGAAGTACCCGATTGGGCCGAGGAGACAGCCCCACAGAACGCAATCGCCATGTAGGGCTGATCGACAGGTAAGTCCACAGCCAGCTCACTCTGCCTTCAGCTTGCAGAGACGCTATTTCAGGTGATACATGCCCTCCAGGACGTATTGAAGAAGCTGGAGGGGAAGGCGGTCGCGTCTATGAAGATGCTGTGAGAGTGGGCGGAACGATGCAGCGCTGGCTGGATCCTTTGGCCGGAGCAGCACGGCGGGGTAGGTGAGTGGAAACTGCCCTGTAAAGAAAAAGCGAGACCCCAGCGAAAAGAACCGTGATATGGCTGATCAGACTCAAGTAACAAGGGCTCCGATAGTGGATGCGGCGGTGAGGGCAGAGAGAGTGAGAGGGCAGTCTGGACACCGGCTGATGAGTGCAGCGGGTCTTAGTGCCCTATGCCTCGAGCCAGCATTGGTCTCACATCGCTCTACAGGGACACAGACGGCACAGGGTCTCTTCCTTTCCCATAGGAAAACCCAAACTGTCATGGGGTCCCAGAAAAAGAGGAGGACCCGGAGGAAGAAAGCCGGCTCCTCCAATAAAGAAGGATGTGAGGCAGGGAGCTCATGTCCGGAGAAGGACCGCCCACTGCGGAGGCAGAGGGAAGCCCGAAGTCGGCTGAGTTGACGGGGGTGCAGGTGGTCCCATTTGATGTCCCAATCTGGGGGTTCACGTAAACCTCAGAGGGGGTGCTGAAGTGGCAAATGCCGGGGTGCTGGTTAGAGGGGGGAGTGTTGCCTGTGTGTGATACAGACGGACACCAGGTGGTGGTGTCCAGGCAGTGGCTCCGCCCCTGCTTCTACTTGTTGTTTTGCAGGACCAGACCCTGGATATGCACAAGTAGGACCCGCTTCGTGGGAGACCTGCCCTTGCGGGACAGGCCGCTGGCCCCTATGGGTCTCAGCTGGCACAGGAGCAGTGTGGCGATTGGCTGGGGGTGGTACCCAGCCAGGATGCTTGGAAGGACCGTAAGAGGGACTACTCCTCCTCCAGACCATGAGAGGGAACCTGCCCTGGTTGGTATGAGGACCACGGGAACAGAGCATGGAAGCTCAACCCTATAGGGGCCCGTGGTCACCGCCAGGGGGCGCCAGGGAGCCTGAAAAGCCCTGGACGCCAGCACTTCCACCACACCCGGAAGTGCTGGCGGAAGGATTACCAGGGACAACCGGAGTGCTTCCGGGTGCTCAACCGGCACTTCTGCCACACCAGGAAGTGCCGGCAGAAGTTCATTTGGAGGCACCTGCAGCACGTCCGGGTGAACATACAAGGGGCTGTCTCCCTCATTTCGGCAGCTGGAGTCGGGTGGAAGAGGACAAAGCCTGGAGGAGAGGAGTGGAGGCAGTCAGGAAGAGAGGCATTGTTGGAAGGCCTGGACTTAAAGGTGCTTGGTGCAGGGGCACTGGGTTGTGTGCTTAGTACTTGTACAGAGTGGAAAATGAATAAACATGTGTTTGGGAGTAAACCATCGGTGTCTGCCTGTCTGTGTCCAGGCTGCTTTCCACAATATATATATATATATATATATATATATATATATATACAGAGAGATAGAGTATATATTTGCATGCTGCTTGTATATTATCAAGACTAAGCAGTAATATCTTTTAGAATTAAGAACCTTTATACTGAGACCAAATCCTCCAATAGCTTGTCTTCTGATTGTCACTGTTCTTTCCTGCAATAAAAAAAGAAAAATTGCATTCAGTATATGATCTGAGAAGTGTTTTAGCAATTGCAGGTAGTGCTTCAGAATATTTACCCTTTTTTATAAATATTTTTTAAATTTATACTGTATTTTCATTTTTCAAGCTCACATAACATTTTAGGGAAACCCAAATAAAACACTGCAACTTTTTTTGTAAATTGTACCATTTCTAATTTTAAAAAAAATATATGTTTTTTTCTTTGTAGTGTTGATAGTGTAGTGCTCTGCCATTGGGGATTTTCTGTGTTCCAAACAATGTACTCATTTTTTATTTGCTCTTTGATTATTAATGTAGCATTAAAAACATATCTTTGGCTTGTTTGTAAGAACCAAATTATAATTAGAAACATGCAAGCATCCTTGACCAGGGGCCATACAGCTTGTGAAAACCTGAATAATTTATTACCATTAAAGTACACATTGCAGCAACAAAAGACACAGAATAAAAGGAATACAGCTGTTTATTATTTCAGCCTTGCACACAGTGCCCTCATAAGCATGATTTGTGTCACACTCCTCTATTCTACACTATTATTTATTTATTGATGTTGTATGTGGTGATTTAGCCTAGTTCCTGTTAAAGGCCATGACCACTAATATCCCAGGACCCCAGAATAATGTATACCTACAAAACTGGCGTGCAAAGCTCTCTAAATCCTAAAAAGACAAAGACACATCAAAGACCATCTGCAAAATATTACTGATTTATAAGAGGAAAATAATTGTACAAGAAAATATGATGCTTTGGTGCAAGTTTACCCAGGTTTTCATATTACTTTTGAGTAAGTTGGTAACTTTTTTTTTCAAAAACATGAAATATACAGTTAAAGCTCTCTTTCTTAAATGTAGCAGGTTTTAAAAAGGGTATTTAATGCCTACTACACAGCCAGACAAATGCACACATTGCTGAAGGGTGGACCGCGTAACTTTCTCTCCTGCAAACATTCTACCTATCTGTAAGTCACAGTAGATGATTTGTAGATTACACATCCTTAGCAGATCACCAAAGAGAGTTGGGTTTTTCATTGTGTTAATGATATTTTAATAACATAAGTGGCATAATATAACTGCCAAGTCTCAATTAGAGCCTGACATCAAATACACACGAGATAACCATAATAGCCTGCTATGCCAGTAGGCAATGCCCACAGTGGGCATATTGTTTCCATGAGTAATAGTCTTTTAACAACATTAATGGATCTCCAAGGTCTCAGCATAACTAACAAGCATGGATGGCATAAATTTAAAGGTCTGCATATAGTTGATGCAGGTGAATGGTACAAGAACTAAAAAGAAAATTTAGCCTTCATGCCAAAAAAAGAGTTTAATGATCAATCTTTGAAATCTCTAGTAACATTCAACTGAACCTGTAAAGAGACAAATTTCTAAATTCTGATCTTAAACTCTTTGAAACTAAACAAAAATATTTAAACTACATTCACCTTGCCTCCAGCTGTACAAGACACTTACAAGTTAGTGATTTACATCAACAGAAATTTATTGAATCATGAATTTTAACATTTATATTATCTTTAAGATTAAACATAGCAGTTACTGCAAGGACAAATTTTAGTACATTTTTATTTTACAAATAAAACAGAATATAAATCCACATGCCACTAGGAAGTATAAATGAGAGAGAGTAATACATTCAGCAGGTGAATGAAATGCTCAAACATCTCACTGTTGTGCAGTTACATATCACTCCTTTCATTTTAAAATGTTAAAACAGAATGGATTGCAACACTACTTCCGCTAATTAAGATAGAGCTGCTAAACAAGCTGAGACCTATCTGGACCCTTACAGATCAAAGACGGGGAGTAGTAGGTGCCACAGCAACATTTCTGAATTTACTGTATAAGCACTTTGAAAGTGTAATAAAAACCATGCAAGATTTCTGTTTATAGATTTCTCGTCAAGTCCACACTTTAGTTGAGAAACTGATAAATTCTGTTTAGAGCCTAACTTGGCGGGTGGATTGTAGACTTTTTAACAAATAGAATACAAGGATTATGTTAAATCATCCACTTGGTCATGTCAAGGCTGCAGTCTGTCTCCTCATCTGGTTACCTTTATACACAAATGACTGCAGGAGTTCAAACAAGCAAAGACATATCCTGAAATCTGCAGATGACTCTCTCATTGAGGGTCTTCTACAAGATAAGGAGGACAGATGTGAACCTGCTGTTGATGAGTTTGTTCAATGAAGTGATTGTTTCTTTCTAAGGCTAAATATCTTTAAGACAAAGTAAATGGTTATTGATCTCAGGTCCTCCGCTCCTTCCACTCTCTCAGCAACAATAAAAGGGGAGGCAGTGGACATGGTGGAGCACTACAAATATCTAGGGACAATCATTGATAGTAGGCTAACCTTTGATCTTAATGCTGAACAAATTTGTGAGATGGTCAGACATAGCTATTTTTTCTTAAGAAACTGAATAGTTTGAAAGTAAAGTGGACAAAACCACTAATGAGACTTTCTTATATGTCTTTTATTGGATCTGCTGTTATAGTTGCTTGTATAGGTTGTTTGGAGAACCTCCGCATTAAGAATATAAATGTTCTTAACAAATTTGCAAAAATTCTGAAGCAGACATCGGGCACTGAGCTCTATTTCAAACAGGTCAGAAAGAAGGCCTACTCAAATGTTTTAGACAGCGGCCATCTTCTTTTTCCTAAATTTCAGCTGTTGCCATCGGGCTGTCCATTTAGGCTCCCAAGGGTAAAGAGCAGCAGATTTAAGAACTCTTTTATTGCTAGAGCTATATGCATTGTGAATTCTGTTACTTGTAGGGATACTGCTGAATTCTGACTTACTATTTTGTGTACTATTAAAGGTATTTATTCTCCTTTGTCCAAGTCTTGAGGGTGTGCACTTATGAAAACATTAGTTGTCAGCTGTTGTGTCTTAACTTATTTTCTTGTATCTGTGTAACAATGTTTTATGTTTCATATCAAGTTTCCTGCTAGTGAAGGCTTATATGATAATTAATTTGAATGATTATATACCTACTCTGGACCACTTCTATATTTTTACATATCTAACATGGCATGCTAGTGGGTGCTGCTGCCTCAAGGATCCAGTGCCTCAGGATTGCATTCTGCATCTGTTTAATGCCAAAGGTCATCAAATGAATCTTAGGTTAATTGACCCAATTCTAAATTGGGTTCTGCAGTGGAATGGCACTAAGTTCAAGATAGTTTCAGCTTTGCTTTCAATACTGCCTTGATAAGTACCAGCCTGTGACCCTGAATTGAATTGTGAGTAGCCATTTTGAAATGTTAGCTTCCTTCTGATACACTGACAGTCAAGCTGTAGATGACATTATTACCGTACTTGTGGCTTTCATAATTAAATTGTGATTCTCAAACAGAGGCTATTGTAATTCCAAGAAACTATATACTGACCATTTTTTCTCTTCCCAGTACCCAAAGACTTGTTTATTGAGTTGACTGGCAACACTAAAGTGTGTCAGTGTGGGTATGTGTTTTGTAATAAACAGATGCACACTCTACTGTTTGTTCCTGGGATAATGGCCTCTGGTTATCTTAGAAATTAATAAATACATCTTAAATTTATGCTTCTTCTTGTTCTGCAATGTATAAATCAAGAGGAACAGGATGAAAGCAGAAATGCATTGAATATAAAAATTCTGAACATACAGTATCAATAGCAAAGGCACATCCACAGTAATAATAAAATATTTAAAAATTTAACTTGGTAGAACTTTCATATTTTACCAAGTATTTTAGATTTATTTAGAGTGTAAAGATCAGAATATGTAACTTGCTTCAGAACTCAAAGATTGGTGCAAGAAGAGATAGTAGGAGCTGATTCTATACAAATGCGTATGTTAAATGGCAGACTTTCCCCAATAAAACAGGGCCACAGATGGTAGCTGATTAAGAGAGAATTTCAAACAAACAAACAAATAAAAAAAAGTATATTTCTTTGCACAGAAAACTGCAGACACTTGGGACAAATTAGCAAGTCGTGAAGTGGAATGTAACACATTACAAATGTTACACCTTACAAATGTTGATGCACAGTGCTTGTCAGGAAAGCCGGTTCTCATCACAGAATTTTCTAAAGGTCTGAAATTAAATCATGCACACATTATATCTTGTTACAGATTAAACATTGTATTCTAAAACAGCCTCCTAGCAGCTTTTTTTTTCTTGTACAATCCTCAGCATTCAGACTGCAAGTTGTGAAAAGGTATAGGTGTTTTGTCACACAGGGTCATATGGTGATCCTGTTTTCTTTCTTTATATTGTTTGTTGTGTGGACTTTAGTAAAATGTCTTAAACCCCATACACTTACCACTCTGTGGTCACATACTTTAGCACTTCCTTCCCCTTTTCATCTGTAAACTCAGGCAGTTAGAAAGAGTAAAGAAACATGCAGGAGTTAAGTTATAGATTGAATTATTTTTATGCCCAAAATATTAAGGAAGCAGAGTACAATGTGAATGCGTGAAACTCGTACCATTACAGCCTAAGCTGCACTGCATCTTGCATCCATAGGCGGCTCTTGGCTCATCTTCAGTCTACCTTGCTTTGCTACCACATCGTCTTTGATTGGAGTATTGGAACAGGCCAAATTTCTTTCTCAATATGGATGTTGAGATACAGTTAATAATAATAATAATAATAATAATACACATTTTATTTATATATCATGGTCTTCTCTTCATGGCCAGATAGTGAGAGAGACACATAAAGGCAAGGTGACCAACTTTAGACCATTCTTATAAAAAATCACAAACCAGTGGGATGTCATGGTACAGAATGGCCTCTTATTCAAAGCCAATCATAAACAGCCATACTTTAGACCAACAGAATTAGTTTACCTGTCTCTTCCTGGCTCAGGTACAACTCATCCCTCATTTGGTTTGTTTAGGCAGTTTATGGACTTGTGGAAGATGGCTTATAGGCTCATGCAAGTGCAAACACAGCCAAATCGGTTTGATACATGCTCATAAATTCACATCCTAAGTCAGTCCTAAAGACTTGGATGGTGGTTTTGATTAGGTAAGCATCAAAAGTTACAAATAAAGACATACATATTTATCAACTTATACGCTAGATATGCAATCCACTACGACGGAAAAGACCACAAATTACAGAAAGCAAATTAGAATTGGATGTAGAGATGGTTTCAGATAACTATTAGGCAGATAAGTTGACTTTTCTCACAATTAAAAATCTCAATGAAGGTGGTATTAAAATAATTAAAAATGCAAGATCTAAATAATAGGATTTTTAAGGATTCCACATTAACTGCAATTTTCACCTCAGCTTTACTTTCTGAAATCGGCATGGGACTTTCCCCAAAAGTTTAAGAGGTTCATGTGCAATAATTATAACATTAAATGCTTTTATTTCCATTACGTGTACACCCTGTAAAACTGCTGTTAGAATCCATATGTTTAAAATTTACGCAATTTTGCAAAGATTTTACAATAACGAAACAGATAAATTCCATAGCGTTTTGCTTTCATGCAAACAGATTTTCTTTAAATATGCATTTTCAGGAATAAAACTGGGATTTGTCGAGCCTAGATTATTTAAAATGACGATATTGATTGAAAGATAATTTTACTGAGTGATGAAGAGGAAATTTATGGACTAGTTCAAAATGCAGTCAGACAGGCATTGGTACATTACTTTGTGATCAGTGTTTTATTACGTTTTATTTGTCTTTGAAAATGTTAAATATTTTGTTCTGAATTTATCGTGACACCATAATTGTTTTTCTTGCAGTCAGATTGTTGATGGTTACCTTACATTATCAGTCTTCATTTGGATGTCAATGGTCTGTGTATTACCTTATTTAAAGTTGGTGGAATGTTGGTATTGGTTTCAAGTTTCAACTTTTTACACAAATTCCTTTTGTATTAGGAGTTAGGAAAAAACTATTAAGAGTAATAACTGTGTATTTTTTAACATATGATTTTTGGATAATGTTTTAAACTCCTTTCTTTGGTTTTTGATCCGTACTGTTAAGTGACTACTCTTTGACTCTTTCCCTGGAATATCTTTTTTTTTTCTTGTTCATTCTGTTTCTGCTTGCCATTTTCTCAGCCCTGAATCATAACACAGTAGATTGAGAGGCAGGCAAACTAACTCGATGGCAAAAACAAAACTCGCAGGCACAGAACCACAGTACTGAGCGTGAAAGTCAAAATTTTTGTCTGTTATACTGCTTTTTACTGAATTATTTCACAGTCATTCATTTATTAATTCACAGTTTGAACACCCCTTAATTTTGTTAAAAAGAAAACATGGGTTTGACTAAAAATACTTTAAAATAATAATATGTGGACAGAGAGGCCAAAACACAAAATCTTCCAAAAGTGTGTCTGGAGCTAGAACTAAAGTCATTATCTGAAATAAAAGAAAAAAAAATGAAAGAAAGCATCCAACGTGCAAAAACAAAAGTAAAATGTTATTACCCAGAATTATGCAGAAAAACTGTAACCAAAATATTCATTGTTTGTTATAGTTTTTTGCAAAAACTTGAATGCAAGTTGCTGTGTTGTACCATTTTACACAGGCTGGTAGCAATGACATCAAATGTTATGCAACCAGCATAGAAACGATAACAATATGGCCACAACAATGAGAAAATACCACACAGTAGCAGCATAAAAAGAAACCTGACAAAAATATGAATAACCATTTGGTGATAATAAAAATATGAAGGAGCCAAAAATAAACTTCTAGTAGTGCACCAGTGACAATGATTACACCTTTAACATGACCTCCATGATGTAACATAATTTAAAAGTATATGAAACATGCACCTAGCAACGCGCAGCATTATAGTATGAAGATGAAATGCCCAAGAGAACCCAGAAAAACAAATAAAAATAAACTTTTTCAAATTTCTTTGCTATTTATTGCTTGAATTCTGTCTTGGTTAGGGTTAATCCATTAGGTGGAAATGATTCATTATGCTTTGCACTTTAAGATTAATAATGAAATATCATTTATACTTCACTGTATACTTAGAGTAGTCACTCTTAACTTGATTGTCTATTTCAGTGTTTCCCAAACTCGCTCCTGGGACCTCCTGTGGCTGCAGGTTTTTGTTCCAACAAGTTTCATAATCAGCACCTGACAACACCTGATAGCACTGATCTCATTTAATTAGCTGGCATTTTTTTTTCTCTTATTCTACATTCAGAAATGCACAGCAGCATGATTTTTACATTTATAAGACATTTAGAAATATTTCTAACTTTGCTATAGATTTAAATGCTTAACGCTCTTTTGTTGATTTCTTTATATTTTGCCCTTTCTCTGTGCAGTTTTCCCCCTTCGTTGTATCTTATTAATGACAATTTAAAACGAGCTTAGCAGACACCCAGGCAAACAACACTGAACAACTACTTTAGTGTCAGACCCACTAATTAGTCAATAATGAATTAATTAAACAATTAGAACACCTGGAAAAGTAGAATGAGTATCAAGATGCAAATATTGTTAAAAAGAACAGTATATACAGTATATCTCGTATATATATATATATATATATATTTAATCAAACTTAGTGTTCTAATTTCTGTATTGTTCCCAAAACTCAGAATCTGGGAAATAGAAGTTCACTAAATTAGCCCAGGAGTCCAATTAAAAACAGAAGCTGGTTGGAACAAAAACCTGCAGCCACAGTGGGCCCCCAGGACTGCGTTTGGGACGCACTGGTCTATTTTATTGTTTATTAAAACATGAATGAAATTAATTCAAATAAATAATTAAACAAAAAAAAACAAGAGAATATTATTATTTTTGTCATTCTTATTTTGGGTCTCTTTGATGTGTCTTGGTTGCTGGGAAAGTGATGAATGTTATGTAACAAATAACATATTGGCATTCATAATATATAAGGTGGCCGTATAACGTAGTGTCTGAACTACTTTTAAAAGAAAGGCTTTGTAAAAAAAAACTTTTTTGGAACACCCTTCTTGTTTGAATATATCTGCTTTAGCCACTAGTTTTTGTTTGACATAATATATACTGTACGGTTGTATATTAAACATAACATAATCTCTTTAATTTGATTTTTGACATATTGTCTAATTGTTTGTTTAGTTTTTAGAACAGCCTTTAACTCTCTGCCACTAAAATTAAATTAGTCATACAAACAGACTGACAAAGAGGGGTCCTCAGCAGAATATTCTTGGGCCGCCCCCCCAAACTCACCCAGACCCAAGGCCTCCCTGAATCCACTACATTAATTTCAACTTTAAATAATAAATAAACAATGAAGCACACATCACAAAACTTAACTATAACTTTTAACGTCAAATGCAAATACTTTTTTTTATATAATCAATACTTGAAAGTGAATGTTTAGGGGTTTCTTCAGCTTCTTTGCTGCACACACCTGCATTTTCTGAAGGCAAACTCATCTGTGAGGCCATCTTCTCTATGAGGTCTGGCTGGATGCAGATCACTAAGCTGCTTATACGCTCTTGAGCCATGGATAACCTCAACTAGGTCTTGGTGAGATGAAGTTTTGAAAAACTGGTAACTGGAAGGATTGCCACAATCTGGAAGCCAAGTCATGGATTTGGCCTTCAATGGTATTTAATGTCAATGATATTAAAACTGGTTTATTTCCTTTATAAGTAAAAGCCTAATAATAATGGTCCAGGGTATCAATGTGCTGTCTGTTACTTGATATAGCCAACAGTACACAACAACAAGAAAAACAATTTTAATTCTATTACGACCACTACTACTACTACTACTAATAATAATATTATTATTAATAATAAGTACTACTACTAGTACGACTACCAGTAATAATGTATAAAATACCAGTACTACTACTACTAATAATAAAATAAAAACTTCTAATACTACTGAACATGCTGTAAATCCAGGTTCAAAATGAAGCTGAATATTTAAATATTTAAACAAATGAACATACAAATATATCATCTACACTTATGAATTTATCTACACTTCATTTTGTCCTTCCAATGACAGCAGATAGGAATAAGGCATTAATTAAGGCATTAACTGTCAATAAAAATAACCAGCAATTGAAGTTCTCTGAGATGATTACTCTTTTTGTATGTCAGAGTTGCTTGCCTGGCTCTTTTGTACAATTCAGCCAAAAAGTAACCAGTAAGCCAGAGAGCCACCTTGTGTTTTGGTGAAATTTACAAATGTGTCCTCAACAACACTCAACAACACTCAGAGCACTTAATATGCTGACTAACGTTAGTAGCCTTTAACAACATGTGCAGGTCCTGAGGTCTACATGGCAGTAATAAGTAATTCTCAATCATGTGTCAGTACTGTAACATTAGACAGTACAGTATCTGTTAAACACTCGATATCAAAGCTGTTCCACATAATGCTACTCCATTACGCTAGCAAACTGGTAGCTTTAGTGTAGTGGAAATTGATGTAAGGTTAGTTAGCTCTTTCTAAGTTAGACAAACTTAGATTTCTAAACACAACTGCAAGCACAGCACAAGCTGCTTCTTCATGCTTTTTTTCTGGCTCCTGACTGTTGTTGACTTGAAGCCAATCACTCTGCGCATTAATGGAACATTTTTACAGCAGGTGACTGTCAACAACACTAATTTGATGATACATTAACAGCAACAACCTCAACAGAGTCAAACGATGGACCTCGTTTGTTTCTTGTTTTCCCGGTGCTCGTGTCCGAGATGTGATGAGACGTGTGCCAGCAGTCTACGAGAAACACAAGGAGAGGGCAGTTGGAGCAATCGTTTTGCATGCCGGCGTAAACGACATAAGGCACCGACAATCAGAAATCCTGAAGGCTGACTTCGCAGCTTTGATTAAAGACACGAAGGAGAGGACCCCATCGGCAAAGATCTTCGTTTCGGGTCCACTACCTCTCGTCAGACGATCCAACGAGTACTACAGTCGTCTGCTAGGATTGAACAACTGGCTACAGGGTTTCTGCAAGAAGAAGGATGTCGGTTTCATCAACAATTGGAATCTCTTTTTGGAAAGGCCGCGTTTCTTCAAGCGTGATGGCCTGCATCCGAACAGTTTCGGCGCCCGGGTCCTCTCCGAAAACATATCGAAGGTAATTCGTTTATCTTGACTATCTATCTCTGCTCTTAACCCCTTCCGAAATGATACTGTTGTGCTAGGACATGATAAGTGTTTAATAGAATCTTCCGTTAAAGTGCACAACATTAATGCTTGTAATAAGCAATCTCAATGCACGTAGAAAATCTAGGAAATACGGCATAAACTCCAATAATCTAATTAAAATTACTATTTTAGAGGAACAATGTATTAAAACTATTAAAACAGATCACAGATTAAACAAAAAATACACACAGTGCAGCGCTAATAAAAATAATTTAGTTCCTATTCCAAATATCAATAACGCACATAGTATTCATCTCTGCACCTCCGAAACATTAAATATGGCACTATTAAATGTTAGAGCTTTAACTAACAAAACGTTTTTTATCAACGATCTTATTAGTGATAAAAAAATAGATTTTATTGCACTAAGTGAAACGTGGCTTAACTCAGACGGCGCGGCTGTTTTAATCGAATCTGCGCCTCCGGATTACAGTTTTACTCGTGCAGACCGACAGGGGAAAAAGGGAGGTGGATTGGCTAACATTTACTCGAGCCGATTAAAATGTAAAGATGTCAGTTTTGGTAAGTTCAAGTCCTTTGAGTATCTCGCCGTTGTTATCCAAGGAGATTCTCAAGTTCTAGTATTATCCGTGTATAGACCTCCAAAATTCAACGCGTCTTATTTTGAGGAATTCTCTGACTTAATGTCAATTTTAATTACTAACTATGACACACTCCTAATAGTTGGCGACTTTAATTTTCATATAGATAATCAGTGTGATCTAAAAGTAAAAGAATTTATGAACCTCCTGGATTCTTTTGATTTGAGGCAGCTCGTAAATCAGCCTACACATAAAGCAGGTCATACGTTAGACTTAGTGATTACTAAAGGACTGAAAGTTGATATAAAGCAGATCATTGACATTGGTCTATCAGACCATTTTCTTCTACTTTTTAATATAGAAATAATGATAAAAAAACACTCACGAGAAGCATATTGTTAAAAAACGCTTCTTTGACTCAGCAGCAGCTTTAAAACTTACAAACATTCTAAGCAATCAGTCCATTTATAGTGCCAACTATAATAGCGAGGATAATGTAAATAGTAAGGTGGAAAGATTTAACACTAAAGTGAGAGCTGCTGTTGACATAGTTGCACCTGAAAAGACAGTGAAAAAATCTTCTAGCATTGTTATACCATGGAAGACCCAAAGAGTGTCGGATTTAAAGAGAACATGCCGCAGAACTGAGTGTAAATGGAGGAAGACTAAACTAACTATCCACTATGAAATATTAAAAATCAAAATAACAGAATACAATAGCACTGTCCATCTTGAGAGACGCTGTTATTTCTTCAAGATTATAAATAACAATGCTAGTAATCCCAGAGTCTTATTTTCTACAATTGATCACCTACTAAACCCAGGTAACTCAAAGGAATGCCTCCTAAGTACTTCCAGTAAAACCTGTGAGGCTATCGCTGTATTTTTCAATCAAAAAATTAATGATATTAGAAATAACATAGTATATCCCTCCAACACTAAGGATCCTCCTAAACCCCAGCATTCTGTTATAAACAAATTAAACTCTTTCACTAGGATAGATTTACCTGATTTACAAAAAATAATATCTCAATTAAAATCCTCCACCTGCGTCCTTGACCCAATACCAACAAGGCTTTTCAAAGAAGTATCGGGCGTGCTAATTGACAATATTCTTGACATAGTAAATTCGTCATTAGATACTGGGGTCTTCCCAGACTGTCTTAAGACTGCTGTAGTTAAACCCCTTCTTAAGAAACATAATCTTGACCCCTCGGCTCTTGAAAATTTTAGACCCATCTCTAACCTGCCTTTCTTAAGCAAAGTTCTGGAGAAAGCAGTCATTATGCAGTTAAATGACCACCTAAATAAACCTGCTATTCTTGATAAATTTCAGTCGGGTTTTAGAACAAATCACAGCACAGAAACTGCACTCGTTAAAGTAGTAAATGATTTGCGAGTGAACGCAGACAGAGGCCATATATCTGTTCTCATCCTCTTAGATCTGAGTGCTGCATTTGACACTATTGATCATAATATTCTTAGAAATCGCCTTAGTCAATGGGTGGGCCTCTCTGGCAGTGTCTTAAATTGGTTTGAATCCTACCTGACAGGGAGAAAATTTTTTGTTAGTTGTGGTAATTACAACTCGAAGACACATGATATCCGATATGGTGTTCCACAAGGCTCTATCCTGGGTCCACTGTTATTCTCAATCTACATGCTTCCGTTAGGTCAGATTATCTCAGGGCACAACGTGAGCTACCACAGCTATGCTGATGACACACAGCTGTATTTATCAATAGCACCTGATGACCCCGATTCTATTGATTCACTAACACAATGTCTGACTTGTATCTCAGAATGGATGAATAGTAACTTTCTCAAGTTAAATAAAGAGAAAACTGAAATCTTAGTGATTAGCAATAATGGATACAATGAGGCTATTAGAAATAAACTGGATACATTAAAAGTCAAGACAGAGGTAAAAAGCTTAGGGGTAATTGTTGACTGTAATCTGAATTTTAAATCGCATATTAATCAGATCACTAGGACAGCATTTTTTTACTTAAGAAACATAAGTAAAGTTAGACCTCTTATATCACTGAAAGATGCTGAGAAATTAGTTCACGCGTTTGTTTTCAGTCGACTAGATTACTGTAACGCACTCCTCTCAGGACTACCCAAGAAAGACATAAATCGTTTGCAACTAGTGCAGAATGCAGCTGCTAGAATCCTAACTAGGAAAAGAAAATCCGAACACATTTCTCCAGTTTTGATGTCACTACACTGGTTACCTGTGTCATTCAGGATTGACTTTAAAATTCTGCTTATGGTTTATAAAGCCTTAAATAATCTCGCCCCATCTTATATATTGGAATGTCTGACACCCTATATTCCAAATCGTAACCTCAGATCCTCAAATGAGTGTCTCCTTAGAATTCCAAGAACAAAACTTAAAAGAAGTGGTGAGGCGGCCTTCTGCTGCTATGCACCTAAAATATGGAATAGCCTGCCAATAGGAATTCGCCAGGCTAATACAGTAGAGCACTTTAAAACATTGCTGAAAACATTACTTTAACATGGCCTTTCTATAACTTCAATTTAACTTAATTTAACTTAATCCCGATACTCTATATGTTCAATTTCCTCATAATAACTATTCAGGGTGGCTCTAAATTCCGTACTGACCCCTACTCTCTTTTCTGTTTCTTTGTGGTGGTGGCCTGCGCCACCTCCACCTACTCAAAGCTTCATGATGCTCCAACAATGATGGATGGATTAAAAGGCAGAATTCTATGTGACCATCATTATCAAGCCCTTCCGTGAGAACCCTAAATCCAAAGAGGACTGTTTCATTTATGTTAGGTAGAATGCCCAGTGGGGACTGGGCGGTCTCATGGTCTGGAATCCCTACAGATTTTTTTTTTTTTTTCTCCAGCCGTCTGGAGTTTTTTTTTTTTTTTTTTTCTGTCCCCCCTGGCCATTGGACCTTACTCTTATTCGATGTTAATTAATGTTGATTTATTTTGTTTTCTTATTGTGTCTTTTATTTTTCTATTCTTTATTATGTAAAGCACTTTGAGCTACTGTTTGTATGAAAATGTGCTATATAAATAAATGTTGTTGTTGTTGTTGTTGACCTCCACTGCACTGCTCCATTGAGGAGGTTATCACTTTACATTATACTTCAGATATGTAACACTATGGTTAAGGTTAAGGTTCTGGAAGGAGTTATCTGACTTAAGTAAAATGAGACAAAAACATGCAATCCAATTGACCATCCACTGAAGCTTCTGAATCGCGGAGGTCTGCGAACCCCCAACAAGTCCCCCCACTCTGATTGCTGGCCCCACACCCAGTGCATGATCTGCATATAGGAAAGTGTGGCTCTAGGTATTACCTTCTATCTTCTTTATCAGGCAGGACTAATAAAACAAGATACCTTTGTAAGTAAACATATCGAGTGCCTTTCAGGTGCTGCTCTGACATCACCAGGGCCTTTTTATTAATGTTGATGGTCCTCCACCATATGTAATGCAAATAAAATATCTGAGCCAAAAAGACATTTGAAAACTAAGATTTCCCAGGACATCAAACTGTGTTATTCGGACTCCTAGCTAAGTTTCTTTTTTTCTTCTTGTTGTTGCTGTGTCTCAGTAATTTTGCTACTTTTGCTGGTTTTCATTAATGTAAATACAGATATTATATAAAGATGATTGCTTACTTTAAGTTTCTCTCTTCGTTATATATCTGACATGTTTTCTTATCATTCCATCATAAATTCTTCTTCTCTATTACATTCATCCTCAACTTAGCTACTGCCAAGGGAACTGAAGGAAAATGTTAATTATTTTTTCCTTTGTGTGGTAAAAGGTATTTGTTGAATCACAGGAACGTATAGCAATCTGAAATCTGGAGCACATAGTTCTGCCAGAAGTTAAATCCACCTAAGTAGTGATAATGAGGAATCTTAAGGTTTTCCCCTATAATTTCTATTGTATTCAGAGGGTCTCTCTTAAGCCCAAAAATCCTGGAATCTTTTGAACATGAGCTGATTAATCTGACTGAAGCTCAACAGGGAAAGCACTGCACACAGGCCTTACGTAAATGTGATGCAAAGCTGTGGGTCAGTGCACAGACAGCAATGTCAAGAGAATTGCAAGCTGCCTGAAGCAGTGGCCTGGCTCCAGGTTTCAAACACAACTTCATGATTTGCAGATTTCCTTCAAAAGGGTGGATTAATTAACTTTGTCCACATATCCAAATTGGCTATGATTGCTTTACTGGTATGGTGAAAGTACTCCTATTTCTAACCTTGTTACACTCTCCAGCACTGGCATGTGGCATATGTGGCAGAGACAGTTATCTACAACGTCTCTTTTGCAGAAACAATCAAACAAGACATCAATCAATTGCTGTCATGCTTGTTTAAATGAGTGTATTTCAGTCAGTCAGTCATTTTCCAACCTGCTATATCCTAACACAGGGCCACGGGGGTCTGCTGGAGCCAATCCCAGCCAACACAGGGCGCAAGGCAGGAACAAACCCCGGGCAGGGCGCCAGCCCACCGCAAGGCACACACACACACACCCCAAGCACAATTTAGGATCGCACCTGGAGGAAACCCACGCAGACATGGGGAGAACATGCAAACATGCAGGGAGGACCCAAGAAGCGAACCCAGGTCTCCTTACTGTGAGGCAGCAGTGCTACCACTGCGCCACCCTGTTGCCCCAATGTATTTCATTCTTATACAAATAATAAAAGAACAAAATTATTTAATTAAAAGATTTTAAGGACTTTCAAGGGTGATCCAAAGGATAATTCAAACAGGCTGGGTTAGAAAACTGTACATTTATCAAAGCAGCCAGAAGCAAAAAAGACAAACATAAATCATACATATTGTCACCGATGTATGCATTGGGGACAACTTCAAGACTTCTATAATGATTGTAATTCCACCCCGGACCACGGGTTGGCACTGTCATTTGCACATTTCCCTCAGGACTGAAGGCAGAATGCTTCCACCAGAAGTTCTGCCTCTTTTGGTCCCGGAGGTACTTAAGACCTGACTGTACCGGAAGTGGGAAGTCTCTCTAGACTCGCCTCTGAATAAGACCAGTGTGCTTGCCAAATTGCCTTTTATGTTTTGTTTCTCTTTGCAGATCAACATGCTTTCTGATGTGGTTCTAGTGCCCAAACCCTTTATATTTGCCATTCTCTTTTGTTACAGTATTTAATAATGTAAAGTCAAAACAAACACAAAAGCAAACCAGGAAACAAATGAAATATCATAATTAGCTAACTTGTGCTAATGTTTTTTTTTTTATCACAAATATGCAAGTTTTCTGCACTGATTTTTCTTTTGCAATTTGGAGAAACAAAATGCAGACAGAAACCGAACTACATCTTGGTCTTTTTATTTCTGATAGGGACACATGCAATTTCAAGGGACACTTTTGGTATTAAAACTATGTACCAAATTTTTAACAAAGTCTCCCACACCATAAATTCCTCATGTCCCAGCTTGGACGTATTAAGCAGAGCAGCTCATTTGGAGGAGGATCACCTAGCAGAGCTGCTCAGATACACTTAAACACTCCCGTGCCGAACATCATTGTCCTCGGTGAAGTGTTGATCATTTCTTAATTCAGGGTAGGAATTTAGTGTTCAACTTCAAGTCCCAAAACTATGACCTTATAAGTCCTAGCCCTCGTACAGAGTGAAAAAACATGTAACTTAACTTGCTGTGCTAAAACACAAAGGTTAACCAGGGTCTGCTGTCACTTTTCATCACTGCATGTTGGTGGATACCTTAATTCTGTTAAATTATTTACTTAAATAAAACTGTGCTTCTTTAATGTATAAGAGAACCTGTCTTTTAAATAGCTAGATGGAAGGATCTAAAAGAGGTGGCCAATTTGGATGACAGCTGTATAGTGCTGTTTAAATTAAATTTTGTCAGAGAAGTAGGTTATGTTCTGACTGAATTTTAATATGGAGACTTTAAACCACATCCCAGAATAACTCCCAGCCAAACTCAGAATTTACTTGAAGAGACAAGGGGACTTTATATATGTTTCAGGAACACTAGACTAGAACTCCGTCTGGAGTTTCTTGGTGTCACAACATTCAAAGTCTTTTATTTACCTTTGAACAGATGGGCCTACTAGACAGGGCCATTCTTACATGGGATCATGTACCCTCTAGCAGCCAAGAGATAATACTACCTCTGGCGTCCCCTGCTTGGACATAATGTCCCCTAGCAACCTCTGTGGTCTCACAATAGCATAAGTAGGATCTTCATGCTGCAAGGTTGGCCATCTTAGCTCATTCTGCCAACATTCCTCTTACCCTGCACCCTCCTGTTTGTGCCATTTTTACTAGAAACCATTTCAAGGATTCTTCAATGGTAAGATCTTGTTAGTTATTTTAACAAGAAATTATACACAAAAATTAGTCCAAAAGTTCAACTAAAAAATCCAATTGTAAAGACAATTTTTGTTCTTTGAAATTTTCAATAACCAACTCTCTGAATACCACGTAGACTTTAACTTTGCACCATTTGTAGTTTCTGTGACTTTTATTTAAACAATAAATATCAATTTCAACAAGTACTGACCTCTGATTATAAAATTAAGGTTTGTTTTAAGGTTTCCACCTCGGCTACATCTCTTTTTGTATCTCAGCTTGTTTAAAAGCATATTAATTTAATCATCCCACTAAGAACCCCCAAACTTACTTTCACTTTCTGCATAATTTCTTGAGTGCTATTTACTGTTAGCCACGCATGTTTGGTGTTTCATTTAGGAGATCAAAGTAATTCAAAATATGAAAAGTGTTCTTTGTTCCCAGTTCATCTACAATACATCAGTTTACAAGGAGCTCCCGAAAGCCACATAATGAAGATGAAAATGAATTAGCCATTTGAAAAGGATGAATGATCAAATAATTTTATGTCAAAACTAATCATACAGCAGGAATTTGCAGATTTGTGTGCTTTCAATTTATTGCACTGATATATTTATTATTAGGAATCCTGTTACAGTGTGGCTAAGCTAGCAAAATGTAAAATGGATAAACTATGATTTTATTTTTTATGATGAGAAGTCAATTTAATCATTCTCAATGACATTTAATCTAGTCTGATATTCCAAAAATAACCCCTCTTAACTCAATTAGAAGATCTGCAGAGATACAATATGCTTGACTGACAGAATCTGATGGAAGTAAAACAAATGTGTTTTGCTTAATGTTCAGAATTTTCGTTTATTCTGTTTTTTTTCAGAAAGTGTTGTATTCTTGTTAAAGTGTTATGTCTTTATTATTACCCTGAAATATACAAATAACCTTTATTTTCTAAGGCATCTTTCTACAGTGAACACTGCCCAACGACAATTTATAAGTACACTGCCATTGGACAACTACCTAATATTTTACCAGCTAAAGTTTGTTTTAAATTCTAACATCAGGCCACATTGGACACAAACTAACTGAGTATTGGAGTTGTTAGTCATTACTGAACTATTCATTATGAGACTAAGGAAACGATTTACAGTATGTGAAACTGAATTTGCAGAAAAACTTTCGCTTGGCAAAAAGAAAAATCGGACAATAAATTGTATTTCACTTCCCACGAAATTCATGCCATTCACAGCACGAATATATGCTTTTGGGTTTTCATGCATTAATTTAGCATGTGCCTGGATGTCATTAAACATTTAAAGATCCCTAGTGAAAAAAAATCATTAGAAGTATGCATATCCTCAACTAGGATAAGATGGCTGCTAAGTAACAGTGGAGGGGCAGAGTTGACCAGCGCCAGATTTCAGTTTACTGAGATGTTGCTATGGAGAAAACACAGTAATATGCACGATGGTGTGTTTTGGTGTGTCTTCTTGTGGAAAATATGCAACATGTCACAGTTAAAAAAAAAACTGCACTCTCTGCACTGATGTAAATGACAGTCATACACAGAATTAATTTTACTGGTATAGTAAATATTACAAGTGTTATGCAGCTACACAAAAGAACAAAGGTAAAGACAGAAGTGTCATGATTTGGTGCTTTATTGGGTCCCTAAATGTTTAATTCTGCGTTAGGTCAGTGTACAGTGTTGCTGGGGACGTGGCCTCTGAGGTCATAACCCATGCATAATCGACACAGTACAATAAAAGGACAGCTATGAGCTGAAATCCTTATCCGATCTGCAGACACCAAAACTCTCAAGAACTCAAAGTCTGTGACTGTGCTCTTTTGTGTGTACTTTCAGTTTTGATCCCCTTGTTCTCTTGACCACATTAATTGTCTGATGTACTGGGCTTTGGTTTCATTTCACTTCATTTTTTTTTTTTTTTTTTGCTTTTTACGCATCTCATGCATGTAAAAACTTTTTTTTCTCCAAAGTTTTTGGTCAAAAGGTTTATCTGCCAGTTATCTGACAGAACAGAAAGTTTGAATAAGGCTTTATTCATTATTTTCCACCTATAAATAAAATGTTTTAAACCCTCAAAAGCTCTTAAATGAGTTTTAAAGTATGCAATTGCAAAATTGCCTGCAAGATGAATTTTAGTGTCAATTTCACAAAAATGTATGCAAATCAAAACTTGCCTATTTTGCTCATTACTATAATGTTACCTTTAGTGTGTTACACAACATATCAGATCCTGAGGTGTGGCTGTTCATAATAAAGTCCCATACTTGGTAAATTAGACGTTCTTCTCGATTCCACCTTCTATAAATGCTAGCTGTGTTCCCTGGCATTGTCCAGATATTGTTTCAAAATATAATTTTCACTTTATACTTGTGTCAGAGAAGCTTTTTAACTGGAGAAGTATAGGCACGAAACGGCCCCACAGGGAGCAGTAGTTTTTTTTTTTTGTAAATGGAAATGGTAATTTGATATGATGAGGGGGATCTGCGTCATGAATACAGATTCACTTTCATCACCGCCCATCAAGATTGTGGCCATTTGTTCTGTCCCCCGAGTCACCCCAGTCATAACCAGTAGTCATAACCCCACAGCTGAGCAGAGTACATGTTTAAATATGACATACAACAGAAGCAGTGCTCAGACAGGTTGAAATGATGGTGTACTTAGAAATGCTTACACTTGCAACCCCAATTTACTATACAAAACTCTGAATACCAAATGGCATCAAATGGGATGGCTTGTGACTATGACAAAAATAGTTAGGAAAATCATTAATTAAAAAAAAAAATGTTTAACGTATTGGACAGGAATTGAACAGAAATAAAAACTCTTTTAGTTTCTGGATTGAAATCCATGCATGTTAACAGTTACACTACCATTGTTCTCTGCATGGGGCTATTTCTCTGTTGATAGATCAGACTTTGAAAATTCACGCCATGTGCCCTGATAACAAAACATTCGCTGGCATCCCTTTTCAAGCCCCATTCCACAGGGCAGCGCTAAAATTATATGTTAAAACCTGATTTATATTGCTAAGTACCTGTACGGCAAATTTCATGTCTGTGGCTTAAAAAACAAAGCTGTGAATAAAGAACAAACTAAAATTGTGCTTTGAAGATATAGATAACATTTTAGTTTTTGTAATGTCTCAAACCATAATAACAATAATATGAGCATGTATGTCTTTGTGCCCTAGAGGACACAGTAGTGTGATGTTATTATACATTTTACAGATCTTCAGAGATGTCTTCACCCCTTGCAGTAGGACACAACTAAAATGGATAAAATAGAAAATGACTCATGCCTAAAAATATCATATATATATAGATGTGACACATATATATTCTACTTACATTAGAATAAAATGGTTCACCAGATACACAGATAACATCCTGTTCCTGAATAGTCAAAATGTCTTTAGCTAAGTGCAGTCGAACATTGAAGGCTTCCTGATTACCATCCTGTAGCAAGTAAACCCCAGACTTTGTCTAGAAAAAACAAAACAAATCTTATATCAATTCAGTGCCTCTTAACATTATCACAAAATACAACAGTTTCATAATATGTATGTATCTTCTAACAGACCCACCAGACAATCACTAAACCCATCTGAGGAGCTTGCAATGTTTCAAGTGCATATGGCTTCAGGCCATGCAACTTAGCAAAACACAATTCATTTATCATCATGGCAGTACATTTACTTCTTAATTAAATGTATGCATATGGGTCCAAGATTTTGATTTTTGATTAGTTTTATTTTTTCATTTCTAATGCATAGTGGAGATTTTCTTATACCACTTTAATAGTCATAGCATTGACAACTTTATATGATTGTGAGCACCAAGATCCAGGAAAGTTCAGTTTTCAGAAATATGCAACCATTTACTGAATTATTCCAAGAGGAATCAAGAACACAAATATCACTGATATTACATAAGTGAAAAAATGTGCTATCTATGAATACCGCAAAAAGTGTTATGATTTTCCAATATTATTAATATACATTTGATATGTGTATTATTGTAATTATAACTCTACATTTATGAAAGCAAATATCATATTCTTATAATGGACAATTATTTCTTTTTATTCTGAAAAGGAAGAATGAAAAAGTATTGGATTATGTTTTTTGTTATTCAAAAAAATACAACACATTTTTATTGATTTCACATCAACAGCACAAATTACCCAACAACATTGAACATATACAACTGTTGTCATATAAAACCAGGCATAAGAGGCGCACCATGATGCAAGGAAATATTTTTTTCATGTGTTTTATATATATATATATATATATATATATATATATATATATACACACACACATACTAGAGAGGACAAGTACTTCTGAAGTGTCCAGAAGGGACTACTGGAAAAAGCAAAAACTAGTTTATCAAAAACTGTTTCTTTATTTAAAAAAAATAGATGTTAAAAAATTAGTAAATGCCAACACTAACATTGATGGGAAGCAACACCAAATTCACATTCAGTATAAGTATAGTTACTTCTCAGAATGAAATGCACCCTTGTCCTTTAAAATTTAGATCTCAGTCCTTAAATATTGCTACAGTAGACCATTTAAAAACATATTTCCCAAGAATTCTGCTTAACACTCATTTCCCAATGTTATAGGTATTTGGCAAATAATATTCTTGCCAATGAGTACTTGCAATAGTTGTCTTCCTCTGCTTTTAACAATATCATGCGTCGCAAATTGTGTTTTATTTAGGCTCACTACGTCATCTCAAATAATTGAGGATTGGAGTTGTGACCTTAATTGTGAGAGAACATTCAATGTTGTTTGTATGGTGGTGGTCTTACTCTTTTACGAGTAAATTCCCCCCTTTGTATTGGGAGGGGAGTAACCCTAAAATTTCTCTGACTAGCTAAACACATTCACTCTGTTTGATCTGGGTCAAATACTATTACATTAACTGCTACCAACACTAAAAAGTTACTTTTATAGTATAAATTAAACCATATGAACCCTGGGTAAGATTAATGGCCTGATGCATTCTATGCACTTCTTATATATAAACATCTACATATGGAAGTTTGTGTGTCTGTCTGTCCAGCCTGGAAGTGCGAGGCTGCAGCATGAAGCTGAAAGAAAGCGACTCTGTCGATAAAGTGAAACCGCTGAGGAAAGACAAATAAGAGAGAAACTCTCTTAGCCACTGATAGACAAGGGGTGGTGAGCACATCCGCAAAACGAAACCGCCAGCTCTGCATTTCTAGGAGCCTGTGCTTTTTACAGCACGGGCTTACACAGCTAGTATGATATAAATTTGTAAAGTGCTTCAAATTGCACCTGAATATGAATAATATGAATAATGTTGCATCAGTGCCACAATGTTTTCCGAAATGCACTATACAGGGCATAAAATGAGTTATTTATTTGTATATATACCTATGTCTCTGTTTTTTTGTCAGTGCGGCTTTGACATCATGGACCATAAGGCGCATACTAATTCAGCGTGAGCAGGAACACTCAATAAAACTGAATAAAAAAATTCAAGTGACAGTGAGAAACGAAGAAGGCAGATTCACCAGTGTTTGTGTGTTAGCTTTTATACCGCTAGATCAGAAAATTTCCAGTTCCATTGTCTCAAAACACCACTGACATCTACAGTTATTCCCAGTTTCAGATCTGGGGGTTGGGGGCATTGTATTGTAATCGTGATTGAGAAAGTAAAAGTGAAAAAAAAAACGCAAATTTTTACAAGTACTATAAATTTACACTGGCTGTTACAGACACAAATCAAATTTATGCTTTTATTTTATAATATTAACAAAAAGAGCAGCTCACTACTCTAAATGTTAAATTTGCCCAGGAGAGGGTTTCAAACTCACAATCTCTGGATTATAAGTCGGCAGTTCTAACCAGAGCACCACGGAAGCTGTTGTATCATACTTGCACCTTTTGTGAAAGTGTTTATTTGAAATTTGGCCATCAGCCTTCACACATTATACAGTTCATTTCTACATTTTGTTATTTATTACTAAAACATGAAAAATGTTTCTCTTTTAACAATGTGTTTACATAGATTGTTGTAGACACAAAACACACATCAAAATATTTCCCCTTACAATTCTGGGTAGTTTACTCCCAGATAATCAACCAAGGCAGAACCTGGGTGAACTTCTTGCCCGTTATGGGGGGAATAGTATAGGAGGCTGCTTGTTGCTTATCGATACATTTAGAAGACAAAAGACACTGACGGAGAGGTGCGAAGGGATTTAAGGTGGGCAGGAATTATGAGTTTTTTCATTAGCTCTGGTAATTCTAGTGTTAAGCTAAGACATTCTGTAACATCAACACCCTGCAAAGTTACCAAAGGAATGATGAGACAACAACAAATTGATACCTTTTATTTTGTTTACTATAAGAATTTATATGTAAGTATTCCTATTCAATAAAAAAAGATTTTTGCCACAGACAATTTAATCTGTTTCACTATTTTAGGATTTTACATGGTTTTAAACATAGGTGTATTATAAAGTTATACCATTTATCTGTATTTTGATTGGTGGAAACCAAAATGTTTCTTGACTTTGTTTTGTAAATGAACTTATATTATTTAAGACCAGTAACTGCATACTGCACAATAATGTGCATGAACTACACTTGACTTGAGCGTTCATAGTTTTCATCCTCTTTCTCTGTATGTTTAGTATTCCTTTGCTCAGAGGTTGATGTGCATGCTGCTTCCTGAGCAGCTCTTCTTCTTCTTCTCCTCCACCCTAGTGGCCTGCTTCTTCTCTTCTTTCGTCAGCATCTTTTCACGTTAAAACTGATTAAGTCAGTGTTTGTGTTGCAATTACTTTTTAATTAATTTTTCACTTTCTTCAATCTGCCTCAAGAATGATTTAAGATATGAAGAGGTAGGGGAAGTGACGGCAAAAGTGGTAGGGATGAGAACAGCGTCCGTACACATGCTCCGCATGGCCACCCTGCATGCCACTGCCGAGAGCTGATTCTACAATAAAATAAAAAGAGGAATAACCTTGGAGGTCAATTATCACCCCGAAAGTGGATAGTAGACATCACGTAGTGCATATGTACCAAATTCCAGGTCAACAGTTCAAACGGTTTGCGAGCGACAGGTGATTTTAAATCTGAAACAAACGGACAGCCACGGTAGTGTATTATATAAGAAGATTAGCTTAGATAAACTTTGTTAATCCCAAAGGAAAATTCACATGTGTACAGGAGCAGAAACTTAAAAAACAAGGATACAGATTCCTAGGACAGATAATGAATCAACTGATCAATAAACGTATATTATGCAGACATTTCAAAGTAAACTTAAAGAGTATGTCAATAGGAAGTACAGAATTGCCTGACAGCAGTGGGCAGAAAAAACTACCAGAGGTGTTTCTTAGCACACCGTGGTAGAATGGGTTTGCGGCTAAAAATGCTCAAAGAGAGCACATCTTGGAGGGGAGGTTTCATGATGGCATCCAATTTTGCCACCCTCTTCTTTTCCACAACAGATTCCAGTGTGTCCGGGGTTAACTCTGTGATGAAACAGGGTTTCCTAGTAAGTTTGTTCAAGCATTGTTCAATGTGTATCGTTTGAACTCAAAGCCCATTACTTTGTCATTTTAGTCCAACTTGTCACAGTGCATTGAGCAGTGCATATGGTAGGCTCTATCATGCTTGAAGCAATAAAGCATGTCTATCTTTAATTTATTGTTAATTTTTAATTGTTTAATTTACAGAGTATTTTCCCTTAACATGCAACTGTTCCCGTTTTACTTCATTACATTGTTCTACAGGAGTGTTTTTCAAAAAAATTAAGCCTGGCTAGACTTATCATGTTTCACCCAAAATGTTACATGTCTCTATAACTGATACAGAAGACTGGCTCAAAAAAGATTAATTTAAATTGCAAATTAATTAAACAAAATCAATTAAAAATGAAAGTGCAACTGTATTTGGCTTCTTGCTAATGTTTCTGCCCACATATATACACAATGGGTAGCTGTTTGAGTACCAGGCACTCTTGCCTCTAGCTGTACCCTCTAGCTGTATTTGGATGCTGATCTGGCCCTCTCTCTGAAGCACAAAAAGAAAGCTGGCATTTAATAGACAAGAAGTGACTTTTTTCCTTATTTAAAAGCTCTAGTGTCTCTTCAGGCATTTGATTGCAGGTTGTAATGGAATCACAGGTAGCACTTGGCAGCACCAAAAAAAAAATGAATTGTAGACTGCATAATTAGAAAAGAATCTGATAGAAGAGTTGAGTACAAATACTGTTTATATATTCTTCATTTTTCAAACTTTCTTGGCGTGAATGAATTTTCTCTTTGCCAAGTCAGAACAACTCTCAGTACTTCTGCTGCCAGCCTTCAAGCAGAGACTGAAGCTGAACGAGTCAGTAAGAAAAGTAGTTCTGGATTAAGGATGCAGTGCAAAACTTTCATGATTATCCTGACGCTACAACTTAGGATAAGCTTAAGGATTCTTTGTTAGATCTATATGCAACCATTGCAATGAGATTTGACAGAAAATCCAATAACGAGAAACTCTGAATCACCAGTAACATCAGTAATCAGCTGGCAGTAAGAAATTTCATGACAATGATAAAAAAAATCCAAAAAATGCAGGTAAAAGCTCAGGAAAACAATTACAGTTGTCAAAGCCAAAAACAGCAGAACTTGTGATTACTTTAAAATGTGACAAGATTTACTGATGGTTATGATTTTCAAACCAATGCCTAAACCAACCATTGTTTCTCTTCTGGATTAACTTTATCCTTTCTGTACCCACTTTAATTATGGATATAGCGGACACCACAGCTTGTCCACAGAAAATGCCAAATTCCTTCAATTTCATATGATCAAGAAACGCCTGGGTAATAAAAAAAAAATGCTATGTGGCAGCACTGTTTATAAACTACAATTTAGTATTTAGGATCAAAACCACACTCCCATCATTCTCAGAGGATGCTGCTTTGGCTTTCCTAGAATCACAATCACTGTCAACCAAAAGTGGGCATAAGACATTCTGGCTATTGTGAAGATGGCTCACTGACACCTTTGACATCTGAGGAAAGGTCAGTTGTCTCCATCAATGCTCATCAACTTCCATGGGTGCAAAGTGGAGTTCATTTCACTGGCTAAGTTATATTCTGATACTACACCTGCTCAGCTCAAAACCACCAAGCATTACATAAAGTAATGAAGTTAGCTCAAAATATTACTGTTACACAGATCCTTGTCCAGAACACAGGCAATTAGTGTTATGGTGTAGCCAAAGATTGTGTGTTTTCTTTTTATGTATTCTTTTCTTTTTCTTTTAGATATTACTTTGTACATTTTTGCTATGTCTGTATTTTATACTTCCAAATGACTTTTGTTTTGTTATTTATTTATTTTTAAATAAAGGGAGCAGGGCCCCTGAACATTGCCCACAGCCTTTGTAAGCATACAAACCTGCACTGATTCACTTCAGCAGTGTTAAAACCTTCTGTTGGCTTTTGATTTATTGTTAGATTTTCTTGTTTTTGACCCCATTTTATCTTTATTCTTTTAACTGCGTTTGTGGACTATGGACTGTTTTTTTTTTTTATTTATTTAGTTTGCCTTTTTAGGCAATTCTTTTTGAAGTTATTTTGTGTTCCACTCTTGACTTTTGTGTATTTCTTTTTGCAGATAAATATTTTGAGATATGAGGGACATTCAAAAATTTTCCGCACTTCTATATTTATAAAGTTGGTACGACGCCAGGAATATTGCATCGCAAAGGAAGGTGACTATGTAGAAAATTGATGTTATTTTTTTTTAATTCTTAATAAAACAGACTTTAAAAAAGCGCAGAAACTTTTCAAACATTCCTCATAATAAAGGAACTTTGCTTTTGGTTACTGTGGGCCAGAGGTTTGCACTGTTCCTGTCTCGCATTTCTGAGTTTTTGTTTGTAAAGCTTTTTACCCCATTATGGGTCTGTGTAGGTAGCAAGGCCTGCTTCTTCAGTCTGAATAAAGCTTATTTTTGATTTTTAGATTTCATTTGATGCTTTTAGCTGTGTGTTGGAGGAAAAGTCTCATTTTGAGTTTTGTGAGTTGGCAGAATAAAACACTTAGAAAGGCAAATCACATTACTGAAGACCTCAGCCAGCCTGCACAGACATTCTTCTCAAACATTCTGGTAAACAGTATACTTTATTAGCATTCAAACCACTAGACTCAATAGTAATAGTATACTTTTTTAGCATTCAACCCACTAGACTTTACCCACAGGTCCTCATCACTCACACTGACAACTTCATGAATTTAATGTATGTTGTTGAATTCATTGTGTGTGTTTTAGTTTGTTGTGGGTAACATACTATTTTCACTTGTCTGTGAAAAACAAGAGATTTACTGTGGCACAATCTTTTATAGCAATTATGTGATGATATGGACAACGAAACACAAAACTGCTATGTCTGAAGGCTGAGAAGTAAAAGAAAGAAAAAAATAATGGACCAGGTGATGAATCAAAGTCAAAAGCCAAAAACGAGTTGCAAAAAAGAACTGAGGTAAATTTTTTTGTCAAAGCCAAAATGAGAACCAAAAGATGTAGTCAAAGGACAAAGATAACTGTTTCAAAAACGAGACTTCAAAAAGAAACTTTCAAAAACCACTTTGTTTATACCTTTAATCGCAGATAGTAAGAAATCCATTACACTGGTATTTAAGGCGTCGCATCAGTGACATCAGATGCTGTGACATTCGTATCCATGCCCTCGCAGGAACTAGGAGAGGTATACTAACAATTGAACTCCTAACATGGTGGTGCCCATAAACAAAACAAAATGCTGTTATGGTAGCACAAAAAAGAAACTAAATAAATGATGCCATTTTCCAGAATCTGCCCAGGCTCAAAATTAGTAGCCAGCAATATTTCTTGATATAAAAACCTCTTAAAATATACATTTGCTACATAAAATAAAAGTAGTCTAATATAAAATTCTTCAAGAATTTAAAAATTAAATCAAAGAAGCCTAAAACCAAGAATCATAACAGCATTTTTCAGACACTAAGAGGAAATCCTGCATAATTTGCATAATCTGTTCCTAAGGCCAGCAGTACTTACTTGTCCCAAATAACCATTCTGGCCTGGCACCAGATGTGAATCACGTACTTCGGCTCACAACTACATCACAAGTCTGCTGTGTGAAGTAAACACACCCATCTGCCATAATCAGCGAAAGGGAACCTCTCACTTGTGCCACAGACATTTTTATTCAGCTGGGAACAGCTCTATCAATGTATTGTGGCAGATGACCGGGGACCTTGCCCCACTGGGACACCTGGAGAAGGGAAGAACCAGGAGAGGGTCAACATCTTCCCCGGGGCGCAAGAGGGCAGCCCCCCTGGATTACATCAGGGCTACAGATGGGGAGCATAGAAGCTCAACCCTGTTCGGGTCAGGGGATGCCTGGATGATCCAGGAGCCCTGGATGACAGCACTTTCGCCACACCAGGAAGTGCTGCCAGAATAGGAACCAAATGCACCTGGAGTGCTTCTGGGTGCCCATGCAGTACTTCTACCACACCAGGAAGTGCTGCAGGAGGTTCATCGAGGCACACCTGGACCACATCCGGGTGCAACATAAAAGGGGCCCCCTCACTCCATTCGAAGAGCCAGAGTCGGGTGGAAGAGGATGGAGCTTGTGAGAGAGGAGTGGAGGTGTCAGAAGAAAAGACATGGACATCTGGCTGTTTCAGTGTCTGTCTGTGTCTGGGCGTCATTTATAGTATGCATATGCTTATATGTGCACCATAATACTACTTTCCTCTAAAGTACTACTGCAAAAATACACATCACAGTTATCGGCATCTAAAATAAAGGTTTCTGTTGAAAGAGGATTGCTCAAGGCCAAATTAAGACCTTCTTGGGCCCCAGGTTGCCAAAGCTCAACCCAAACCAAATTTTACATTCTCCATCAAAGAAACGCATATACTCACAAATTACAGACATGACATATGTCAATAATAAATCTGAATTAGAAAAAAACAGGTTTGGCACTGCTTGGTGCATTGTATCTCCTGGAGAGGCCTTGTTGTCCACCACATTGTGGTTCACATCAATGCTGGTGTTATGGGAATCCTCAGAATCCGACAGCACATGGCTCCTAAAGCTGCTAGAAGCGGTGATATCCACCCTTTCCTGACTATCAGTAAAGCCACTCTCACATTCTCAACTTTAGCACTTACGGCTTGTTTAAATAATTTGTTTGATCATTTTTTTGGAAACAGCATCTTCTGCTTCTATCTCTTGTAATTTTTCTTCTTATCGCTCTCTTTTTGAATGACTGTCCATTTTGACTTTTTTAACCCAGTCTCATGAAAATGGCTCATTAGACACAGATTGTACCCCACTCACATCAACCAACCAACTTTTAAAATCTTTTTATTTAGCCCTTATTGGGTAGGTTTATACTCGTGAGGATTGAAGTGGTGCATGGACATGTGCTAAATAGAAGATTACTGTGAGTGCCTATATTATTGGTGAAAATGCACAATTTTCCCGTTTTTAAGCATTTTATTCTCTCTTATATGCGAAGTCTCCTTTGCGATGAGAATCACAGGGTTACCCTGATGACAGATCCCGCCATGGGGATTGCCTGTCTCAGGATTGCATTATAGTTACAATGTTACTGGTGGCTGGTGTAGTTGTAAGCATTTTATTTAAAGATGTTTATTGCAACTTCACAAAAAAGAACAAAATGCAAATACAGTAGTGATATTCAGATAAAAATGACAAAATTCAGAAATATTTACATTTACATTCCCTTGAAAATCTCTTTTAACAATTCAACATACAGGCAGAGTGGTATAGCGGTTAAGGCTTTGGACTTCAAACCTTGAGGTTTGAATTGGGTTCGAATCCTGCTGTGTAAGCATGAGCAAGTCACTTGACCTGTCTGTGCTCCATTTGGAAAACCAAAAGAAATGTAAACCAATTGTATCAAAAATGTTGTATGTTGCTGTGGATTCATCATTTCCTGTTTCATGCTTGAATGGCTAAGAACATATTTCTAGTGTCAGCAGTACTAGGGTGTTGTACCGTGTTAGCCATTATGAATGTAGTGAAAAGTCAAGCAAAATGACACCTTTTATTGGCTACCTAAAAATATTACAATATGCAAGCTTTTGAGGCAACTCAGACCCCTTCTTCAGATTTTTTATATTTGGGGTCACTTGATACAACACAATCATGTGGTCATCTTCAGAAACAAAATGAGATATTTGCCTTACTTAGTCTCACAGAATCCATTAACAAGGAGTTCAGTCTCAGATTGCTAAAACGCCACTCTCACACACTCTCTCCTTCAAAAACATCTGGCATTAGCAGGGGTCTCTTTTGTGGCCTGCCTATGTCTTGTGGTGGTGCTGGTCTCTACTGCCAAATCTACCAAGTTTGTTAGTGCTATGCCTTTCACTAAATGACAGTTATTCACATCCTTCATGCCAGGTCCTGGAATGCATAACAATGGATGAAAAAACAAAAAATCAAACCTTTTTTTTCTAGAATACCTCTTTCTCACCTGTCCGCACATACAGAACTCCCGTGAAACATCCTGCCTAGAGACCTCCACTTAGCCCAGCTGTAAACTGGCCTGGTGAAACTAGCAGTGCTATATTACATTACATGTAAAATGCCAGCTTTAAGATCTACTCTTATATGTGTTTCTGTAGTTAATTACTTTTATGTGTCACTGTGTAACAGCTCTAGCAATAGAGCAGGTGGTTTGGATAGTAGATTAAATCACACATTTCCATCATGACTGCATTTAGAGCCCCTACAGAGTGGAATAAATTACTACAGCTGGTGCCAGAAATACCATTTCGAAGAGCTGAACCAGCTCTAAAACCTCCCCATAGCACCTTTAAAATGGAAAGGAATTCGTAAAACAGTCCTAAATGAATACAATTAAAACCTGCTTTGCAATTTTTCAATTCTGAAAGCTGCTGCTATACATGATTCTGTGAAAATACAATTTTGCCACTGCTGATAAACAGTTATTTGGAGATTGAAATATAAATATATAGTCATGTCCAACTCATGGCACACCCTGAGCTACGTGGACAAAATCAGCAGCAATCTATCAGCTTCTGAGAGAAACAGAAATGCACAATTCCAACAAACACACAATTACTTACTACGACCTTTCTTGCTATTGTTTTCTGTTTGGTGTACATTTTGTTGGTGCTTTTAAGCTTATGGCACAATCCATGTACATTGAGTCTCAAAAAGAACAAAAAATGTTATCAGATGTTAGATATGCCGTTTTAAGCAGACATCAGCGCTGTATGTGGCTAACTGAAGATGATAAATCAAAGATGATGATAAATCAAAACCTTTACTGTAATGCATAAGGTTCATTCAGAAATGGCATGGGTTTAACTCACAGCCCTTTTTTTACCCCCTTTTTCTGCCACACCCTTTTTAGGGCACATTCTTGTCTACATTTATACTTACCAGTTTGGAGAAGGCCATGGGTTCCAGAATTCAGGAGGTCATCAACTTTAAAGGATTTTCAACTAAATATTGGAACTGATCATTATATTATGATTATGTTAGTTTGTCCAAACACTTTTGAGCCCCTGGAAGTAGGGGGGCTATGTATAAAAATGTCTGTCTTTTCCAAACAGCTCATACAATATTTTTGTTAAAACCACTGAATTAAAGCAGAAAGTCTATACTTCAGTCACATCTTGATTGCTTTGTTTCAGATCCATTGTGGTGATACACAGAGTCAAAATTATGAAAATCGTATTACTGTCCAAATACTTAATAGAATTCTGAAACAGAATCGAACATTTTAATGTAATTCTTTACATAAATAGGTCTAAGCATTTATTGTTGTGTGGTAAATTATTTTATAATTATCCCAGAATATTAAAGAAAACTTTGAAAACATTTATGAATTTAAGTGAAGATAATACTGATTTTATTTTTATTCTCAGGAGATTAATAATCTGGTCAATTACCTTATTATTGTTTCTGGAAGGCTATTTTGTTTCCATTAAAAATGACTGAATGTCTTTCAGTAAAATTGTTTCCTTCATCTACCATGCCTACCTAAGTGTTACTCATCCAGTAAACCTAAATACTAAATATGTGCAGTCCAAGGGTTAGTGTGCTTTATGCCTCTGAGGAGACTTCTGAGATAGCAGCAAAGGAGAGAATGAAGATACACCTGGGGGACATGATGCACAAAGCTACACATTCTCTCTCTGACACACTAACACTAAGGACTTTCAGACAACAAATCATACAGCAGAAGTGTGTCAAGAAACACCAAGGGGTCTCCTTTATACAAACTGTTATTATGCCTTTATAATTACTATGATTGCAGATTACTTTTTATCTGTGGCCAAGGCTGAAGCATTCTTTCTTTTAATAATTGTGTGTCTTTGTTTGTTATAATATCTATCTATCTATCTATCTAATCCAGTGCCCACCCTGTTCAAGGGTTTTTTATTCTACTAAGTTTGAGATCTGAAATTTGCTTTAAACAATGAAACTACTGATCATTTGTATAAACACTATGTAAGATAAAGTATAGCTATCAGTGCAATTTCATGAATTCAGTGTCCTAGATATGAATTTCAGTGCTCGTTCTGGTCCATGTAGAATTTGTACAGATATTCTCCCTATATAGATTTTTCTCCAGTTAATATGTTGTTCTTCCACATACCAAAGACTTGAAATTTAGGATAATTTTAAATTCCAAAACTCCACGTGAGAGTGGATGTGTCTCTAAGTTGGCCCTGGGATGGACTTGCTTCCATTGTTGCCAGGATATGTTTGGTCCTCTGTGTAATTGAATTGTATTAATTTGGTTTGAAAATGATATGTTTACTTCTCCACTGTACCTTGATTTTGCTTATGGCTTTAATTAACAGGAACTTGTGGGGTGTTTTTAACTAATGCCGTTAGCAGGACTTTAATTAAAAACTATATTTTAGAAAGCAGTAATGTTTTATGAAAATTAATTGTGTTGCTCCCCCAGATAATGTATTGCCAAAGTTACAACAAAGTTATAGCACAATAAAAGAAGATGACTTTTTCCTGATTGAAAGTAAAACACAAAGGAGGTTTTAAGCAAAACAGTTTGTTGTGAATCTTGTAGGGAAATATAGTAAACACTGTTATATGGACATGGTACTGAAAATCATTATCTAAATCAGTTTAGAGACCACTATTTGTTACAATTTCTACTTCGCAGAAGAAGGTGTGCTGCTGTGTTTTTTGGAGGGTGGTGACCAGAACTGTACACAATACTCCAGATGGGGTCAGAAGATTGTCTCTTGATTTATGTTGCACAGTTTTTAAACACAGGCTAAATTTTAGTTGTCATTTTAATTGTTTGCATATTTCCCAGACAATGTCAAATATTTATCAATGCCAATGCCTAAAACTTTTTTTAAAAAACTTTTGTCATAGTATTATTATTACTTTTTTAACTGCATTGTATATTCCCCCAGTTTTGGCATCATCTGCATTTTTCATAAGGTTATTACCCACACCAGAATCTATGCTAATAATAATAATAATATAAATTAGAAAAAGTCAATATCCTAGAACAGAAACCTGAGGGAGCTTACTGTTACTGATGACTGCCCCATGTGCCGCAATCCCCTCTTATTGTATCTGCAGTCTTTGTTTCTGCTTTATTTCAATATGTTTCTGTAGTTTGCCTGTGAGTTCTCGGCAATTCCACCAGGTTATAAGGCTAATGGCCATCCATTATATAAGATACTATCTATTCAATACTAATTTTATGTTTCGATTCAAAATGTCACATTAATTTATCAGATCTAAATTATAGCTGTTGTAAATTACACACTTTTTTTCAAATAGGGGAATAACAAAGTATATCAAAAGTATGGCAGATTAGTAAATTAAATGGAGATCTAAGGAAGCTACGGAATGGCCTACTGCAGAAACTTCCATTTCAAGGTGAAGATTTTTAACATTGAACGTCATCATGTTTTACTAAATGTGATATTACCTTTAACAGTATCTTCTGTTGTTACATATGTAAACTGTATTAAAATTGTATATTACCTGAGCATCAGCTTGTATGATTTAGGTTGGTTCCCACACGTATGCAGTTATCTGTGCATGTAAGGTCAATATGGAAAGATCACAGCTGACCAAAACTGGAAAAGTACAGTATGCCAACCCTGACCCAAAACTAATAGCTGAATTTCTTCAGCTTCCAAAATATTTCCTTCAGTTTGGTTACACTTTAAGGCAGAAAACAACTACTGTAAAATTAAGTTGTATTAGCTGCTTGTTTACTGTGATGCTTTGACAGTCCCAGAAATGCAAGGTGCCATGTTATTTAATAATAGAGCATTAGTTCGGCAGCCTGTAATCTCATATGACATTACTAAATACAATAAAGTGGGCAATGGAATGGGCAATACATGGTCACGAGGTGTGAAGACTTAGAGACATGAATTAATGCAGAAAGGTGGGAGAGTACGAGTCAGTGAGATTAGGGAAAGAAAACATGGCAGGGAAATTGCTGGTTTGTTGTTTTGGTATTTTCTCTGCAAGAATCAAAACACCAAACATTATTATTATCATTAAATACATTTAGCCTACAATTTATCTAGGGTACCTTAGAAGTTCAGAATGCAATGCAATTGTTAATATAGATTTCTTTACGGTAGGAGCTCAGCCAAGCTAAGATACTTGCTTGGGATCACACAGAAATTGAGGTAGGAAATGGACTGGCAACTTTGTGGTTTAAGGCCTAATGCCACTAGATTACTGTACAATATATGGCTTACATTGTGTTTTTATGTGAGAAAATGAAAGCAACTGGTCCCTGGAGCTATGAAGAAGCAGCGCTAACCAGTGCATCACAATACAGTAACTTCCAATTCTTAATTACTTTTTATACGACTTTTTTTTTAATTCTGAACAGTTCTTCAAAATATATTCCCTGACTACAGAAGAAAGAACATTAAAATTATTGACTTCACAGCAACCTTCTCAAAGCCAGGTTTTAATTGCAATATATCTCTACAGTAGTGCCTAAAGGAAATTGCTTACTTTAGATATACAGCTAGAAAAAGACTTGGAACAGGCTGCCAGTACATGGATTTATGCATGTTCTACTGGAATTTCTTCAAACAAATTATAAAATGGCTACACATAAAGCTGTTTGAGGAAAAGCACAGGCTTAGGGCATGGCAGGCAATAAAGAAATATAGTTAATTTCAGATTTATAAGGTATTTAACAAAGTAAACCACCCAAAACAAAGTCACTAAGTAAAACACCCAATTTTGTAACACAGAAAACATTGACAAACTGCAACACTAATCCAGATTGTCTAAATTAACTGGAAAGCTTTTAGAGTAAGAGTGCTGGAGTTATTTTTTGTATCACAGTTTTCTGAATTGTGGCTGCAGAAGGCTATTTGAAAACTGAAAAAAACGTATTGTACAAAAAACACACACTATGGACACTTCATTAGGTTCACATGCTCTTCCCATATAACCAACTGCTCAGTCAGTGACAGCATCAGATGTGCAGATGTCATTTTTAAAGTAGGCAGGGAGGCACCAACACATATGTGTGTATTTGAGTGAGATTTAAGTGGATTCATCTACAACAGAGAAGTTAGGAACAGAAATGCCGGCATGAATGTATCATGAACACCAGTCCTGCTGTCACAGGTGTGTAAACAGTGGACCATTATCCAAAAAATATCCATGTAATTTTGGTCCTGTGGTCTGAAATGAGCTGCCTGCTGCAGAAGCCAATACTGTATGTGACTAACAAATGGGCTGCACAGTCTAGTAGCTGGCCTACAGTTAGGAAGCTAACACTTAACTACAGGTGTAGCACCAGAAGAGGCAAACCAGATTGAACAACTCATTGCACGTCATCATGGGGAAGGTATCAAAGTGAATGACCCATTAAAGTACCACATACTGTGTATCTGGAAAACCAAGGTGGTCCATTGATTTTAGACTGTAGTGATCATTTTGGAAAGGAAAAAGGCCAAGACCAAATAAAGTATGGAATGATATTTTAGCAACTGAGGAATTAATTGGATTAAAGTGAAGTTCAAAAGAGTAGACAGGTAGCATACAAGGGATGACAGAGATCTAATCACCAGAAACCAGAATTAAAACATTATACAAAATTCACACAAAAGGATCTAAAACTGACTAGAAATCGACACAAAAAATCTGGGCCTTTTTTATGTGATGTGCACTATATGAAGAACAAATTAACCTGACATATATTTAATTATTTTATTTGAGTGTTAGCAAGAGGCTTCTGCCAGCATTACTCTTGCCAAAATTACAAGAAGCTGACATTGTAATAATGAACCTTTTATGCTTAGTGTACTGTGCATCTTACTCCATTTGCTGAATCAGCATCTGACTTCTTTTTATTTTGGGAAGGTAAATAACTGTGTTTATTGTATTTAACCTCATGGCTAAAAAGAAAAAATAGCATTGTTTTCAAAATAGACTTGAAAGAAACAGGATGAAAATGTGGTTGTATATAATAGACATGTTATTCATAATTAAAACTCATTTGTTTATTTTCTTCATCTTTTGGCTGCTGCCATTAGTGGTCACAACATGGTCGCCAGTGAATCACCTTTTTCAATATCTTCCTGTCTTCTGTATCTTGCTCTGTTACACCCATCGCCTGCATGACCTCTCTCACCACATCCATAAACCTTCTCTTAGGCTTTCCTCTTTTTCTCTTGCCTGGCAGCTCTATCCTTAGCATCCTTTTATCAATATACCCAATATCTCTTCTGTGCACATGTCCAAACCAGCACAATCTTGCCTCTCTGGCTTTGTCTCCAAACCATCCAACATAAGCTGACCCTCTAAAATACTCATCCTGTCCATCCTCATCACACCCAATGCAAATCTTAACATCTATAACTCTACCACCTCTTGCTCTGTCTCCTGTCTTCTTGTCAGTGTCACTGTTTCCAAACCATATAACATAGCTGGTCCCATTACCTTCCAGACCTTCCCTTTCACTCTTGCTGATAACCGTCAGTCACAAATTACTCCTGACACTTCTCAACTCATTCCACCCTGCCTGCACTCTCTTTTTCACTTCTCTTCCACAATCACTGTTACTCTGTACTGTTGATCCCAAGTATTTAAACTCATCCACCTTTGCCAGCTCTACTCCCTGTATCCTCACCATTCTTTTGAACTCCCTCTCATTCACACACATATATTCTGTTGTGGTCATACTGACCTTCTTTACTCTCCTGTCCTCCCTACTCTCCTTACAGATCACAGTATCATCTACAAACATCATAGTCCATGGGGAATGTCTAATCTCTTCTGTCAACTTGTCCATCACCATTGTAAATAAGAAAGGGCTCAAGGCCGATCCCTGGTGTAATCCTACCTATACCTTGTACACATCCATCACACCTACTGTAGACCTCACCACTGTCACACACCTCACCACTGTCACACTTCCCTCGTACACATCCTGTACCACACTTACATATGTCTCTGCCACTCCAGACTTCCTCATACAATACCACAACTCCTCTCCAGGCACTCTGTCATATGCTTTCTCCAAGTCCACAAAGACACAATGCAGCTCCTTTTGGCCTTCTCTATACTTCTTCATCATCACCTTCAGAGTAAACATGACATCTGTAGTACTCTTTCCAGGCATGAAACCATACTGCTGCTCACTAATCATCACCTCCTTTCTTAACCTAGCTTCCACTACTCTTTCCCATAACTGATCAATTTTATCCCTCTGTATTTACTACAGCCGGTACATTCCCCTTATTCTTATAAATCAGTCCCAGTACACTTCTTCTCCACTTCTCAGGCATCCTCTCACTTTCCAAGATTTCATTAAACAATCTGGTTAAACATTCCACTGCCATTTCTCCTAAACACCTCTATACTTCCACAGGTATGTCATCTGGACGAACAGCCTTCCCATTCTTCAGCCTCTTCATAGCTGTCCTTATTTTCTCCTTGCTAATCCGCTGCACTTCCTGATTCACTATCTTCACATCATCAAACTTTCTCTCCTCCTCATTCTGTTCATTCATCAGCCTCTCAAAATACTCTTTCCATTTTCTCAACACACCCTTTATTACCCTAACCTGCTGCTCATTTTTCTCAGCTCAGTCCCTCTACCTAGCCAATCGGTACAGGTCCTTTTCTCCCTCCTTAGTGTCTAACTTCAACTCATTAAATGCCTTGTCTTTAGCTTTGTCACCTCTCTTTTCACCTTACGCTTTATTTGCTTGTATTTCTTCTTCACCAACCTTCCACTATACTCTCCTGTACTTCCCCACCAGGTTTCCTTGCCATCTTTGCTCTGTCCAGATATCATAACAAGCACCCTTCTAGCTGCCCCCTTTACGACTTCTGCTGTAGTTGCCCAGCTATCTGGTAACCCTTCACTACCACCCAGTGCCTGTCTTACCTCCTCCCTGAACTCCACCTTACAATCTTCCTTTTTCAACTTCCACCATTTGATCCTTGGCTCTGCCCTCACTCTCCTCCTCTTCTTGATCTCAAACATCACCCTACAGACCATCATCCTATTCTCGCTAACTATGCTTTCTCCTGCCACCACTTTGTAGTCTCCAGACTCACTCTCCTGCCCAGGATATGATTAATCTTCCTCCACTCTTGTACGTCACCCTTTGTTCCTCTATCTTCTTAAAATATGTATTTACCACAGCCACGTCCATCTTTTTTGCAAATTCCACTAGCATCTGGCCTTTGGCATTTCTCTCCTTGACCCTGTACCTACCCATCACCTCCTCATCTCCTCTATTCCTTTCACAATAATGTCCATTGAAATTTGCATCCAATCACCGCTCTCTCTCCCATGGGTTTACTCTCCACCTCTTCATCCAACTTCATTTTCTTTCTCATCTATTGCACACCCATCTGGTGGGGTGTGTGCACTAATAACATTCCTCATCACACCTTCAGTTTCCAGCTTCATAATCATCACTCTGTCTGACACTCTTTCACCCCCAAAACACTCTTGACATACTGTTCCATCAGGATAACCCCTACTACATTTATCCTCCCATCTACATCATGGTAGAATAATTTGAGCCTGTCTACGATACACCTGGCTTTACTCCACTTCCATCTGGTCACCTGTATGCACAATATATCAAACATCCTTCTCTCAATCATATTGGCTAACTCTCTCCCTTTACCAGTCATACTGCCAACATTCAAATGTTCCTACCCTCACTTTTACTCTCCTACCCTTCTTTCTTTCCTCCTGCTTCCGTTCATGCCTTTTCCATCTTCTTCTCCTTCTTTTGTTCATGCCATTTGCGAAACAAATGACCAAACAAATGAAATGCCTCATATCATTGTGAATTTACTTACACACTAACATATATCAAGGCAAACAGAACAATAATGAGTTTAAAGTAGGAATGCTTTCTTCCCCTCTCTCTTACATATTCAAGGTTTTCAATGACAAATTATACTTACACAGTAAAAGGTGTTTCATTTTAAAAGATTCTTAGGAGACATTTCAGATTAGCCTAAAAAAGTGATGTTATTTATATTAAAATGACCCAAATAGTCATAAATGTGCTCCTGACATACATAATAATACTTCAGAATACGAATGATGTAGAACCTGAATGGTCAGCTTACATTAATTATATTAAGGAATTATAAAGGTCTTACTAATGTAAATTTCAAAATTTAATTTGATGGGGAAATTATATATAATATTAATGCACTGCACATGCAAATATATAGCCATTCATAAAGTTCACTCATTTACAGTTATAATTTCAACCATAGCATAACAAAACATCACATAATATAATATACTAGCCATGTGCGCCCAACTACGTTGCGCATGTTAAAGTTGTCTGTGAAGGGCTCCCTGTTTAAACGCGGCTGCCAGTCGTGAACTGGGCCCTTCGTCGCACAGCATTATGATTTTTTATAAGGGAAACAAAATTACAAAAGAAAACCATTGCATATTGATTCGATAGGAACGGCCTACTCGGAATCACTGTCCGAATCGTAATTATGTGGTGGTGTAGGGGCATTTCTGCTTCTGTCCGTTCACAGTCCGTCTCATTTTCACAACGCTGTCGTTTCCTCTCACGATTTCTTCTCAAACTTTCTCCAATCTCGCAGGTTGCTTTGTGGCAATCCAAAGAGTAAGGCAATATACACGGAGCAATGGTTATAAAAGGGGGACACATAGGTATCCAGGCTCTTTAAAGCATAAATAGGGATCACTTAACTGACATGTGAGCAAGCCACGGTACAACTGTGAGACGCGCAGCACTCACCGGCTACAACGTAACAATAATAATTTCCGGAACGTGCTGTTACGTTGTCATTCATTTTACCCACTGTCTTTCTTTCATTCATATGTTACGTAGGCACATACCTTTTATCTTCAGCAATCTCATTCTCTAACCAGGCCTCAGGAGCTAACCAGTGTAACACTATCCACCACCCCTTTCATTATTCCGGCACATTGTTGACATCTGTGAGTAACAACAACGTACTAAACTGGAAGGTGGTCTACGCATGCGTGGAATTCTCGGACAAACAAAGATCAAGTTCTAAATGAAGATCTCTTTAGTTAATTTAAAGCACAGCAATTTGTTTAGTTTGAATATCTGTGTCTGAGGTGTGACTGGCGTACTACAGTCTTCAGTAGTATAAGCCTGGAGGAGATTCTTAATGCAATGCCTATGTTTTAGCTGTCTCTCTACTGCCATCTAGTGCTTCTTCTTCTAATTCATTTGCGGACAAACAAAGATCAAGATCCAAATGAAGATTATATATAGTGATGATAAAATTCTCAAAACTGCTAATAAAGCTCAGGATTACAGTAGGCTGGAGTTTTAACCTACAATTCAAAAACGTTGGTACAGTGTAGAAAACTAATAAAAAAAGGAGTGACATAATTTTTATGCACTCTGTATTGTATTGAAAATATTACAGCAACATATTTTTTGATGTTTAACCTTGTGAATGTAATGGTTTTTTGAAAATACACATTTCAAATCAAATGTTCCAAAAAAGTTGGGATACTTGAGTGTTTAACATGCTGTAACATCACCATTTCTTTTAATAAAACTTACTAAGTGTTGGGCACTGAAGACACGAGTTGTTTAAGTTAAAAAAACAGCATTTCCCCCATTCATCTGTTAGGCAGGTCATCAGCTATTCAAATGTATCAAATGTTTTGCTTTAGAATGCACCACACAGGTCTGGACTGCAGGCAGACCAATCTAGAACCCACACTCTCTGCTTATGCAGCCATGCACTTGTAATCTGGGCAGAATGTGGTTTGGAAAACGCAGGGACGTCCCTCGAAAAGATGGTGTCTGGATAGCAGAATCTGTTGCTCTAAAATGTGTTCACATCTTTCTGCATTAATGATGCCCTCACAGATATGCAAATTACTCATACCATGGGCACTGGCAAACAATCCTACCATTACAGATGCATGGCTTTTGGACCTGACGCTAATAACAGCTTGAATGGTCCTTGTCCTCTTTGGTCTGGAGAACATGATGCAGTTTTTTGGAAAAGAATATGAAATGTTGATTCATCATACCATAAAATACATTTCCACTGTGCAACGTTACATCTCAGATGAGACTGAGCTCAGAGAAATCAACGGCACTTTCTGGACAGTGTTGATGTATGACCTCTGCTTGGCATAGCAAAGCCTTAACTTTCCACTTTTTCCATAACAAAATTAAAGATCTAAATAATTCAACTATCATAAATACATCATCTGTTATATCTTTCCCTGTTTTCCCACTCCATCCAGTTCCTTCTCTAAGTTCTTACCAGTCACATCTGCTTTTGTTAATGACCTACTTTATAAGATGAGGCCGACTACTTGTGTACTGGACCCCATTCCCACCACACTACTTAAATCCTGCCTTCATGCCATAATCTCGACTATTACAACAATAATAAACTCATCCCTTGACACTGGCTTTGTGCCGCTCACTTTTAAAATCGCTTCTGTAACCCCAATGTTAAAAAGTCTGGTCTTGATGCTGACAGTTTTAACAATTTTTGGCCTATTTCCCACTTATCTTTTCTGTCAAAAGTTCTTGAGCGTGTTGTAGCTTCCCAACTCACCAACTACTTAACTTCTAACAATGTGATGGAACCCTTTCAGTCTGGTTTCAGGGCGCAGCACAGCTGTGAAACTGCTCTGCTATGGGTAACCAATGATTTGCTTATGGCAGCAGACTCTGGGCAAACCAGCATATTAATTCTGTTAGACCTCAGTGCAGCATTTGACACTGTCAGACATGACATTCTACTGTCCAGAATGGAGAACATGCTGGGTATCTCTGGCACTGCCCTCCAGTGGTTCAAGTCCTATCTGACTGATAGGCAAGAGTTTGTTAGTCTTGGTAAGAGCAGGTCCAGCACAGCGCCAGACACACAAGGAGTTACTCAGGGCTCTGTCCTCGGTCCTCTGCTTTTGTGTATTTATATTCTTCTCCTTGGCCATATTATTCGTAGCTATGGACTGGATTATCATTTTTATGCAGACAATACTCAACTCTATTTCAATGTTAAATGTGGAACTTCATTAGAGCTTTCTCAGCTCACAACTTGCCTCAGTGAAATAAAACCCTGGATGGAGCAGAACTCTTTAAATTTAAATTGCAACAAAACTGAACTCAAGCAAATTTGGACTAAAGTGCAACTTAATAAAATGAGCTCCTTTCCAGTCAATCTTGGCGGTGATCTCATCAGACCTGTCTCTACTGCAAAGAATCTTGGTGTCATTTTTGATTCCTCCCTCTCTTATTCTGCCCACATAAATCACATTAAGAAACTTTCTTAGTTTCACCTCCATAACATATCACTACATATTCGCTACTTCCTCTCCTTTTTTAACGCTGAGAAACTTGTCCATTCTTTTATCACATCCTGCATCGATTATTGTAATTCCCTACTGGCAGGTGCCCCTTCTAATCTTATATCACAGCTCCAGCATGGGAAACGTGCTATATAAATAAAATGTATTATTATTATTACATCTGTGGATGCAGCAGCAAATGGTGTTGCCTCCCATACTCAAACCCATACCCATACAAATCCTCATACCCATGTCGTGATATCCATTATAGATGCATGACAGTTTTTAAGACAGTAACACCTGAAGGACTGGAGATCATGCACATTCAGAAGTGGTTTTCAGCCTTGATATATATGTTCTAAGATTCGACCGGATTCCTTGAATCTTTTAGTTATATTGTGTACTGTATAAGGTAAAATGCCCCGACTACTACTGATTTGGCTTTGGAAATGTGCTGGATTATTCCCTGACACATCTGTTGGCAAATTAGCCCATCCTTACTCGTGAAGGACACAGCCTTTTTTGAGGCTCCTTATATAGCAGAACATGGTTGCCTCCCTGTTTCAAATCACCTCATTATTTCAACTTGTCATGTCAGTATTTGTCATAAACTATTCCATTCCAACTTTTCTGGAATGTGCTGCAGATTGACGATTATAAACATAATCTTCAAATAACAATACATCTGAATAGGTAAAACATGGAATACCTTGTCTTTATACTGTTTTTTAATACAGTTTTTTTGTATATTGTCACAACTTTTTTTAGGATTTGCTTAAAAACCTCATCATACTCCCAAATGTTAAGAGTAAAATTCAAAGCCTTACAGTAAAGGAAAGAAATATAAATAAATGGAAATCCATCCATCCATTATCCAACCCGCTATATCCTAACTACAGGGTCACGGGGGTCTGCTGGAGACAATCCCAGCCAACACAGGGCACAAGGCAGGAAACAAACCCCGGGGCAGGGCGCCGGCCCACCACAGTGGAAATCCAATATAATTTTTCATTTCTTACAGGTGGTGTTGCAATGGAGTGTGCTGGTATAGCATATTTGCACATGCTTTTCTCCAGGTACCCCACATTTTCTAATTCAGAAAGAAAATCTAAAGGTTCGTTGCAATACCAAATTTGGACAGGTATGATGCCTGTTGGTGAGTGAGTAAATGTGTGTCAGTTCCTGTCTTGAGTTCAGTGCTTATTTAAAATGTGCAGTGTGGTGTAGTGGTTAAGGCTTTGGACCTCAAACACTGAGGTTGTGGGTTCAAATCCTACCCCTGGCATTTTGTGACCTTGAGCAAGTCACTTCACCTGCCTGTGATCTAATTGGAAAAAGAAAAGAAATGTAACCAATTGTATCTCAAATGTTGTAAGTTGCTTTGGATAAAAGTGTAGGCCAAATAAGTAAAATTGGGTTATGTAAGGTCAATAAAACAATGCTTAGATTTCTGATCTGATGACTGCTTTAGTTTTTACTCCCCATAATCCTAGTGCTAGTCATAGTCTTTTCGGGATATCATGAAATTATTTTCTTTAACTTGGCCCCACATCAATTCTACTATTCACAAGGTAAGCAATTTATTTTTTGTTTACTGTCATCTCAGGTGACTTTATCGATACATTTTTTAAATAATACTTGACCTGCAGAGTCAGAGAAAAATGTTGAATGCAAAGATATCTACATGATGGACAGTTGAAATGATCAAAAGCATCATGTCTTGGACTATGTGGGCTAGAGTTTAAGAGGTCAGACTGTAAATCATAGTGTCATAAGTTCAGTCCCTGCCACTGACTCACTGCTCTCTAAATATAGACGGATTTACCAGCAACTGTATTGCATGTGTAAAAAGCTTTAGGATAGAAATCATTATAAATGATACTATCTGAAATAAATTTTGTTTCTTTTATATTTACCAACATCTGCTGGAGACAGATTAAGTTTAAAGAAAGCCTGCGGAAGATTACTGGGTTTCTGTTTCTTTCTGGGTATTTTGTGTTCACACTGTGTTTGCCTGAGGCCATCATACTAATATATCAAGGCCTTCTGAACTAAAACAAGGGTTGGAATAAAAGACTGCATTTCAATAAAAGTCACAGGTCATGTTAAAAAAAGAAAATGAAACAAAAGTATAAAGAAGACTGCAAATTGAAGTCAGCGGCAGAATAAAAGATAAAAAATTTATTTTCAATATACACAAATGAATGTCATGAGTGACATTCATGTCTCTGGTGACTCTTCCTATGAAGTCAGTAGACGAAATGGGAGAGTGTGGGGGGTCATGGGGTTGCTGAAAAGGGGTGTGTGGCGCTCCCAATATGTATGCAAAAGGACAAAGGTCCAAACCTTTAGAGTCCTGGTGCTTCCTATCTTGATATATGATTGTCAGATATGAACGCTATACAGTGACCTGAGACAAACACTGGACCCCTTTGGTATTGTGTCTCTTTGGAGAATCCTTGGGTACTGCTGGTTTGACTTTGTGTCGAGTCCCAAATGAGGTACATTACCTACATTGTGAGGGAGCGTCAGTTGCGGCACTACGGCCATATGGCGTGATTCCCAGAGGGTGATCCGGCTCACAGGACCCTCATTGTAGAGGACCTTAGTGGCTGGACCAGGCCAAGGGGATGCCCACGTAACACCTGGCTGTGGCAGATAGAGGGTCATTTCTGGAGGGTGGAACTGGACCTTGTGTCTGCCTGGGGGAGTTGCCAACCAGGATCCAGAGCTGTTTCGTCGAGTGGTAGGTGTGGCAACGTGCTGTACCAGTGCATGCTCCCCAACTTGACTTGAACTGAATATACAGAAAAGTATGTATATATCAAAATCTTGATATATTCATTTACAGTATGTGTTATGCTTTTTATAAGTGAATGAGTCAGTCTTTATCTACTTAGCACAAGAATGTTTTGTGATAGAAATGTTTTATTGATGTAGGCATTAACTGAGAGAGAGTCAAGATAAACCGATGCGTACATGTCAGATTACTTATCCTCAATGTGACCTCTTAGAGGGTGTCGTTGAACTTGACGTAAGAAATGATGTTTCTGATTTAATTTGGTGTTTTGTAATTCCTGATATGCAAAGTAAACCAAATACTTGTTTGGTTGTATTACTGAAAATCTGTTCTACCCTTCTGTTTTTAGGAGCGCCCATTTCTGAGCTTGAAAAGTACAGTGAGAAGCCAATATTTGGAAGTTACTGTAACTCCGCTTTCCATGCATGTCAAGATTGTCCACTGTCTGTGTTTTTTTCCACAGGCACTACAGTATTACCTTGGCATGAGTGATGGACCCAGTGGTGTTATATTGCTTTCCCAGGACTCGGTGTACTGCATATGCCATGTTAAGCACTTATAACCTGCACTGGCCTCCACTGGTAGAGCAGCTCATCACTCTGAGAATGCTGCTGGAGCCCCAGCCTTAGTTCTTCCTTATTGAGATTATTCTGAGTTGTTTATTATTATACTTTGCTACTGTATTTAATAATAATAACATTAATGTTACATTTATAGAGCACTTTTCACAAACCCAAGGTCGCTTTACATACAGAGTAAAAAAAAATTACACAGAAGACAAAAATTCGTAGAAGAGGAAAGTTTTCAGTTGAGATTTAAAAGTGCAGAAAGAGGAGCAATCTCGGAAAGACTGAGGAAGAGAGTTCCAGAGTTGAGGGGCTGTAGCACTGAAGGACCTGCCTCCCGGGGTGGAGAGTCTGGTGCGTGGGACAGTAAGGAGATTACTACTCGAGGACCTGAGAGAGCGACAAGGAGTGTAAGGAGCTAGGAGTTGAGTGAGGTAGAGGGAGGCAAGGTTATGTAGGGCTTTGAAGGTGAGAAGCAGAATCTTGAATTTAATCTTTGATAGAACTGGTAACCAGTGAAGCTGGGAGAGAACAGGGGAGATGGGAACAAAAAACTTTGTGTGGGTGAGGACTCTGGCTGCAGAGTTCTGAATGTACCGTAGCTTCTGTATAGATTTTGCAGGGAGGCCAATAAAGAGGGAAATACAGTAATCAATACGAGACATTATGAAACAATGAACCATAGTTTGAGCATCATTAAAGGACCTAAATAGATGGAGGTGGGCAATGTTACAGAGATAATAGAATGAAATTTTCGAAAGAGACCTAATGTGTAACTCAAAGTTAAGTGATGAATCAAACAAATCACCAAGATTTCTGACAACAGGAGCAGGTTTGACAAGTATACCATCAACAGAAACAGAGACGTCTGATGCCTTAGAAAGTTGGGATTTTGGACCTACCAGTAACACTTCATTAGCTATTTAGCTTCAGAAGACAGTTCCTTCAGTAACCTTGCTTGCCTAATGTCTCACATTGAACTCTACCTGCTTGTCACTCACTACATTTTCTTAGACCATAAAACTTAACTCAAATTATAAAGGCCATTTCCTGGTAATAATGAGAAAAAAGTAGCTGAAGGAGCATTTAGCTGCAGAGGGTGAATATACTAGCCAGTTAGAAAATATTAACAGATAGCGGTCACTTATTGGGCAAGTATTTTATACTTGAGATATAATAATAACAATAATTCTTTGCATTTATATAGTGCTTTTCTCATACTCTGAAAGTCAGGAATTACTAAAGTTGAATATTTTACATTCTCTTCGTCATTTTAATTATTTGTTTTAATTTTGTTTGTTATTTAATTTTTTTATTTAATTTTTATAAATTTATCATTTAGACAAGAGAATGCAGGACATTATTAATGACAATGATACTCACAAATGGATGCTTCTGCCATGGTAACCAATCAATGGCAGAACATCCTTAAAAACAAATATGATACTCAAAAAGCATGATGTCATAAAAAATTATATATAAAATAAATATTAAAAATTAACTACAAGGAAAAATATCCAAAAAAAACAGTAAAATATCCTTCAACCAGAGTAGAACCTGACAGAATTGTCAGCTGCATAATGTAGTTGCTTCTTGTTGTTTTTGTAGCACATAAGTTGTAGAACATTAATGTCTTCAAAAATAAAGTAGGCTCACAGTATTAATAATACTCTTCACGTGATCAAATTGTATTACCCAAAACAAATATTCAGCATACGCAGGTAAACTGGACATGCTGATGATTTAAACAAACCAGTTAAATTAGCATTGCCCTACTAGCTCTGAAACAAGGAAGCTGAAATATTCATGTTGGTTTCTGAATTTAAACGTTTTTTTGTGCAGCACCTGTTTAATGGTGGTAATAATTTTTATAGGTACCATACATAATCTGCCTGTGCCCCCATGAGAGTGTTTTTTTTTTTCCCAACAGGCATGAGTGCCCACTTTCAGACATTACTGTGAGCATCATTACATTGTCGCATCCACATGGCCAACATCTGCTGCTATATGTTGACAGACCATTTTGTATCACAAGGTAAATTGTGCTTTGGCCTCTGTCATACTTTTTCAGTCCATAGATATAGCAGTGACATATTTTAGTGTGCTACAGTAATAGTACAAGCATTTCAGAGTATGATGCTTGTATTAGGAGTCATTATAAATTGTTATTTCTGAACTCTGTCTAGTTATCAAGTTCACTTGAAAGAATGACAGTCATAAAAACCCAAACCCAGTACTTTGAATACTTAGCCTTCCTAAGCCCCTATATAAAGAATCATGGACACTGGAACTCTCCTTTTAGATGCACCTACTGTCCCATTAGTAAATTGTATTTTCAGATGATTTTTCCATCAAATGATTAAAAGTGTCAAATTTTAAAAACCCTGGAAATATCTTGGCTGAACAGATTTATAGCACCAAATTCTATATCTCTCCTCTTAGTTAAGAATAAGGGATGACTGGATGTATGCCTTTTGCAAAGAGGCTTATGTAGATTAATCATATATCTCTGTGACACTATGTAGTATTCAAGCAGTCAAAGAGCCCAGCAGGTAATCATGAAATTCTATAATTAGGTAAACCAGGCTGTTCTATCCCTAGAAAGTCTCCTGAGAAAGACATCTGGTCAGAATGTATTTGATCTGTCTCTATGTTTTTTTCTATGCTTGAGAGTTGCTCAGGAGGTGTTCCACAAAGGGTGCTGATGAAATGCTGGGCGGGGTTTATCATGCCTGGTCACCAAGGCAACTAAGTGTCATCTCTAAGCTGCTTCATACCAGGCTAAAGATTAGGCTTAGTGGAGCTTTGTAGATTGAGAGCTCATAACACTTATTTTTTTAATCTTTTATTGAATTTATTAAAAACATATAACATTCCATACAATCAAGTCAAACTTGACAAAGCTAAATTCAAATCAACCCCCACCCATGAGAAAGAGAGGAAGGCCAACAGCTAGAGTTAAAGTATTGAGAGTAGTAAAGAGAGAAAAGAGTCATTTCCCCCAGTATAAATTCTTATTCTAAAATATTATTGGTTAGGTCCTGCCATGTTTTAAAAAAGTTTTGAACAGATCCTCTAAGTGAGAATTTGATTTTTTCCAGTTTCAGATAGTATATAAAATCAGTTACGCACTGACTTAAAGAAGGTGAGTTAGGATTTTTCCAGCTGAGCAAGATAAGTCTACATGCTAATAGTGAAGTAAAGGCCATTACAGTTTGTTTGTCCTTCTCCACTTTACGCCTATCTGGGAGTCCACCAAACATTTGTAACACCAAGGCTCTCTGATAGGTATTTAAATGTTTTTGTCCAGAAAGATGTTCATGGCATTCATGATCAACCAGAAACAAAATCTCAGAGAAATTTGCCAATGGCCTTTTTTAGCATTACCTGAAGTTGCTGAATTCTCATTTAAATTAATTTTACATAAACTATCCATTGAAATAAACAACATAATACCTTTTGTGTCAGTGACAGTTTTAGCATATCTAAAAGTTGCTGCATTTTTAGTTACACTTTGTTTAAATTAATCTATGTTGGTAAAACATTAAGAGCTACACTGTCTATTAAAAATGACAAGAATTAATAATTTATTTCATTTAAATTATGCCTTTTGTCCTCGTTGCTCCTTTTTGTCAGTCAGTGAGAGACAAAAGGAAAAAATGTAGTTATTAAAGATAGATTTAAAAGGTGTGTTTCATAACGTCAGAATCATCAGTTATTAAATTGATCAATTCTAGGTCAGTAAACCTCAAGCAAGAAAGTAGGCAATGCAAAAAGAAAAAATGCCATATATTTTGAGACCTTCTAGAATCGTGCTTGATGTACTCATGTCCCTGAGTACTACATAAAGCTTTCAAACCACCATCATGAATAATGATTATCTTTCATATACTTTATTTCAGGACAGTATGTGTATGCATATTGTATAATAAAAAAGAGAATCATATTAAATAGATTTAATTAGATACATCAATAATTAAATGGAAAATGACCCATTTATTATTTTTATAATAGTCCATATTGTTTTTTTCACTACTATGATATTAAAAATACATCTCTCTATTATATAAAAAAATCTTGGGATGAGACGAGACCTTTTCAGAAAGACACTTTCACGTCCCGCGAGACCAGACTTTGTGCCAAGAGATTTAACCACGCCTGGGGCTGGAAAAAAAGAGTAGATGACAAAGTAGAGCGTCGTAAAGAATTCAAATACGTTGGCACGATACACATGAAGAGCAGGTTAGAGATAATGGAAGTAGGAAAATTCGAAAGTCTCAAAAAAAAAATGATAGTAAAGATCACATTACGGCAAACAAACGGAAATTATTACTCGGTGAAATAACTTAACAATGAAAACAGATCGAATAGTGTTTCTTCCCAATGAAGAGGCGTATCTGCGAGAATTAATAGATTTGTTGTTTGGTGAAAGTGAAATCCACATACGGTGTCATGCTTGGGTCACAGAGTTGCACAGATACACAGGAGATTTTAGAGACAGAAATGTTATTCAAAAACTTCTGACAAACATAAGTCTCTTTCAGGAGTGAATCAAGTTCTGTGTGTAGTTGGAGGGGACAGTTCAATCTCTCAATTAAAAGAACAGAAAATCTTCCTCTTCATAGGGGCACACCTCGGAAGCGGGACCCCCAATAGGAGCAGAGGATGTCTGGGGGAGAAAAGAGACAAGGCAGTGAGACAAAAGGACAGCTTCTATAGTGGCTTTTAAACATTCGAAGCACCGCACAAGATGCAGATCACACAGCAATCCAGCAGCTGATTGAGCAAAGAGGTGGGAGGTAAAAAAAAAAAAAAAACTGTATTTGTTTCCCATCGTTTCACCATTTAAGAGGGGTTTCGGAGGAGCAACCGCATCTTCTTGGGTGCGTTCAGCCCCCCTCTTCATAACGGCTTGTAGTGCAGGCCTTTGGGGTTGGTGAGCGATGCGAGCAGGGGGCAAAGCCCCCTAGTAGTATTTAAAATCCATCCATCAATCCATTATCCAACCCGCTATATCCTAATACAGGGTTGCAGGGGTCTGCTGGAGCCAATCCCAGCTAACACAGGGCGCCAGCCCACCTCAGGGCACACACACACACACCAAGCACACTAGGGACAATTTAGGATCGCCAATGCACCTAACGTATTTAAAATAGTAAGTAAAATAGAACAACTTATAAAAATGACAAGTGTAGTCTGGTACTTTTTGAAATCGTTACTTTTTGTTACATTCAATGCATAAAAAGTCAGATTGCTTTCAACTTTAGTACATTAAAACAATTTAGGCGAGAGCAGGCCATTCATCCCAGCTCACCAGTATTATCCACGTAATTCTTCCAAAATATCATCAAGTCTAGTTTTAAAAGTCCCCAAAGTCCTACTGTCTACCACACTACTTTATTCCATGTGTCTATTGTTCTCTACGTGAAGAAAAACAACCTAATGTTTGTGCAAAATTTAGCCTTAACAACTTACCAACTGTCTCCTCATGTTCTTGATAAACTCATTTTAAAATAACAGTCTCGTTCGACTGTATTAATTCTCTTCATAATTTTAAACACTTTAAACATGTCTCCTCTTATCTCCTTTTTATTGAACTGATAAGGATCAGCTTTTTTAATTCCAAGGATTAATAAAACAACAGTGGGAGGTCAAGCTTTTAGTTACAGGGCCCCTAAACTGTTTAATGGTCTACCTGCTACTATAAGAGATGCCCCTTTGGTCTCAGCTTTCATATCCTGTCTGAAGACTCACTACTTCAGTTTAGCATATCCTGAATAGAGCTGTTGATTAACTGTACAGACTGCATTTCTGTTGTTGGTCATTATCACTAAAAAATAAGTAATATGCTAGTTATAATTTCTTACTAACCCTCACCTATTCTGTTTCTCTTCTCGGTACTCAAATGTAGCTCTTGGTGCCACTGCCCACCTGCCAAGTTGTTTTGCCTGCCTAAGGTAAAGTCATCTTTGATGGAAGATCGCAGGAATCATCGGGTAGAGGGGTCCTTTCGTCGGATTGGCTGACCCGCCACTGTCTCAGCTATGGAATGGCCAATAGGGGGAGGCAGCTTGATGGCCGAGGTCTCCAGGACTCTGAAGAATTCCAAATCGTATTATGTGATATCATCTACTGTTGAATTCTGCTCCGTACTTGTAATATTTCTATTGCATATTATTATATTATAAATATTATATTGTATTGAAGATTACTTGTGTTCTGTTCTATTGTATTGACCCCGTTCTTTTTGATACTCACTGCTCGCCCTACCTACCTGGAAAGGGGTCTCTCTTTGAACTGCCTTTCCCAAGGTTTTTTCTATTTTTTTCCCTACAAGGTTTTTTTTTGGGGAATTTTTTCTTGTCTTCTTAGAGAGTCAAGGCTGGGGGGCTATGAATAGGCAGGGCCTGTTAAAGCCCATTGTGGTACTTCTTGTGTGATTTTGGGCTATATAAAAATAAACTGCATTGTATTATATTGTATCTTTCCTCATAGCTCATCCCCTGCAGTCCTGGAATCAACCTAATCACTCTGCTCTGCATTTTTTCTAGTGTATCTATGTCTTTTTGTACCCTCAAGACCAACATTGTACACAGTATTCCAGGTTAGGTCTAACCATTGTGTTATAAATCATCAGCATAAACTCTTTGGACTTGTACTGTACACCACACGTCAGGGTCATATGTAACCTAACAGTCTTCTTAATGGTTTCTGAACACTGTCTTGCGGTTGATTGTGACAAGTCCACTGTGACTTCTAAATTCTTCTCACAAGGTGTTTTTTTAATTTTCAGGCCTCCAATTGAGCATTTAAACCTAATATTTTTTACTTCCTAAATGTACTATTTTAAATTTACTGACATTATGTTTAATCTGCCACAAATTTGCCTAAGCCTGTATGCTGTCCAGTTCCCTCTGAAACGATTTAACAGATTCAAGATTATCTGCCAATAAACCTTTCTTGGTATCATCTGCAAACTTATCTAGCTTGTTACTTTTATTCCTATCCAAATCATTTATATATATTAAATTCATCATGATGTCACTTGGTATCGGTAAACATTTCAATCTGGACAGTTCACCAAAATATTCATCAAGATTTATCCTGTCACCTTATAAAATACAAATAGTGCATACTTTATTGTTTATCAGGTGCCATGAATCAAGTATGCTAATTCAAGTAAGTCAGTCATTCATTCTGTCCTTCCAATAATCATCATGTACTCCTGCCAAAAAATGTTTTCTTTCAGTTATATTAAAGCTTACATCAAGTATTTACACATTTTTCAAAGGAAACCAAAAAATACTATTGCTTATTATATGGCCATTGCTGCGGTGGGTTGGCACCCTGCCCAGGATTGGTTCCTGCCTTGTGCCCTGTGTTGGCTGGGATTGGCTCCAGCAGACCCCTGTGACCCTGTATTCGGATTCAGCGGGTTGGAAAATGGATGGATGGATTATATGGCCATTGTTAGTTATCTATGTATGGCTCCGAAGTTCTTATGACAATAATTCTCTTTGGTCCCAATATGACACTGATATTCTTATTTGGGTCCTAAAATGAAAAAGATTAAGAACCGCTTTCTCTAGACAATGAAACTGCACAAAAACAATTCTGTCCTCACTTCTTATCTCATGCAGTTTTTTTTTTTTTTATAAACGTGTGGAATGCTCTTTACTAAGAAAGGCAATTTAAATACTTTTATGCACTTGGCAGATAATTCAGATAAGACCAAACAGCAGGGTTTTAGAGGACAATATGCTAGTAGAAAAAAGCACATATGACATCTCACACAGTTTAAAGGCAAGTTACTGAAATGAGCTAACAGCATGAGCCAGAAAGTCCTTGATCAGAAACTCCTTGTGAAACTGAAACATTCAAACAACCACCACTATATAAAACTCTCAAGAATTCCCTACAGACCTTAAGAAAAACAAAGAGAATTCATGTTGAATTAAGTGTGATAAAAGTATTTAAATGTCCCCATGTCTCTTTTATGCATGGTTTTTAGTTAAGATGTTTGCCAGATGCATTAAATATATTAACATATTGCCCCCTATTGTTTAAAAATCACAAAAATTTCCTTGTAAACTAATGTAGTTTAGTTTCTGTATTACACCATGTCTGAAGAAGGGGCCTGAGCTTCGAACATGTATATATTGTGATCTTCTCAGGTAGCCAATAAAAGCTGTCATTTTGCCTCACTTCTTATTGCATTCATGAACTGTGGAAATAAATCACAGTGTTTCTACACATCACCTGTAGTGCTGGTTATGTTATGTACATAATTTTAGGTAAAGGTGTTTACCAAATGTATTAAATACTAGTCACGTTACCGGTCAAGGTAATATAATAAATTAAAAAATATTTGATATCTCTTGCCCTTTGTGTACCTTCAGGTCCATTATTCTCTTGATTGGCACTCCCTCTTTTAAGCTCATTCCTGTAAAGCCCGCCTCTCAGATTTTGTCATTTTGAGGCACTTTGCTCATCTCATGTTCGCTTTTATACATCCTATCTTTGAAGGCGACTCTCAGTGTGCCTCCTATGCCTTTACTACTCTCTTGTGTATCTCACACTCACACTTCCTCTTTCTATTGCGTTACAAAAGCAAAACTGCCCATTCACAGAAAAAGCCAAACTGTCTAATGCACTTGCCCTGAGACGTTGGACACACAGACCTCCAACATGCAGATTGTAAATAGCGACAGCATTTGTGTTACTTTTCTTGTTATTTTTAAAGATTTTTTTAAATATCATTATAATTTCCTTTACCTGAAATAAATTACCATGCTTTTTCATGTCACTGATTGTGCTGATTATGTTGGAATTATATATCCCTTGTTGAAAACCAATGTTCACCCCTGCCAAACAAATATCTAGTGTCTATGTTCATTAATGAAGAAACCACAACAAGGCCCCCAAAGGAGTGAGCATTCATTTCTTTAACAGTAAAAAAAAATATAGTAGTAATATAGTAGTAATTAAGTATGATGCAGATATTTGGACATGCTAATAACAGTTAATCAAGCAGCCTCTAAAACAGACTGGAGTTTGAATCTGTTCTGTCCTTGCGTTTCTCATGGTCTCGCATGGCTCATATTTACTTGTGCCTAATATCTTGAGCTCATGTTTCAGAATATTTTAGATCTTTTTAAATATTTATAAGAATGCTGCCTCAAACAAAGTACAGTGCAACACATGCTAGGTTCTTCCATCTGGCTAGGAAATACATATGATGGGTATGTTAACACATCTAGCAGGCCTAAGGTAGCAGCAGTATCCATTAAATGAGTAAACAAGTACGTTTTTTAAAAATTTCCCTAAAGGTCTTTACATTTTTTAAATAGAGTTTTAATTTTATTTTCAAATTATTAGCATGGTATGTAGCAATTAACAGGTTTTATACATGTGTTTTTATGGGTTTTTTCTTTACTATGTAGAGTCTATTTTTTAGGCTGTTTGATTATTCTGAGCAAATTTAAAAAGTTTTATTTTATTCTCAATTCATTTCTTTGTTTATATGATGTAGTGGTATGTTTCATGTGACCTTAATGTTCATGTTGGAAAAGTATGACGCTATAATTATGCCACCAATCACATTACAAATCATCCTTCGATGAATAACACTATTTGAACTTGAATTATAGTGTAGTTAGTTTCAATTATGAGTAGCCCTAGCGTAAGGATTCATTTCTCAGTTTTAGATCTTTTTTTCTTGACTTCGACTCTTGGATTCTCACTTTGCATTCATGTTTTGGTTGCCTTTTTGTTTCCCTTCTTCTGGTTTTGACCTGATTTCCCCTCTTCAGTTTTTTTGCTTCGTTTAATCATGGTTAAAATGATTAAAAACATTTTTGCTTCATTTTTTCCTCACAATAATCCTTAGGCACTAGCACGTAATAACAGGAATGAATACATGAATTTAACTACATAAATTACCATATCCAGTGTCAAAGTTGCAATGTTTTGTTTTTTTTTATTTACCTGATCTTTCATCTGACACCATGTTTAGCATGTTCAATTAAAGCATTTAATTTGGTTTCATTCTGCTGACATGCTTTGTTTTTGCACCACAACTGGCATACATGTGTCCAATGAGGCTGTTAATAAGAGGCCTTCAAATGTGTGGCACTACATCACAACACAAATTTCCTATTCTGTAAGGATTATGTAAATCTCTTAGCCGCTTTGTTGTCATAGTGGAGAGTAATCCAGTTATCACAAATCTCTTGTAGCATCTTGAGACTTCTCAAATGCGGGATGAAATGTCCTTGATTTAGGTCATCCATTTCTCAGAGGTTTTAACAATCTCTGAAGCAAAGATGTTGACATTCTTAGAGGCACATTTAAAAGATGATCATTTTTTAAAGATAATAAGTTTGCAAATCTTGCATTTCTACTCAGACTGAAATCTTCAAGTAATATGAAGCTCCACATAATGAACAGTTACATTTCACACTCTTGCCAGCAAAGACTTAACCATATTTAGGCAATTATATTTCAAGCATAGAACATAGACATGGTTAATTGGAGTCTAGTGCATTTCATTTTATAATCTACATTAATTTTAATAATTTATCAAAGATATGCACAAGCTGAAAGAACTTAATTTTTATTTCTAACCTTCCCTGTCTGTTTGCATTTCTAACAGCTACTGACTTTGAAAATGAACTTAGTTTCAGACCTTTAAAACCATATCTCACCCAGGAATGACAGGATTAGCCCATGTTCTGCAATATAACAATCTCCTTCTAAGCAGCTTGGAAGGTTTAACAAAAGCATCTTTTAATTTAATGATCCTAGTGCATATCCTTTAACATATTATAGTTTATGAATATTACAGTACCTTTTTAGGTAGACTGGCTAGGTATTTCACAAAAATAGTGTTTAACTGATTTTTTTTTTAATTACTATTCTTTCACAGCTTGTCTGGGTTTGAATCCCACCCTGATCACTTTCAGTATGGAGTACGCACGTTTTCCTGTATCTGTATGGGCACTTTCCAAGATTCTTTCATTTTCCCCTCGCATCTTGGAAGACGTTCATGTAATAAATATGGACGTTCATGTAATAAATATGGACTCTAATTGGACTGAAAACAGTGAATTGGTTGTGCACTTGCATATTGTGGGTTCGTGCCTTGTGACCCATGTGACTACTGGAATGTGCTATGGCATCCAAAAGAGTATATAAAATGGTTTAAGTCAGGGATCTCAAACTCTGGTACTGGAGGGCCGCAGTGGCTGCAGGTTTTCATTTTAATCCTTTTCGGAATTAGTGACCTGTTTTTGCTGCTAATTAACTTCTTTGGAATTAATTTTAATTGACTTGCTCTTGAAGACTCAGACCCCTTAATTGTTTCCTTTTCCTTAATTAGCAGCCAAACAACAATGAAATACAAAATGAACCAAAACAAAATACGGCAAACTGTGACCATCATACAATATCTGAAAATAAAAAGGGTGGAGGTCTCAGGAATGTTGATTTGCTCAGGTCCTACAATAATTTCGGAAATATTTATTATTGCACAATTGGAGCAGCAACAAGCCATGGAATTAAAGAATAGGTTTAATTAACAAAATGAATCAGAGCCTAATTAAGCAACTGATTGAAGTGAAATTGGTTGGAGTTTGAGGACCTCACTTAGTTGGTCTTCTGTTGGCTCATTCACTTCACATTTCACTTCTATTTAAGGAAAGAAATTAAACAATTCTCTGGAATGATGAAGACATTCAGGGGCATAAATCATAGTCTCTCCAGCATGTCTTGGGTCTTCCCCGGGGCCTCCTGCCGGTTGGATGTGCCCGGAATACCTCACCAGGGAGGCGTCCAGGAGGCAATCTGATCAAATGCCCGAGCCACCTCATCTGACTCCTGTCGATGCGGAGTAGCAGTAGCTCTACTCTGAGCCCCTCCCGGATGACTGAGCTTCTTACCCTATCTTTAAGGGAAAGCCCAGACACCCTGTGGAGGAAACTCATTTCAGCCACTTGTATTCGCAATCTTGTTCTTTCGGTCACTACCCATAGCTCATGACCATAGGTGAGGGTAGGAACATAGATCGACTGGTAAATTGAGAGGTGAGCCGTCACTACGAAAGACCGATGCAGAGCCCGCATCACTGCGGACGCCACACCGATCCGCCTGTCGATCTCACGCTCCATTCTTCCCTCACTCATAAACAAGACCCCGGGATACTTGAACTCCTCCACTTGGTGCAGGATCTCGCTCCCAACCCTGAGAGGGCACTCCACCCTTTTCCCGGTGAGGACCATGGTCTCAGATTTGGAGGTGCTGATTCCCATCCCAGCCGCTTCACACTCAGCTGCGAACTGATTCAGAGGGAGCTGAAGATCAAAGCCTGATGAAGCAAACAGGACATCATCTGCAAAAAACAGTGACCCAATTCTGAGTCCACCAAACCGGACAGCCTCAACACCCTAGCTGCGCCTAGAAATTCTGTCCATAAAAGTTATGAACAGAATCGGTGAAAAAGGGCAGCCCTGGCGGAGTCCAACTCTCACTGGAAATAAGTTCAACTTACTGCCGGCAATGCGGACAAAGGGACCGAACAGCCCTTATCAGGGGGTCCGGTACCCCATACTCCTGGAGAACCCCCCACAGGATTCCCCGAGGGACACGGTCGAACGACTTTTCCAAGTCCACAAAACTCATGTAGACTGGTTGGGCAAACTCCCATGCACCCTCCAGAACCCTGCTAAGGGTGTAGAGCTGGTCCACTGTTCCGTGACCAGGACGAAAATCACACTGTTCCTCCTGAATCCGAGGTTCGACTATCCAATGGACCCTCCTTTCCAGAACCTCCGAATAGACTTTTCCAGGGAGGCTAAGGAGTGTGATCCCTCTGTAGTGGAATACACCCTCCGGTTCCCCTTCTTAAAGAGGGGGACCACCACCCCGGTCTGCCAATCCAGAGCCATGAGGAAATCCAGGCATATCTCATCCACCCCCGGGGCTCTGCCACCAAGGAGTTTTTTGATCACTTCAGTGACCGCAGTCCCAGAGATGGGGGAGCCCACCTCCGAGTCCCCAGGCTCTGCTTCCTCATTGGAAGGCATGTTAGGGGGATTGAGGAGGTCTTCAAAATACTCCCCCACCTACCCACAACATCCCGTGTTGAGGTCAGCAGCACACCATCCCACTGCACTGACACTACACTGTTTCCCCCTCCTGAGTTGCCGAACAGTGGACCAGAATCTCCTCAAAGCCGTCCGAAAGTCATTCTCCATGGCCTCCCCAAACTCCTCCCATGCCCGAGTTTTTGCCTCAGCAACCACCAAAGCCGTATTCCGCTTGGCCTGCCGGTACCTATCAGTTGCCTCCAGAGGTTCCCACAGGAAAAAAAGGTCCAGTAGGACTCCTTCTTTAGCTTGACAGTATCCCTCACTGCTGGTGTCCACCAACGGGTTCGGGGATTGCCGCCACGACAGGCACCGACCACCTTATGGCCACAGCTCTGGTCAGCCGCCTCAACAATAGGACGGACTCGGGACGTGGTCGAAGTTTTGTCGGAGGTGGGAGTTGAAACTACTTCTGACAGGGGACTCTGCCAGATGTTCCCAGCAGACCCTCACAACACGTTTGGGCCTACCAGGCCTGACCGGCATCCTTCCCCACCATCGAAGCCTACTCACCACCAGGTGATGATCAGTTGACAGCTCCACCCCTCTCTTCACCCAAGTGTCCAAGACATGTGGCTGCAAGTCCAACGACACAACCACAAAGTCGATCATCGAACTGAGGCCTAGGGTGTCCTGGTGCCAAGTGCACATATGAACAACCCTATGCTTGAACATGATGCTCATTATGGACAATCTGTGACAAGCACATGTGAGCATTGAAGTCTCCCAGCAGTACGAGGGAGTCCCCAGAAGGTATGCCCTCTAGCACCCCCTCCAGGGACACCAAAAAGAGTGGGTACTCCAAACTGCTGTTCAGCGCATACGCACAAACAACAGTTAGGACCCGTCCCTACACCGGAAGGCGGAGGGAGGCTACCCTCTCGTCCACCAGGGTAAACCCCAATGAACAGGCTCCAAGTCGGGGGGCAACAAGTATGCCTCTCACCGGGGGCAACTCCAGAGTGGTAGAGAGTCCAGCCCCTCTCAAGGAGATTGGTTCCAGAGTCCAAGCTGTGCGTCGAGGTGAGCCCGACTATATCTAGCTGGAACCTCTCTACCTCGCGCACTAGCTCAGGCTCCTTCCCCTTCAGAGAGGTGACATTCCACGTCCTAAGAGCCAGCTTCTGTAGCCAAAGATTGGACCGCCAAGCTCCCCACCTTCGGCCACCGCCCAACTCACACTGCACCCGACCTCCTTGGCCCCTCCCATAGGTGGTGAGCCCATGGGAAGGGGGACCCACATTGCCTCTTCGAGCTGTGCCCGGCCAAGCCCCATGGGTGCAGGCCCAGCCACCAGGCGCTCGCCATCGAGCCCCACCTCCAGGCCTGGCTCCAGAGGGGGGCCCCGGTGACCCGCGTCTGGGCGAGGGAAAATGCTGTCCAAATTTTTTATTCTTCTTAGGAGGTTTAGTTGAAACTAAAACACTAAAGTACAATGTATATAATGCTATGAGGAATAAGAAACATTAAAGTTTTGCACCTGACAAAGAGAAGAGAGGCTCTTCTGTCTAATGTCTCATGTTTTATGTACCACAATTAAATGGAAAAAAGGGTAGAGATTGCATCTGAACTTGCCATACCTGCAAATCTCACATGACAACTCACTCCATCAGACAGCTGTCAGAAAATGGGGCAAGTTTGAAATACTCTGGAAATGGGAAATGGTGCTAGAAAGTCATCACACAGTCACATAATTTGACATCCCCAATGATTTCTAGCTGTGTAAATTGACATACTCAAGCAATGAGATCAACAACTGCAGCTGTCAAGTTTGACATCCCCTCAGGGTAGAAGTCATGTAATGTGACATCAGCTTTAGCAATGAGCAAAATGATCTGCACAAACTTGAATTTGTACTAAAAGCCGGTGTTTCACAATTTGACAAATAAACTGCATTTTGTGTCCAGCGAAATTCATGTCATTCATAACAGCATGAAATGCATTTATTCCTGTCTGGCAGTGTATTAAAGCAATAATTTACATGCCTCTGCTCTGCATTTAGTATTTAAATTAAGGATCTCGTGTGAAGAAAAAAATAATAATAATAACAAAAGTGTGCATATCCTTAACACTTACTAGGTAACAGGAGGTGAGGGGTCTGGTTGGCAGCATCAGCTTTCCTTGAAGTGATGTGCTGTGGAGAAAACATAGTTATGTGCACAGAGATGTGTTTAAGTACAGTATGTCTTTGTGTGGAAAATATGCAACAGGGCATATTGAAAAAAAAAAAACTGTAGTTCTCCGCAGCAATGTGAACAAGAAATCTTTACAGGAATTATTTTACCAGTTTGGTACATATTGTATGTGTTAGGCTGCTGCAGAAATAAAAAAACACAGAAGTGTAAACAAGGCTTTAAGAAGCAACACTCATTGTTTTCCATCCAAAAAAGAAACCTTTAAAACCCATAAAAAACTCTTTAATGAGTTTAGTGTCACAAAACTATGCAAATCCAAACTTCCTTGTTTTGTGAATCACTACTCCTAGTGATGTTGGGGTAAACTCCAAAACAAAATATCCCTTGAACAGAAAAAATATCTATCTATTATATAAAATAATCTTGGGTCGAGACGTGATCATCTCAGAGAGACACTTTGACGTCACGCGAGACTAGACATTACAACCTTAGGAAGCAAGACCCATGAGATGGAGACTTTTGCATGTCACACCCTACTTATAAACAATTTAAAACAATTTCACGGACATCTAACCTTCCAGTTGTTGGAATGCTTTTGGCAGACACATTTCATGTGCTCCCAGCTCCTAAAAATGTTATACGTTCTAGATGGCACGTGGACGACTAAGTGAGGGCAGAAAGAGCAGCTCATTGGAAAGAGACAAGAAAGCATTGGAGATAAAAGAAGGCAAAAAAGGATGCACAAGAGAACAATGATAATCTATGTGCAAATTCAGAAAATAAGGAAAGTAACAATCAGCCAGGACATCCCACGAGAGACACTTTCATGTCCTGCAAGACGAAGCAGTGAGACCAAAGGACAGCTGCTGTACAGGCTTTTAAATGATCGACGTGCAGCGCGACAAGCAGAACATGCAGCTCAGCAGCAGGAGCAGAAAGACAGCAGCTGATCCGTCTGCATCTCCTTAGCGTGCATTCAGCCACACCCCTCACAACGCAAGAGGCAGAGACGTGAAGTGGCTGGCACGTGGTGTGCCCCAGGGTTGGGTGGGCTCGCAAAGCAAGCAGGGGGCAAAGCCCCCTAGTATTTAATATATTCAGAGACTGGATGGATAAAATGGTTGAAGTAAGCTGTGTCTCAAAGATTAGTTACCAAAAAGATGTATCAGTCCATTTTCAGGTTTCTTATGTATCAGTACTTGGTCTGTGTTACTAGGTTTCAATTTGCTGAAATTTCTTATATCACGTTGCTATTATCAAGCTGGTGTGTCTGAAAAAGTCATCCTTTAGAAAGAACGCTAATAATTTACATAAGAAGAAGTCACTACCTTAAGAATAATCATGAGTTATGCAGACACTTTTGAAGCTTGAGTATGATTATCAGAGCAGGATCAAAAGAACTGTTGGAAGGTGAGAAAGCAGCATGACTTAAATAAAAGGAACAGTTTTGAGGGAGTGATGTCTACATGATTTGCATCTGATAATGTTAATTGTCAGCCACATTTTAAGTTTTTTCCCTTGATGAAAATATACGTATATCATGTCACAGAATGACTTTATAAAGAATAATTTACATTTTTTTTCTATTTTGCAGCCTTCATATACTGCATACTAAAGTGATATGTTCATAAAATTTGGAAAAAAAATAAAAGTCTTCAAATATGGATCCTTAGCAAAGTGTGCAGAGAAAAAAAATGATGAATATGCATTGCAGGCAAAAGCAGATGTCATGTTTGTTTAGGAAACAAAGATGCCACATCCTTACAAAACAGACAACAAAACATCTGAATTGCTTTGGTACATAAAGAAACACATCAGCTTCTCAAATGAATCATTACATTTGAAATTATGCCTGAAAACAAAGCAAAACGAAAGAAAGTCACTTAATCAGCTTGAATGGCCAGCTCAAATGAAAAATACGTCTTTATTAAGGACAAATTATCACAACTCATGAGTAAATGACAGAGTCTAAGAAATAGTGGTCTCCTAGTCGAGACAATGATCATTTATTTTGATACACTTACAGCCAGAGACCAAAACAATTACAAGGACGAAGAGATGATGCGTCACGAGGTAAAGAATCTGATATGTTCTTTTAGAAATGCGCTGTGCTGCACATGCCATTAATAATTTCATATTGTCTTTCTCATAATGGATGGACTTAACGGTATCATCTTTCTTAAGCAATTGCTTGACTTGAGATATGGACTGAAAGACTTATGTTTCCTAAAAATATCTATTTATCTACCTTTCTGTTTTCCTACTGCCCCAATTCATTTCAGAGTCATGTGAAACCAGTCTGTCCTGTTAGTATCAGGCTTAAGGTAGGACGTAAGCTGGGGCAGGGTGCTGTTTCATCACAGGCCAAGCTCACGTTTTCTCATACCTGTGCACATTCTGGGATATTGCAGGAAATCAAAATATCCAGAGAAATTGCTTTCAGACACATACATGCTCACATATGCAAAATACACACTGTTCTAATTTGTTTCCAAGGTAAAAGGACACTGAGCAGAAAAAACCTATATAATTAATCAAAGTTAGTTTAATGAAAGTAACCATGAAAGACTCAATAATATAACACAAAATAGGAATCACTAAGTATTCAAGGAAAAGAAAAACTGAACCCCTTAAAAAAGAAATGCCAAAAGGCTAAATCATCAATATATACTGTATCTACAAAAGTGGAGGACTATTCAAAATTATTGTGAACCTGCCAGAAAAAACTGAAAAAATGATGCATGCCTTAAAAACCCAAACCCAGACCTGCTGTTAACTCCACGGGTCTGCACACAACTACAATCTTAGGCTGCCTGGCCCACAATTCAAGAGGCAGGCTCACGGCCTGCACAGGCCCATAAATGGAAGAAAAGCTTTTAAAGTCAGAAGTATCAAAAAGAGGAGAAGTAAGAACTGTATAAACTTCTAGCCAAACAAGAAATATTTAATATGAATATTTAAAGTTTTTTGGATAGCTTTAAAAAGATTACAAAAATAAAGAAATCAAACATAAACAGGAAGCACATTCAAAATAATTAGGGTAAGTCCTCAATGCCAAATCACCCATTTTTTCAGCTGCTTCTTCTTAAATAGCAGTGAGGGAGATTGGAATTAGGGGGAATACTAGCAAACTTACCAAACTCAATATAGAGGACATTCAAAAAACATTATTTAAAGGACAAGGCACCAGACAAAACTGAATAAAAACAAAATTATGAATAAAAAAAATTTTATCAAAACACCAAAATCAATACTTTATGCAATATAATCCTTAAAAGACAACAAAAAGGTTAATGAAATAGAAACCACACTTGAGCCAGAAATAAAACCATGACAAAAGCTAAGTATAAAATTAGTAATAGTAATAAGTACAAAAGAATCCCTAAACAAAAAGCCTTTCCAACACATGGGCCCTTAAACTTTTATGTATAACCCTATGTTTAAATGTAACATTGTACCATTATTTTCATAGTTTTGTTGTTTCCATTAATTTTGTTAATTATTGGTGAATTCTGTATTATTTTACTTTAAGCCCTTGCTCATGGCCCTTCCTCAGGCTATATATGTGAGCTGAGAGGGACTCAGGAGCTGGAAATCATTTGTTTATTTTTAAGACCTGTAAGTATCCCTTTTTCTGTTTGAATTTATTGTTTTCCTGGATTATTCTTCCAGACGGTGTATTGAGACTTGTTTGTTTTCGATTGCCTTGTTTGGTACATAATTTTTGCCTTTTTTCCCATATTTTTCATTTTGGCCTTATTTGCTATTTTGTGAATAAATCTTCAATTTATAAAGATTCTCTGCTACCTTTTTTTGTTCACAAGCTGGGGGGTTGACTGTTGTCCTTCCTCCTTTGGGGCTTTTCAAAAAGTGTGTGGACATTTTGTATTTTTTGACCAGCTCCCCAATTTTTGGGGTCTGCTCTGGTAGAGTTATGGTGTGCCTCATCTGGGCAGTTTCGAGAAAACTGTGGCTTGCCCATTCTGCCTTTGTTAAAACTTCATCTCATGACATAAACAAATTAGCTAAGTAAATAATATTCTCATTGGTAATTGTAGTTAAATAACTACCTTTAAAAATACTTTTTACTTTTAAGCATTGATACAAAAACATTACAAATCTCAAAGAATGGGCCAAAGACATAAAGGATGAAACCCAATGCTCAGTGCTAAGACCACGGCTTGTGAAGTCCTTAAACAAGGGATCAAGTGGCACCCCTGGTAACAGCCTACCTATAATGTTGGTAGACCCCTACCCTTTAGGTTCAACAAAAACAGGACAATAGGCAGACTGAAACAAAACAATTAGGAAGCAATAGAAATATTATTACAAAGCTAAATTACAATAAACAAAACTAAAGCCAGGTACATAACCCTATGTCTAATGGCAAATCATTCTGACCCTGCAGCTATAATATATGGCGACTTTGTCCATGTGTCTTAGGTAGAAACAATGATAAACTCATCAGTAGGTGTCATGTTTAAACCATGAAGATGATACCAAAGAGAGAAAATGAGCTCAATAGTAATATTAAGGCAAAACATAAAAAATTCTGAAGAATTATATAGACCAGGGATCTCAAACTACAGTTCTGAAGGGAGACAGTGGCTGCAGGTTTTCATTCTAACCCTTTTCTTAATTTAAAACTGTTTTTGCTGCTAATTAACTTCTTTTGAATTAATTTTAATCGACTTGCTCTTGAAGACTCAGACCCCTTAATTGTTTCTTTTTCCTGAATTAGCTGCCAAGCAATAATAAGAAATAAAATGTGCCAAACCATGACCAGCAAACTGTATTGATCATACCATATTTGAAAATAAAGAAAGGTGAAGGTCTCAGGAATGTCGATCTGCTCACAAAACATTTTAACAGTGCTCTTAGAAAAGAGAAAATCAACAATTTTGGAAATGTATGACATTGCACTATGAGAGCAGCAACAAGCCATTGAATTAAAGAACGGTTTCAATTAATGACAATACTTGGTGCATAATTAAGCAACTGGTTGGAGTTGAAGGCCCTGACTTAGCTGGTCTTCTGTTGGCTCACTCACGCCACATTTCATTTCTGTTTGGGTACCATTTAAGGAAAGAAATGAAGCAATTCAGAAGAATGATCAGGGGAACCAATCTTAAAAAACAAGTCAATTAAAATAAAAGGAAAAGGAGTTATTTAGCAAAAAAAAAAAGAACTGGTCGCTAAATAAGATTAGGGTTAGAATGAAAACCTGCATCCACTGTGGCCCTCTAGGACTGGAGTTTGAGACCACCGATATAGACCAACAATTAAACAGGCAGACATATAGTTCAATGTATTTAATTTACAAATAGTTCAATTTCATTTGTTTTAATTTCCAGGAAAAAACTGAAGTGAACAGGAGAAGTTCATCCCATTATGATGTGTATCCAGAGGTGATAGATCTTGAGTGAGTAGGGGAGAGAGGCTCAAAAAACCAAACAAAGCCTCAAGGATTTTAAATGTTTTGGAGCTATTGGACAAGCCAGCCACAAAGCAGAACAGCCTATGTGTTTTGGGGCCAACTGTTCCTTGGCTGTGGCAGTTAATGTTTCATTAATTTTCACAGCAACCTGGACTTTATTTAAATGCTAATGATTTAAATGTAAACCTGTGGCACAGATTGACACATATGACCACAATTTGATACATCATACTCCCATCCTCTGTTATTAGAAGGTAACTGATCTGTTATCCTTAACAAAACCAGGTGATGTTTTTGTTAAATAATATTTCTGTTTTTCTTCAGCTTCTGTAATGTCTTAATTTCCCTTTCTTGGACAAAATAAAGTTTTATCTATCTAAACCGACAGTGAGAATGAACTCAGTCACCAAGCCAGGAGTTAAACCTGTTGCTTAATGTTGATCAGGGAAAGACTTACAACGGCAAATTTGTAACACCACTGAGTATGAACACTGACCATCACTGTATATTTTTGAACAAGGTATTCCTTGACTTGTTGACCACTCTTTTAACATTATGGACTTAAATAAATTCATTTCCCTCTTTGTACTGCTCATTCACACCCGTGTTTTAAATTCATCTTCCACATCTGGTCAAGTGTTGCGGCTCACTGTTCTATTCTCTGACTTTGTGGCTCAGTTTCCACACAGTGATCGAGAGACTCAAGAGACAGCTTCTGGAGCCAAAGTCGGTTAGTGCAGGTCTGACAACAGTGCTTTAAAATATCAGACCATAATAAATGTATGAAGCCATTCATTCCCATTGGGACTCTGTGAACTGTTTGTACCGTATTCCCCCTTGTGCAAGGTGCAGTCTCATGCGATATTAATTAACTGCAGTGAATTTAACTTTTGAACTATACATCTCTTGAGGGTACTCTTTTATCTCAGCCATTCCAATATCTGAAGCATATAACAGTCAGCCATTTTAATCTTAAAAAATCAGGATTACAGTGTGATGAAAACATTAAATCAGATATCAAATATATCTTAAAGGTGTGCAGAAGCAGTGCGAGTCTCTGTTCTTACTCTTCATGACGCCACTGTTGTTGTCAAACACCCTGCACAGCATAAAATGATATTGGACTATTTGAAACCGGCTATCCTTAGAATTTTTTTTATTATTATTCCTAGATTACTCAACAAGCGCCACGTTGGTCTCTTTTTCTTTCATATATTCTTCACAATGTTGGAATAACATCCAAAACCATGCCACCCTTAACCTTGCCAATTAACACCATATTGTTTTTAACAACCCTCTGTTTTTTCATCTAAAGCCCCCATTGATTCTTCCCCTCTTGACTTTCTCTTTCTTTACCTCATTATCACTATATATCACATAATGTGAGAAGCACCTACTATTATAATCATCTCTTTCTGTTGGTCTTTCTATCTACAGTATCTGCCTGAAACAGCTCACCTCCTGCTGGACTGATTTTGTTGAAATATGGCACATTTAATCTTTAATGAAATTTGTTGGGCCACTTCAACTTTTGTCATGATTTCTCAAACAGAATGCTCTGTACAATGACTTGAAGTTTCAAAATCTTCAAAGCATTGGCAAAACTGTGAACTTGCCTATTTTAATAAAACATTCTGTGCAACAACAAGTGTACGGTTTTCATTTTACCTTGGCAGTGGTTACACCAGTTTGTAAATTTTGTGTATTTTTCTCTTATTTGTCTGCAAGCCACTTGGATCCCAATATAATGCCAGGGAAATGGCATACACATTCAAACAGCTCATACAACAGCACCCTTGTCCTACTGCTTTGGGTAAGTTAAACATAAAAGTACAATTAGAAAAAAAAACGTAGCTGGTGCACAGAGAGGCAGATTGTGTCGTACAGTAAATAGCAATGACAGAATAGGATTACAGTTTGCACCTTGCTGAAAGAGTTACTTAGCAGCATAATATAGACCAGTCTGTGAGTGCATTATGGGTTATCAGTACCCAAAGAGCCACTTTTGCTTCTGTGTATCTTCAGACTGTAATTCAAATTTTTTATATTATTGGCACCTTTGGTAGTGCTGTTATAAAATACACTATTACTAAGAGCTAGATGGGGAGCTCAATTCGGTTGCTTTTCTCCTTTCATAGGGTAATACTGATAGTGATTTCAGACTATTATTGTTCATTTTATATGTATAGTTATTTTTCTTTTGGTAAGTCAGTATGACTCTATTGGGTATACTTTTAAAAAATATTATGTTTAAGAAAACAACAGCAGTTAGTCACAGACACATCACTACTACCACACATCAATCAAAGTCATTTTTACATCATTTGAATTGGAAACTGCTAAGAATGAAAGCTATTGAGCCACCACAAGCCTGTTTAGGCTTAACTACATGACACTGTGAGGTGTTGTTAAAAAGTCTGTATCTAATGGAGTCTGCTAACACAAATTCACAGTTATTTTTCTATATGACTCATTGATATAAAAATATTTAATAATGAAAAAGTGTGAAGTGATCTAGCTTTCAAATCAATTAACAAAGTTTCCAAACACACCTGAATGTTACTTCTTGCATTTTCCAATTTGTTTCTCCACACAGATAAATTAACTTCTCCTTTGTTACACAATCGTTTTTCCAAAATTTGTTGCCCACCTTCTCCTCTTGCAAGACATTCCAATAAACTAATGTTACTTATCTTTGAAAACTGTCTTTCACGCATTTTACTTGTTGAAATTCTTGCCAACCACAGTACCTCTTTGGTAATACTTATCTCTATAATACATAATAAAGTTTCCTTGCAATTTGTTATTTCATCAGTATTCTTTACCCTGCATATAACAATTTGCTTATACAGTTTCCATCCCTAAACGAACCTACTCCGTTTATTTTCTATCATCCTCCACAGTGTCCATTTCCTTACTATTCTGTCTGGTACTGTTTTCAAACACATTGACATCCTATATTGTTTATTTGATTGTTTTTTGAATATTATCTGTTTCCATTTCTCTTAGGACCTTTAAAGTGATAATCATTACTGTTATTGCCATAGTGTCTTCTTCAGTAACTTTTTTCAAACTCCTTTCAGGTCTGCATGCTGGTTTTCCCTCTTATAGGTTTTCAGCACTCTCGCAGATTTCGTTTAGTGCTAAGGTGCAATCAGCCTGTTTAATGGAGGTCTAAACAGTGTACCTCTCTTAATTTCAAGGAATTATTAGAATTTACCTGCTTTACTTATTAAGGCTTAATAAAACTGTTGTTACTCTATACTATAAGATCATACCTTTCTCTGCTTTTTTACGCCTACAGTCATGTTGTCTGTTCCCCTAAAAACATTCTTGTGGCTTTATAATTCCCTTCTTGGAAGAAAGTGTAAATAGTCCTTGATTTTTGATGACAAGACACCCAACAGTCAGTATAAACAGATCCAAATTTTTAAAACCAGCAAACTATTCATAAAAAGTAAAGCACAATGTCAATGAATTACTTCTTCCGGGGCTGTCACACACAGTTAGATCAACTACCAACCTCTTGTACTCCTACCTGATGTAATGAGCTGTGCTTAATTTAGGGATAGACCGTTTAATCTCAAAACTAAGTTCTTTTTAAAATCAGCTTATGAATCATCTTTATCATTATCTTTTTCTTTTCAGTATTATTACTTTTGCAGATCTTTCCTAAAGTGTTCCTCTAATTGTTCACAAGAATAACTTACTGTACATACATAAAATCTTAATGTGCAGGGTTTAAAGTCTGTAATTTTGTCAATTCCTTTAGTACTTCAGCTGTTAAACTTTAAAATACTGTAACATTGTGCTACTGAGGTGCTCATCAGTGGCGAGTTCCAATATGGAGTTTTTTTGCTCTTTATATCATTCTTTTGGGTAGGTCGCTATCATTAAACGGATCACTCACTGTTGCCACACTAGATGGAACGATTATATGTGACTTTGCACACTTGCCAATTTTATAGGTTACTCTGCAGCTGGCTCTGAAGCTGCTCATTGGCATGAGGGAATGTCAGTTCAAAGTGGTGATCATTCATCGCCCAGCTGAAGTAATTTGTCAGCGCCATTTCAATACTATATATTATTAAATATGGACAGAATAGAGATATTAATGTTCATAAAACTAGTGGTTGGAGAATGTCACTTTAATGTTATGGATCAGATCACTAGGTCATTAATCGCACAACAGAGCTAACCACTTTCAACAACTTTTGATTTTATTGCATACCTTTTCTCGTTACTCCATTTTTGGATTAACAAAGATTATGAATGTCCAGGAGAGCTTACACAGATAATGAGCATCATTTTTATGTACAGAAAGACCAAACAGGAACACAACAGAAACAAATGATGCATTTCTACATTAAATGCTTCTGTATCTCATCTTGTCTTATCGTTTCATTTACTGTATAATTGTTTCCTGCTGACTGTCAATGTGGATACGGAATCTGAAGGGCAATGCCGACTTTCTCACATCCAGTACCAGTCTTTATCTCTATAGGGGTTTTGTAGGTGTTTCTATGCCATCTGTAAAGGCTAATTCTCCAGAATTCCGCAAATGTTCCCGTGAACTTCTTCCTTATGGCCTGTGCCTGTCAGACTTTATGTGGAATTGACCAGGGAATGATTCCCACTAAATGCCCAATCCTCCTCTCCTGGTTCCTGTTAATTGAAAGCAGCAATGGCTGTGCTTTAAGTTTCCCAAGATAGTCTATGACTCTATGGCATGTGGATGGAAACAGTGGAGTACTAGGAAAGAGTTCATGCAGATCCAGGGAAATTGTGGAACTGCTGCATAGACAGATTTGTACCCAGGAGCTGTGAGGCCATAGTGCTAACTGTTTTGTGCTACCCTGACACATAATATACAGATACTAAATAAAGGCCAAAACTATTTCAGCTTTTTAAGCTTGCAAGCAAGTAGATGGATTGCAAGCCATTAAAAGAAGATTGTACTTAATGCTTAATGTCATGTATTGCAATTTTTCTTGGTTTTGTGATTTTATTAAAGGGAACTCTAAAAGAAAGCAATGAGAGAGAAAACTACTTGCAGCAGAGTTAATGGCAAATGATTCACTTCTTCGGTACTGAGGTAGTAAATAACATTATCAGTGTAAATGGAAATCTTAAATTCTCATGAGATCTGGAGTAATGAACGTTTGCAAAGCTTTGAAAAGCAACTGGCCATAACAACAACAAGCAGAAAGTTTGATTTTTGATCTGAAAGTGGTGGTGCAGTACAACTGCAGACCTTGATAGATTTGTTCTGTCCAGCTTTGGATCAAGTTCAGTGTCTTAATATGCACTGTCAGCCACCGGCACTTTCAAGTCAGAAGTGAAGTTTGATGGTTCTCAAAGTGTGGTTTACGGATTATCAGTGGTCCCTAAGTGTGAGTGATTTGGTCTGCCAGCTGACAGTCACCAGGGCAAAGTGAATTTTAATAGCTCAGATATTTTAGTATTTACACATTTATTTGTAACAATCAAGGTCTGCTAGTCAACATTGGCAATATTAACTAGTATACTTCAATACATGAGAAATGGCCCTAAAACTAAAAACACAAACCACAGCGTCTAATTTTCTTGAGGAAGTTAACAACTTTTGCTTCTGTTCCACACCTACCTGTCTCCTCTTCTGTTTGTTTGATGTAGTCGAGCCTCTCTCTCATGCTTTCTCACTTTCTTACATAAAACACTTCTTCAACCTTAGTCTCTCTCTTGTCCAGCCAATCTCGGTCACTGAACAGGTCTGTCTTCTAAATTCACTTTGATGTCAGCCTGTAGAACCCATGTTTGGACAATGCAGTCCTTTAACTCCATGCTGACAGTGACATGTTTATCTGTGCTGATAGACCGCCTGCTGTTAACCAGTTTTCAAGGCAAATGGGTTTGTTATGGGCCACAGGATGAAATCCAGCACATTGAAATGCAAATCTATTAAAATTGGAGTTGAATTTTAGCATTTTTCCCACAAATGTAATGCAGAATTTTGCTAACAGGTGACTTTCCTACCCAAGTGGCCTGTTGTTAAATGTGACTTTAGCAAAGTTGTCAGTGGTCCAAAACACTTTAAGTACCATTGCTGTAGGAGGTGCTATTCCCAAAATGTATGACTTAGCAAGGCAGGTACTTGATGGCATCATTCACAATGTGTATTCTGTTCTGTTTTAGCTAAATTAGACAAGATACAGTAGATGAGTCTAGGAGAAAGTGTCATGTGAATGACTGAATTGAATTCCTAATCTGAGATTCTAATTGAGAGCACATGAGGGGAGCTAGGTGGCACATGATGCGATACACAGAGATCAAGGCAGGATTCTGTAATTACTGGGGATAGTACCAGAAGTGATATTCTATATGTTATAAAGATGATTAAAAATAAACCAAAGTCAGCTTAATATTGCTATGAATCATACATTTGTATTGCCATCAGTTCCAAAAAGCAGAATTACTTCATCATATACAGTATGAAGAAATGTCTTGCAACAGGAAAGAGTAAAATTTTGTCATTACTTTTACTTACTTAAATGCTCTGTCTTCAGTTGTTTTGTTTCTCTGTACTATTCTCAAACTGAACGACTCATCATGCACTGTAAGGAAATTGATTGCTGATTGATTCATTCCATTTCTTTTCATTTCATCAGTATTTTCTTAACATTTGTGCTCATGCCAGAAAGTGGCTATGACAGAAAGTGCATAACACTGAGATTTTTTTGCAGTTGACAACACAGTAACCACCTCTACGTTGCCATTTGTGTTGGCACTTTCAAAAATCTAAGGGTTTGGCTTGACAAAAAATTTAATGAAGTGTAATCAGTTCTGTTCATCTTTCATGGAAATTCATGTTTGCATGTTTGACCTACACACAACATTCTGCGAACTGTCCCCTTACCCCTCCTACAGTCTTTAAATTTCATCAGTTTGCATTTGGTGAAAGGAGATGTGATATGTCGCAAATTAGCAAGAATGAGTTAATAGTTATCAGCATTATACAGTATCTCCTAAATGAGGAACACTGAAACACAGAAATATATCACACGTGTGATGTACAGTGGTTGAATTCACGTGATTCTTCTCCTGTGTCCCTTAAACAAAGAACCGGATAAACAAAATTAAATGTTAGCAAAATAATTTAAAATGGTTAGAGATCTCAATAAATAGATTCTCAGTGCAAAAAAATAATCATAACACATATAATGCAAAATACACATACAACCATGTGCCATTACAACAGTGTCATGGTTGCAACATTTTCTTAGACACTGCAGGCCCAACAATGTATGCAGATACAACAATAAACAGTAAATTTCCTTTGCTTATGTGGCATGAAAGAAGCTGCCATACATCTGTACCATGAATGAAGGAAGGACCAATGCAATGTGGAACTTGACTGTACATGAAATGATGACATATGGATATAGCTGGACAGTTTGACATCCATGGCAGAGTGACGGGCGCTGAGCAGGCTCCTGTCAATCATGGAGAATCCACTGCATCCACTGAACAGTGTCATCTCCAGACAGAGAAGCAGCTTCAGCGACAGACTGCTGTCACCGTCCTGCTCCACTGACAGACTGAGGAGATCATTCCTCCCCCACACTATGCGACTCTTCAATTCCACCCGGAGGGGGTAAACGTTAACATTATACAAAGTTATTGTCTGTTACACCTGCCTTGCACTCTCCACCTTGCACTGCATTTTTATCACTCTTTAATTAATATTGTTTTTATCAGTATGCTGCTGCTGGAGTATGTGAATTTCCCCTTGGGGATTAATAAAGTATCTACAGTATCTATCTATCCATCTAGAGATTTGCTGGTCAAAGTTAGTTATCTGGACCATGCCATAGAATGATTACTGCAAAATACTGCCATAGAATGATTACTGCGAAATTTCTATTGTTTGGTAACAGGGAGCTACAGAGTTGTTGTTATATCAAACACTTAGCACGCTTTTATATAGTACTGCATCATTTGTTAAAAAACCATTTGTTTAAAACATTTATTCCCGATGAAATATGGATGTTGTTTCACTTAGTATATATCAAACAATGGAGATATGTCATCAGAATAATGAACTGATGGGTCATTAGTGAGAACAACAGGATACACATGCCACTTGGCATAGCATTTATGGTACCTAAAAAATGGATCACAGTTCTAGTGTTAAGATCATGCAGGAGTGCACAACCTAAAATAAGCTGAGAGAGTCAAGAAATAGTATCAAAATCACCAACATTACTAACTAGTATAGACTCAAATGTAAATACTGATGGAAGAATTTGGGTAGGTTCCTTCTACCAAAGAGTTTGACTTTTACATTAATAGTTATGTGTTACTGGGAGATTACATCAGAAATATTTTTATTCAAAGGCCCAGAAATGTAGTTTAAAGAAGGCTGGATATATGATTACCATGTACTGCAGCAGCTGAAAAACACTTCCCTTCCTGAAAGTGTGTCCTACGTGGGTAAAATATTTTGAATGGATGATCAACGACCAGATTACCAGAAAATTGGTGATATTAATGACAGGAGCATGGAGCAAAACATACAAAGAAAGATGAGTAAGATGTCTTTCCATATTTGTCCAAGCAAATGCAAATTTATTGTCTTCTGATTCCAAGCAAAATCTCAAATATTGTTGACCCAGTGGTAAACTCAGATTACCACAATGATACCATCTGCTTTAGTCTTTACAATATGTGGCTTTTTCACATCCAAATTAGCAAAATTACAATTGCATCTTTTTGTAATAAAGGATTTGCTAATATAAATAGTGATACTCTGAAAAATAAATAGGAACTTTGGAAAGAAATTGATTTAAACAAAATTATTTCAGCTAAAGTGAAGTGACAAGATAACCATCTACTAACATTTATGATACATTCCATCATTTTGCAGAAAACAAAATATATATATGTTTTCTCGTAACTCTTACTCCTGGATATTTGAAGTGTTCCGAGACAATTAATGAAAAAAGTTATCTAGCTTAATTTAATGAGTGGGACAATTCACTGAGAAAAGTGTAGTCTTATTCAAGTCACCTTTGAACATAGAGATTCTATGACATTTCTTGAATAGTTTAAGCTGAGTGGTAACAATGTTTATATGACATAAGACACCATATCATCAGCACAAAGATACTTCTTGTTAATGCTTTTATCTAATAATCTCCTTTATCTCTGACTGTTTCTGGAGACAAATAGCCAGACATTTGTCTGGTTTTGTGTTCTAGTGTGAAATAGCCAGAATTGGTGTTATTTATATAGAAATGCTTCTGGGCTAGAATACGGTCATTTGATCTTGTGATATTATAAGAGTGAACACTTTTGCCTTTGCTTTTAGCTACAATTTTTCAGGACCTTGACATTGTTCTTTAATAGTGAGTTTCTGTTATAGGACAGTAACTCAGAAATGTTTTTATTTACTTTTCTTCAGATAGAAAGTAATTCATGTCTGGCATAGCACTTTAGCTAAACAGTTATCTTCTCCAGTTTAGCTAAACATAACTAGTATTAATAGAACTAATTTAACAGACAGCTGTTTATAAAATCCACTGGATAGCCATGTGAACCTGTGGCTTTCCTGCTTTGTAAAGAATGTGTAGGATCGTGAGTGTCAGAGAGCCTTGATGGTTTGTCCACCTCGACTACATGCACCTTACTGAACTGTGGCATTTCTATTTTATCAAAGAATTCATCGGCCTGAGCTTCACATTTGTTACACTCTGAGGTGTATGAAGACTCATCATATTTCTTAAATATGTTAGTTATTCCTTTGTGTTTGCTAACATTAATACAAAATATAGTTTTGGTCTTTGCAATTGCAATTCTGACTTTTCTTTTTGTATTTATTTAAGGTCTTGCACAATGCTTATAAAAAGAATGGTATGACTTAAATAGTAGGTGTAATTTTCTTGTCTCCTAAAAATTAAATTCTGTATAGAATCAGATTTTTTGTTTCGTTGAGTACATCACTGAATGATCGTGATTAGTTTTTTTCAAGATGGCATCCTTCAATGGCACTGTCAAATAGTTCTCTCGTTTCAATATATGTGACCATTAACTTTGGTCAACAACTACACCTGGATTTGAGATTCTTAGCTTTGGTAATAGTTTCAGTGGAATTGAAGATGGCTTTACTTCGCAGACACAGAATAAACAGGGACAAAAATGGAACAGGAAGCCGGGTAAGAGTTGCAGCATGTTAGCCCAGCTTTAGCAACAAACCTGCTTTCTTCTTCTTCCCAGCATTCAGAGGGTAAATATGCAATAACTAGACAGGACACACTTCACTGTTGCATCAGCACAAATAAGAGACTGTTGTGTCTTCTGCTTCACTGAAATATGGGTGAAGCTGAGTGATCCTGAGGCTGCTGTACTCGCTCCGTACAGAATGACCCATATTGTAGTGTGGTATTAAGGAGAAAGTTGGCAGAATATGTTCTACAATTAATAACCTTTAGTGCACTGGCATACAAATTCTCTACCGGCTGTGCACATTTAATGTGGAATTCCCCACTAGTAAATATCTCCCTTTTTACCTACTGAGAGAATTTACAGTTGTTATAATGACTGCTGTGTACATTCACAAGCAGGCTGAAGGTGATGTGACACTCAGCAAGATATACAACATCATCACCAAATATAAAAATACACAGCCAGAAGCTGTTTCCATCATGGCTGTAGACTGTAGGTGCTGTAGCTTTAAAAAGGTACTACAAAAGTATCTTTAGCATGCCTGTTTCCAATAGAGGGAATAAAACAATGGACCACTATTACACCACCAATAAGGGACCATATCACTTACGGCCACATTTTGAGATTCCTGACCATCTTAATTTTGTTTACAATCAGAAGTTTAAGAGTATGCAGTAAAGATCCGACCGTGTTAGAGAGATGCAGACTGTGTTGCAATGATTGATTGTTCTACAATCAAACATTCATTCACTGATCTAAAGGAACAAGGCTACAAGTGTGTGGGCATCCCACCAATCAGAAATCCAGGATAAACAAAAATGTTTGTCTCAAGCTTAAAACATTTTGGCCACTGCTTTCCAAACAGGTGACAATGAATTATATAAAAAAATCAATGTATGACCTGGAGGAAGCTTTATGGTTAGCAAAACAGAAATACAAGGGCAAATTAAAAAAAAACTGAGGAGAATGAAAGCGAATATGGCAATGCTTACAGCCTATTACAGACTACAAAGGCAACAGCAGCACTATTTTCTGCCTTGAAGCATCTCTATAATATGAGCTGAATACCTTTGTTCCATTTGAGGATCAGAACATCAAGCCTTCTCTCATGGGCTCCCTGTGAACCTGGCGACTTTGTGTAAATGGTACCTGAACATGTGCGTATATCTTTAATGAGATTTGAACCTGTAAATCAGTGAGCTCAAGTTGTATTCCCCATTATATTCTTAAAACATGTTGATTTGTGATGTGATATTTTGCATTTATTGTAAGTTGATAAATATTTTGTATGTCTTTATTTGTAACTTAAGCAAAGCAATGTTATATTGATGTTACATTAGTGAGAAGTATTCATGTTTATAACAAGGAATGGGTCTCTTTGAACAGTTGGGGGGATGTGCCTTAAACCAGTTTGGCAAGTGTTTCTCTGCTAAAGTCTTTCAACACCCATAGGAAAGCCAGGCTGCCTAACTGCCAAGCTTTACCTTAACATATGGTTTTGGGGGATGGCAGGTGTGAAGGTGTTCTATTCTCCTATTGGTCTGAAGTATGGCTGTTTGGAATTGTATCAAAAGCATTTAAGTACCATGATGCCCTATTGGCTCTAGGGGTTGGACAGAGAATCTGTAAATTTACTTGCTTAACCTCACACTCTTTTTTACCAAACTGGTCCATGAACTGAAAGGACAACACAATGAAGAGCACAGCTCGGCAGCCATTTTGAGACAGGCATGCAGCCTGCTCTGAAGAAAGCTGACCAAAAATGATGCCATAACTAGAGACATTTTAAGTAACTAACAAGTCTGTGTGCCGCCTGAAACTACACATCAGCATTTATCAGGTTGTATGGTTGCCAATACAGTATTCTAATGTACTTTGCATATTGTTATTATCTATGAATATTATCAATAATACATTATTTAAATTGTAATTTGACTCCTGCTTGTCTTTTACTACACCTAATTGCCTGAGGTTATAGATGTAGAAGGGAAGGTGGGGAGAAGTTATATACTATAATACCTTATAAACAGTGGACAGTCTGTGAGATTTGAGGCATTCTGACAAAGGCCACATATTAATAATACAAACGGGGAAAGCAGAGCAATATATTACTCTACCAAGACAAAACATGTGCAAACCAGCTCTTTCCCATGAAGACAGACATTTTTTTTTTAGTAAAAATTGTGTGAATGTTTTAAGAAACCCCAATTGTTCCACTTACCAAGAATGTCAAGGTAACTTGCTTAAGTTATTATCGCCCAGTGGTTCTCATTTCAGTAGTAATGAAGTCCCTGGAAAAACCCTGTATAGTTTTAGATAAGCTGCTCAGTCTCAGACTTTCTTGATCCAGTTACAGTACCTATTATGAAAACAGGTCAGTTGATAATGCCATTATCTTTAGCATTTCATACTGCCCTAGAACATAAGACAAATGAGGTCATTACAGTGTGTTAGGATTCTGTTTATTGATTACAGCTTGGCCTTTTGCACAGTTGCTCCTACTAAGTTGGTCCACGAACTCAGGAATCTGGACTTACGCAACTCTGTCTGTAAATATAGACTGAACTGACAGAGTGACAGACTTCAGGTGGTAAAACTTTCTAAAGATGAGTGAGATAAGCCATTGTGTAGGTTGGTGCATTGATAGAAATCTGACCCTGAATGTTAACAAGACAAAAGAAAACAATGTGGCCTTCTGGTAATCCATAGGGAATTCAAAGGACAATTTCTACATGCCATCCTAGTCATTCAGCTCAGGTTATGCATTTATGTTGTCTTTTACCTTTCCTTAATAGCTCCTTTTACACCCATGACCTCAGCATTATCGTTATGTCGGCAATACACTTTGCGACTCTGGAAAAAAAGCTCACTCATCAAGTTTTTTATGTCAATCTATTGTTGCCTCCTGAAATACTCTGCAACACGAATGAGAACAAAGGATGCAATTGAGTCTCCTGAGTCAACAGACAAACAAACACCATAGAAAGCACACAGTAATTTGCGACAGATTGAGGAATAGTGCTCAATGTCCACTACTACTCAGTGTCCTGCTCTTGAACATCCAGTCCTTGGACAACAAGGTGGACGATCTTAGAGCCAGGATTCAATGTCAGTGGGACATCATAGATTGTAACCTTTTCTGTCTCACGGACACATGGATGACCCACACAGTACTGGATCAAGCAGTGACCCCTTCTGAGTCATTCTATGTGTTTCACATGGACAGAACAATGAAGACTGGAAAGTCTAAAGGCAGAGAAATATGTTTTATGTCCAACAGCAAATAGTGCAATTCTAGGAATATTACTAGTGTCTCTCACTCCTGTTGCTTGTCTTTTTTTTTAATTACTTTATAAAGCAGACCCCCGTGAACCTGTGTTAGGATATAGCGGGTCGGAAGATGACTGACTGAGTAACTGGCTGACTTTATTAACATAGACAAAGTGTACAGTTGGCCTTTTGTATCTATGGGTTATGCATTTGCAGATTGAAAATATTTGGGGAAAAAAATTCAGAAAGTTCCTTAAAGCAAAACTTAAATTTATCATGTGCCAAGCACTACACTGAATCAATGCAAATGAAGTGATATGTAGACCTACTCTGCTGTAGCCTCCAGCCTACCTGAGGGATAACAACAAGCCTAAAACCATTGCAAGAACTGTTTGATGATGAAGAAACAGTTTCTTATTACATTTCTAACTAAAGCATCTAACCTACCCTTCAGTGCTTAAAGATCCTCAGCCCTCGACCTCCACACATCCTTACATTACTATTGTAGAGACCTCAGTGTCCAGACCTCTGAGTGGCCGTGGAATACCTGGAGAAGCCGGCTATGAAGCACCCCCATGAGAACCAGGTACAGGGATTTGCAGACATAGCACTTACAGGGCACTTTGATTAGAATTCCTGGCTACTACAGCACATTGGGTCAGATGCTTGGCTGCTGGGGAGTCTCAGATTTGACTTTGGGTCAGCTCACACAGAGCCGGGGGAACAGTGTATTGTGTGAGTTGCCTCTGACCCACGTAGTGAGGTAGAAACGGCTGGAGTACATAAGGTTGCAAAGGGACAAAGCATCTAGGAGTGTGTGGTGCTGCTGAAGACCTGAGTGGCATGGCAGGAATAGCACTTAAGAATCCAAACAGTTCTTTGTAGGGCCACTCACCAGCAATCAGTGTAAAGAGGCTAATTTCATTTCTTCATCTCTTGCATCCCCCCAGGTTGTTAACAGTATTATTAAGCATCCTCCAAAGAGTCTGCCATTTGAGTGTTAACACAGTATGTATGAGAGAGAGAGATAATAAATTTCACATCATTAAAACGAAAGCAATCTGTAAGAGTTGATAGTAAGAAAATGTTTCGCTACTGCTAATGTGCACTATGTGGTTATGTTTGTGTCTGTACACAACATGTACAAACTTTTTTTGTCATTACTCCCTAAAGAATACAGTACTGTATAACAACTATTTATATACAGTAGCATTTAAATTGTTTTAGGCATTATAAGTGATCTAGAGATGATTTAAAGTATATTGGAGGATGTGCGTAAGTTTTATGTAAATACTACACCATTTTATTTTATTTCACATAAAGGACTCAAACATCCATGGAGTTTTGGTATCCATGGGTAGTCCTTGGACCAAACCCCCCACAGACACAAAGGGCTGACTGTATTATTCAATTGGCTTGCCTTGCACTTTGGTGTTGTATGTACTGTAACAAGACCTGAACATTGGCGGATACAGCACTGAAGATGCTAACCATCCTTTTTAGGACCATTCACCAGCAATTTACATTGCAGGCTCATTCCATTCCTCTGTCTCAGTTGTCACAGTATGTTATGCCATAGTAAATACATTTGCCGTTGTATGTCATATGTTGTACACTGTAAATTTTGAGTTTATATTTAACACTAGAATTCCTGAAACACGCGAAAAAACTCATAATCCCGGTACATATTAAATTCCTTCGCACCTCTCTCTCAGCATGTTTGGTTTGTAAATGTGTAAATCAGCACAAGCAGCAAGCAGCCTGCTATCCCATCCAAAATCCCACCCGGGCCCCCAACCCTTGATGGAGCTCAACTCTCCCAGCTCAAGCCAAGCCTCCTTATCTGCGTGTGAGGTGCCTGGAGTTGTATTGGGTAAATAATACAGTATATCATTATTTCGAATACATGTATTTCATGTGTTTTCCGCGTCTAGAAAGACCTGGGTAAGTGTGGGATGCACAAGAAATGCTTGTGGAAAGAGATCTCCAAGGAAGACAGGAATAATTCAATCAATCAGTCTTTATTCAGTCACAGATGAGTACATGGATTCTACATTGCAAGGCAAAAAAACAAAGTTCCCTTTTTACGATCAGCTTTTAATATCTTATATCCCTCCCCCTTCCCTTTACTTATCAATAAGCATAATCTAAACATTTCATCTTACATTGTGCAAACTGGCTAACCGTTTCTATTTTGTGTGCGTTGCAGAAGGGGCTCTAAAGAAGAAAAAGTCATCTTTCCTGTGTCTAACGGGTGAGTTCCAAAAAAATAAGTTATCCGTGGTCAGAATTCTGCACCCTGTCTTATGACAAACGCCTGTATGAATAACCTGCCATTACAGCAAAATAGCTTTGTTCGTTTTTTAACCCTTAGTAACTCGCAACCAGTTAATTTTTCTTTCACATGCTGAATGCATACATAAAGCAGAAACTTCTTCCATGTTATACTAATAATGACATGAAGTGTATAAGGTGTGAAGACTTTAGTCCAAATATAAAATAAACATATATAAACATAAATAAACTTTATAACCCAAAGGTCCTGAGTTTGACACTGGGCACTCTGTGTTTTGAGTAGTGAACAGCTATTATTATCATGGTTTCCACAATATAATAAAAACATACATTTAATTTGAGTCTGTAACACCCGGTGTAAATTTTGGCTACTTGTAAATCTTAGCACTTGTTTTTTTATTATTCAGTTTTATTCTCTCAGTGACGTTCACGTGGTACAACGAACTTGCCTCTCACTCTTTGAGTTGATGACATTTATCTCCATTCTTTTCACAAGAGCAGCACTGTGGTTGATGCCTGCTCAGAACTGTTTGTTGTACCTACAATCAAAGATATGATGTCCCGTGACCGCTATCAGACTGGACAAAGGCAGAACCATAAAAAAATATAGCTTCTTCACAGCCCTTTTGCCAGGTAATAGACTGCTATAACACAATGCAACTCTGCTTGGCACCATAAGTAAAATAGAACTTCCACCTGCAGCTAAAATCACTTCAGTACGCGAGCAATTCGCCACACTAGTGTTTAGATCTGACAGCGCCATGTAGACGGTGTATGCACTCAAAAAGAAGAAGCAATTGATTTCAGTCTGTAACAGCCGGTGTAAAGTGATGACTGAGAAATACCCGATTGGTCAGCCAGTTCATGTTGAAAAGCTCCTGTTGCTAAAAACCCGAGGGTGGACAGAACTTGCAAAGGTATAGGTAAAGCACAGAGATTAAAATACACGATTTAAAATATTTCAGTGAGGTTTACACCATTTGCTGTATCAATAAAACCCAATCCATCATTTGGGACTACTTCCGGTTGAGCGAACGCTGGCATGACTGATCGTCGTTGCTCTCCAGTAACTTTTTAACTTTTTTTTCTTTTTTACGGTTAACTTACAATCTAATGGACTAAGCAGATGTTTTCATTTTCATTTCGGGCAGATTTATTCGTTGAGTTTTATTTTTCAATTATTTAAAGCTAGACTGATTTCTAGCTTGACTGCTGATTTGGCTGTGTATGGACTATTTTTCGGCCTATCCGTGCCTTGAGACTTACCTGGCTTTGTTCTCCAGACATCCGAGTTGTCTGCGTCTTCGCTTAACCTGTGGACCGGTAGGATATTTATTTGGTTTGTGTTTGTTTGGTCCCTCCTCTCACTCGCTATCCAACCTGCGATGGGCCTGCTTCAGTACTCAGCTGCCAAGCTACTCCGACTCTGCTTTCACCTGTCCGAGCCTCCGCTGACTGGCCTATATCTCCACCCAGACATCGTATTCCTCCCCCGTCGGAGATATATCCACCACGGGTCCCGCCGGAGTATCCAAACTGACAGTTTGAAAATAATAAAATACATCTGGTGCAGTTCTCGATGTCCTCCACGTAATTTAGGCAGAGTCGCTGACCACAGTGTGTTAGCCAGCCTAGCCCAGTCAGCTAACACCATTACTAAATGCAATAACGCCATTGTTAACTTCGGTCTGCTGAACATCCGCTCACTCATGAGCAAGGGGCCTCTCATCCATGATCTCCTCACTGATCGTAAGTTTGACTTTTTCTGACTAACTGAGACATGGCAACAACCCTCAGATTGCTTTCGTTTTGGATTTTGAAAGCCAAAGGCCGGCAACTTGAATGGTTATATAAAAAAACTGGACTCTTTGTTCACAAAGAGATGTACAAAAGCCGTATAATTTATTACATGGACTGTATTGCCCAAACTAAATCTAAATTATTATACTCTTATTATTTCTTCCAATGAAGGAAACACCAAGTCATTGTTTTCACTACTTAACAATATCACACAACTCATCAGTCTCTCTGTACGGATTCCTCCAGTACTTCATTTGAGTAATCCACTCTTCTCTCACTACTGGTACTGTTCCTTCATCTTTTAAAACTGCTGCAATAACCCCAATATTGAAAAAACCTGGTGCCAATCAGACGAATTTCAGTAATTTTCGTCCTATTTCTAATCTACCCTTCATTTCCAAAATTCTGGAAAAATTAGTGGCTATTCAACTACATTCTCATTTATCTCAAAATAATCTGTATGAACAGTTCCAGTCTGGTTTTCGTCTCCTCCACAGTACAAAAACGGCACTTATAAAAATTACTAATGACCTCCTTATGGCAGCTGATTCTTGTTTAATTACTATTCTCATCCTCCTTGATCTGAGTGCAGCCTTTGACACTATTTGTCACACTACTCTTCTCAATAGATTATCTTCGATTGGCATTACCCACACACCACTAGATTGGTTCAGATCCTACCTCTCAGGCCACACTCAGTTTGTTCAGCTTAAAACTTTAACATCCCAACCCACCACTGTTACTTCAGGTGTGCCACAGGGCTCTGTCCCGAGGCCCCTCCTTTTCATTATTTACCTCCTTCCCCTTGGAAATATCTTTCGTAAATATAACATTAGCTTCCACTGTTATGCTGATGACACCCAGCTCTATCTCACTAGCAAACCTACTGCTTCCTTTCCACCCTCCTCACTTACTGATTGCATAGCAGAAATCAAATCCTGGTTTTCTTCAAATTTTCTTAAATAATGACAAAACTGAGGCTCTCCTCATTGGTACAAAATCAACATTATCCAAAACTGATCGTTTTTCATTTGTTATTGATAATTCCTTTGTCTCCCCTTCCCAACAGGTTAAGAGTCTGGGTGTCATCCTTGACAGTACTTTATCCTTTCAGTCCCACATCAATAACATCTCCCGGTCTGCATATTTCCACTTGTGTAACATTAATCGTATTCACCCCTCCCTCACTCCCCACACCACTGCTATCCTTGTTCATAGCCTTGTCACTTCCAGTCTGCATTATTGCAATTCCTTTTTCTTTGATCTTTCTCGCAAATCTCTTTCTCAGCTGCCCGCATCATTACTATTTTGAGCAGCTTCACTGGCTTCCAGTTCAGTTCCGAATTCAATTCAAAATTCTCCTACTAACTTTTAAGGCTATCCACAACTTTGCGCCTCCATATCTGTCTGACCTCCTGCATGTGCCATTCCCTCTCGTACCATCTCGAATCATTTTCACTTTTCAAATTTAAACTTAAAACTCATTTGTCTAAGACTGCCTTTTCTCTTTGATTACAATTGCTCTGTCTGATTTTAACTTTTGTATTTTACTTTTGTTTATAATCTGTATTTTATCTATTGTTTGGTGTCCTTGAGTGTTTAGAAAGACGCTTACAAATAAATAAAATGTATTATTGTTATTATCTATTCCAGACAAAAACTATTCTCCTTCCTGCTCTTTGGCAAGTATAAAGCAGGGACTACTAGATTCAAAAACAGCTTTTATTCAACTATAGAAGGCATCCTCAAAAGCTTTCTACAGTGCCATAATATACACAAATAAACTATGCTGTTTTAACATCATGTACAATTTATTTTTCCCACTACTACATATTTATTTATGTTACATGTTATGATGTTATGTTATGTTCTGATTGTTTCTGACCTTATACTATGGGGCTATAAGGATGGATGCACTTAACATGGAGGTGGGATTACATCAGGGATCGGCTCTGAGCCCTTTCTTATTTACAATGATGATGGATAGGTTGACAGATGAGATTAGACAGGAGTCGCCGTGGACTGTAATGTTTGCTGATGACAATGTGATCTGTAGCAATAGTAGGAAGCAGGCTGAGGAGACCCTAGAGAGGTGGAGATATGCTCTAGAGAGGAGAGGAATGAAGGTCCGTAGGAACAAGACAGAATACATGTGTGTAAATGAGAGGGAGGTCAGTGGAATGGTGAGGATGCAAGGAGTAGAGTTAGCAAAGGTGCATGAGTTTAAATACTTGGGATCAACAGTACAGAGTAATAGGGAGTGTGGAAGAGAGGTGAAGAAGAGAGTGCAGGCAGGGTGGAGTGCAGTGGGTGGAGAAGAGTGTCAGGAGTAATTTGTGACCAACTGTTATCAGCAAGAGTGAAAGAGAAGGTCTACAGGACGGTAGTGAGACCAGCTATGTTATATGAATTGGAGACAGTGTCGCTGACCAGAAAGCAGGAGACAGGACTGGAGGTGGCAGAGTTAAAGATGCTAACATTTGCATTGTTTATGATGAGGATGAACAGGATTAGAAATGAGTACATTAGAGGATCAGCTCAGGTTGGACGGTTGGGAGACAAAGTTACAGAGGTGAGATTGCGTTGGTTTGGACATGTACTGAACTGGATTGAGGTCTAGACTCTGGCGCACCCACTCCAAGACATTAACTTTTTCTGTTTTTAAGTCATTCCTATGTAGCTCTAGCTTTAGGTCTGGGGTCGTTGTCTTACTAGAATACAAGGCACAGGGTTCTTGAAGACTAAGTCATATTTTTCTCCTGGATTTCCATGCATTTTGAAGCAATCATTTATTTTCACAAGCCTTCAAGGGCCTGCTGTAGAGCAGTCTCGCCACAGCATGATGCTGTCATCACTGTGCTGCACAAAAATGGCAGTGAATTTTTTATATTGTGCATTGTTTGGCTTCCTCCAAACATGACATTTAATGTGATGGTCAAATTAAGTTTATACATTTTCACTTCTTAATGATTGATTTAATTGGACTACAAGGGATATTTTCTTGCCTCCATCCCCTGACTTGTGCTTTTCAATCACCTTTCTATAGAGTGGATAAGAGTGTTCTTTTGTCTTTACTTTAGGTTAGGCCACCATAATGACTCACCACAAGCTGGACCTTTCACATACAGTATTGGGTACATTTTGACTACAATTAGTTGAATCCCCTTGACTACACACAAGAGAACCCCAATGAACTAATTCTGAGGCTCCTAAAACCAAATTGCTGCACCAGGGATGATTTAGGTGTGCCATATTAAAGGGGGGGGAATACTAATGTGATCAATTATTTTTTTAATATTTGTAATTTAGACTACTTTGTGGAATCTATTTTTCATTTTGACATTAAAGTGCCTTTTTCTGTTGATCCGTGTCAAAAGGCCAAATTTAATCTACTGTGATTTAATGAATTAGTATAAAAATAAAATGTGAAAACTACCAATGGTGTTAATAGTTTTTATTGGCAGTATAATTAAGAATTCCAGTAGATGTGTATGTATGGCATTACATTAGTTTATTACTACTACTGCTTTTAGTCTGCAGTTTATTATTACTTGAAATATATCCAATGATTTGTGCCCTTAAATGTGCTTTAAGTGTTTCCCACAGTGTCCGTACAGATACTTTATATATAGAGAGAGGTATCTCCAGAGGTATTTTAGTAGTGGAATGTAATGATTTTATTTCCAGAATAAGAGAAGCATGGAATGAAATGATGGTATCATCATATCTGCAATATCTGAGAGCAGTAAGTTTTTTTAACAAAAAGCAAAGGAGCAATTTTGTAACTAAATGTAATGTGCTGGAAATAAACTGAATACAACAAATTCCATGGTTCCTGTAGGATGTGATCCTTGACAAAACGTGAAATTCTTTCAACACTTCTACATATTTTTGTTTCCTATCTAGACTGGGATTATTACAAAATTAAAATCTCCTGCCATTATAAACTTGTGAGAATTCATTTTGGGCATAATTTAAAAGTTTCACTTTATCATTCAAATTTGGTGCATATATATTAGTCATCATTTTATTTTATTCAGTTCCAGACAACAGTAATAAAGTACCCTGCTTGGTCTGATATTATCTCAGCATCTACACAGGGAATTTCTTTGTGAATCAAAATGTATACTCCTGTGGTCTTCTTACCAAACTTACTGTGAAAACCTTGGCCAACTCAGTCTCTTAATAACTGGGATTTGTCTTTCTTATTTAAGTGGTTCTTCTGCAGGAATACTATAGCTGACCTCAGGGAGCTGAGATGTACAGTAGAAACAGTGTTTCACTTCTTGAACTGAGACTTTTAACGTTTCAGCTGATAAAATTTTCACGAATGATCAATATTATGTGGTTTTTATATTTCAGAATTCAGTTTTCATAAAAGAAATATCTTTTCAACTTTTTGTACTTTCAGCAAAAAATCAACATTTTCCACTGAGGAGCCCTACCATCAGTAATGCAATGAGAATAACATTGAATAACATAAATGTGACTTGCTTGCCCTGCTGCATCCCCCATCTTGTCTCCCCAAACAAGGTTAATATCAAATATTTCAAAGTCATCTGAAACGCCACAATGCATGGCAGCTTGTAAAATACATATTCCCCACTAACAACAGTTACTAATATGGTTCCTAAAATGTAAATTAATTACTAACTATTATAGATATTACTAAAATGGAATAGAAATACAGGGTGATTTATATTTTTACAGAAGATCTTTAACTAACTAAATAAATAAAAATACATACATACATACATACATACATACATACATACATACATACATACATACATTATAGTATGAACACATATCAGAGAAAAAGGAAGAAATTTAAAAGAAACGAAGAAATTAAAAAAAAAATAGAAAACTTCTGACTCAGAGTCCCAGTCCCTGTCCCAGTCCCAGTGAGGCATTATGCAGACATAATGCTGTTGATATAAAGGAGCCCCAGTAGCTTTTCTTGCCACACTTTAGCTTAATAATTAATTGGCTAGAAGTCCTCAGTGTTAATGTGACATGGAGAGGATGTGCAACAGTTTTCATAAAGATAATCAGGTTTGATTTAATTTTCTCCAGGGGGTCCAGAGTATATCCCATAACTGAGCCTGCCCTTTTAATTAGCTTTTTGATTTTCTGGGCCTCTCTTGTAGCGTGGCTACCTGCCCAGGACAGCACAGCATACAAACTCTACAGAGTTGTAGAAAATGTGAAGGATGCCACTACCCACATTAAAGAAAAAGTCTCCTAAGAAAAAAAGGAGTCTGCCCTCCCCTTTCTTACAATTCCAAATCAGAAAAAGTTGTGACAGTATGGAAAAATGCAAATAAAACAAATGAAGTGGTTTTTAAATGTACTTTGACTTTTATTTAATTTTAGACAGTATGTACCCAAGATATTTTATGCTTGTCTGGTCAGCTTCATTTCAGTTCTTAGTAGGCATCTATTACTGCATTTCAGGAATGCACAACACATTCCAAAAAAAGTTGGGACAGTGAAGCATTCACCGCTTTATAATGTTGCCATTCCTTCTCACAACACTTAAAAGATGTTTTGGCACTGAGGATACCAAACAATGAAGCGTTTTTTGTCCTTTTCTTTCTGCAAACACTTTTTAAGTTGTACAACAGTCATGTCGACATGTCATTTGTCACTTCAAAATTCTCCACATATTCTCTAACGGGGATAGGTCAGGACTACAGGCAGGTCAGTCCAGTAATCGTACCCTCTTCTTCTACAGCCATGCCTTTGTAATGTGTGCAGAATGTGGTTTTACATTGTCGTGTTGAAAATTGCATCCCTGGAAAAGATGTCTTCTTGAAGGCAGCATATATTGCTCTAAAATCTCAGTTTACTTTTCTGCATTAATGCTGCCATGACAGGATTACAAAATGAAATTGCCAAGGGCACTGACACGACCCATTTCTATGGTAGATTTTGGACTTGTTGCTGACAACAGAATAGATCAGGGGTCTCCAACTCCAGTCTAGGAGAGCTACTGTGGCTGCAAGTTTTCATTCTAACCCTTTTCTTAATTAGTGACCAGATTTTGCTGCTAATTAACTGTTTGCCTTAATTGTAATTGATGCACAACTTAAGACTCAGGCTGCTTAATTATTTCTTTTTTCTTAATTGGCAACCAAACAATATTAAGACACAAAATGAACTAACATATAAATTAAACAACCTGCATCCATCACACAATAACTGAAAATAAAGAAAGGCGAAGGCCTCAGTAATGTTGACCTGCTCAGGTCCACAAAACATTTTGACAGCACTCTTAAAAAAGAAAATCAACAGTTTTGGAAATGTGTGCCATGGCAGAATGAGCCCCATGGAATTAAATAACGGGTTTAATTAGCAACGAGAATTAGCTTCAAGTTAAGAAACTGAATGAAGGTTGGAGTTTGATGCCCCAACTTAGTTTGTCATCTGTTGGTTTACTTCACATCAAATTTATGTTGAGGTGCCGTTTAAGGAAAAAAGAATCAATTCAGCAGTCAGATCTCAAGAAAAGTCAATTAAAATAAAGGGAAATAGTTAATTAGCAGCAAAAACTGGTCACTAATTAAGAAAAGAGTTAGAATGAAAACTTGCAGTCACAGTAGCTCTCTACGTCTGGAGTTGGAGACCTCAGGTCTAGATGGTATTTTTCATCTTTGGCCTGGAGCACACGGCATCCATTTCTTCAAAAAAAAATCTGGAATACTGACTCATCTGACCACAATACACATTTTCACTGTGTGATGGTCCATCCCCGATGCCTCTGAGCCCAGAGAAACCTTCACCGCTTCTTGACCAGGTTAATATAAGGTTTCTTTTTTGCACAGTAAAGTTTTAAGTGACATTTGTGAAAGTAACTCCATATTGTAGTGCTTGACAAAGGCAAGTAATCTCTTGTCTGTGTAGTTATATCAGCTATTGACAAGCACAGTACCTTCTAAAGGATCAGAGATCACGGGTGTTAGGCTTGTGCCCTTGCCCTTTGCGCACAGAAATTCCTCCAGATTCCCTGAATCGTTTAATGATAGTATGCACTGGGAGAGAGAAACATGCAAATCTCTGTCAATCTTTCTTTAAGGAACATTGTTTTTAAACATTTCAATAATTTTCTCACACATTTGTTGAAAACTGGAGATCCTCTGCCCATCTTTGCCCCTCAAAGACTCAACCTTTTGTGAATACTGCTTTTTTACCAAATCATGATGACAATTACCTGTTGACATCATCTTTTTGAAATCACATTTTAATTTAATTATTTTACCTCATTACTGTTCCTAATTTGCCCCCATCCCAACTTTTTTTGGAATGTGTTGCAGGTCTGAAATGCAGCAATGGATGTATGCTAATAACTGAAATGAAGTTGACCAGACAAAGCCTGAGATGTCTTGGGTACATACTGCCTGAAATGAAATAAAAGTCAAAGTAAATTTAAAACTGCACTTTTTGTTTGCATTTTCCATACTGTCCTAACTTTTTCTGATTTGGGGTTGTAGTTCCTCTTTGTTTTGCGAAACTAGTCAAGCCTGTCGTTGATGTGGACCCTCAAATACAGTATATACTCCTGGATAAGTCGGGACTTGATTTTACTGTATAATTTCTGGAAATTTAAAAAGTTGGTTGTATAAGTCGAATGCGGAAAACTCACGCTATTAGTCCAAGAGATTATGATATGCTAATGCCCACCTGAGAGAGTAACCATGGAGCACATTGCCTTTTTTTCTATGGATTGTGGCAACCTGACCACATGGTAATACCTGAACTATTTCAAAGCAACGTTTGCACTGATTTGTGTTTTTTGTATGTCACACCCTCATACATCTCAATCATAAGAGCATCCCTTATCTATGATGGAGCGTTCAATCAGAAGAAAATATGAAGCTGGTTTTAAATTAAACATCATTGATGTAGCGAAAGAAAATGGTAACTGCACTGCTGCAATAAAATTTGATGCATCTGAGAAACTGATATGAGATTGGAGGAGGCAAGAAGATGTAAAAAAAATTTAAGTGTCGCATTTTTGAATGGCCGTATATGTTGGGGTCTGATTTTATGATTGATTTTTTGGGTTTCAAGACCCGACTTATATGTGAGTATATACGGTACTTGTACCAGTACACCACCTGTAAATTCCTTCCCTGGACAGTCACAGTAAGACAGAGGCTCTTTGGTGTAGTGAAGGTCAATATCCAGTTCTTTGATTTTGCTGATGTTAAGTTGCAGATAATTCTTTCTGCACCAAGAAACAAAGTCCTCCACCTGACTCAAATACTTTGTCTCATCTCCTTATTAATACGCCCCATAAGTGCAGAATCATCTGAGAATTTCTAGTTAAATTATATTCAGTTGATTAGACGCAGTAAGATTATTGATAAATTCTGTGGCAAGATATGCTTTAACACCATAATGTTAATCAGAAGCAAAGAAAACAGAGGATGAGGCCATTGACAACCCATGAACAGCATTGTGGGCACTCTCAAGCTCATTGGTAAAGGTTGTATTAGGAGTGAGAGAATTAATAGGCCGCATGACATTGCTGCTTCAGCATAGCGTAAAAGGCAGCAGTAATGACCCTTAGCATACAGCAGTTTAAAAGAGAAGAATGTCTTACAGTCTGTCATGTACGTGTTTTTGTGTGTAACTTTGCTTTCAAATGAAACCTTCCTTTCAAAAAATTGCATACAGAGGTGGTACCAGCTTGCACAGATTATCTTGACCTGCTCAGAACTGTTAGATCATACAAATATGAATGGAATTGGTAAAGACATATCTTGAGACAAGAACTGAAAGAGTGCATCTGTACTTATCAGCACAGATGAACTGTACCAATTAGCTAATTAGAACAACAAATGTATTAGTCAGTTAGATGAGAATAAAAAACAACTTATGACAAATCATGTTTCTTATTAAACAGCTCTTTCCTGTCTCAGTGGATAAAGTAGTAAAAGATTTAAGTTTGTTTTTCCATGGCAGTATTTGAGAGGTTCATACACTATAACATCACACCCAGGAAAAGATACTCTGTTTCCTCTGAGCCGGAACAGGACTACTTTGAAGGCAACGATCTGAGGGTCATTTCTGTAATTGCTTTGGGTTTCCTTTAGTCACTGATAATCCTTGGAGGTGAAAGTCTTTCTTAGTATCCATGAATGTTATATCATTTGTTAATGTCTGCTGTGTGGTGAGTAACAAAGGAGTTAATTTAGACATGTCATGCCTGATCTCCAAATAGATGGAAGCCTCCACCAGCTAGGTGTTGCTGCCTGACACCCCCATTAGGACAGCCTTCAGATACCAGTGAGTAGATGTCCCAATGAAGCCTTTTCAGTTTACTTCTACAATGTAAGCTACTGTCTTCCACCCTGATACTCTGCATGCCTCTGCCAGCTCCTTGTACTTCTCCATCTTCTCAAAGGCTGTCTCCAATCCTTCATTCCGTGAGTTCAGCCATGATCACTGTCCTGGCAGATATAAACCACAAAAAAATATCTTGTCGGATGGGAGTTATGGTGAATTTAAGTAGAAACTTCAGCTGGTCAGTTCTCAGGTTCCACTCGCTTCCAGATGTCAGTCTAGGCAACTGCCTCTGGGTGAGGTTTTGTGCTCCTTCATCCTGCTTGATGAAGTGGATCAGCTGTTGTTTTATTATAGGACTAGCACTGCTCCCTTCCAGCATGAGTTTTACTAAGACCTCTTTGAGCTTCTGAAGAACCCAGTCAAGGCACAAACAACACCGACCATTGGTAGGTGCTGCCTTGCAGTCAGAGAGAATATTTTGTAATGTTTTCAGGTTCTGTGCATCACACATTTTGCAGTTTGTTTCTTTGCCATGCTAGAGGTGTACATTTTGGGACTTGGGGAAGTAATGTATGTAGACCTAATGAGGAAGCTTCTACATATCGGCCCATGTTATAATGCTGTCGGACTCTTCCCAATTTGTCCAGCTACTTTGTTGATGTTGATTCATTGCCTTCATTTTATATCTCTCTTCTTCCATCCTGGTTATTTCAGTGATCACCAGCTCTTTCCACTCCTTTGTTGTGGCTTTAGATTACATTTTTGGCATTGTTCACAAACTAAGTCCAGGTTTACCTTGCTGCAGCCACCTGACTACCTTATGATATTACAAGTGACAGTTGGTCAGGTGAAGTGCTTGCTTGACTCTCCACTTACACCCTGTGTGGACTGGGGCTTTAGAAATGGTAATTCCTGTACAAAATGAGTCCCGGTTCAATCAAGCAGTTGCATCTCAACAATAAAGATGAAGCTGTTAGTTAGTTAACAAAATCAAAACTAACTTATTAATATTACACATATGTATAAAATTCTGCATGTTTATGTAAATTCAGATGCTACCCCACTTTGAAAACAATTATTTGTTTTACTCTTTCCAAATTATTATAGAGATAACAAGTACTTTTTGCCCTGATAATTCAATCAACAGCACAATAGCAGAGTGGGCGAGGCTACCACTCTCAGATTTTCTGTCAGTTTGCTTTACAGCTAAATCATTTCCATTTTCTCACATGTTCATTTGTATTGTCTTCTGCTGAATCTTTCAAAGAAGTGCTGTGAGGTTAATTACCAAATAAATTTGAATGGATGTGTGTAAGTATGCCATGCCTACCTGTTCCCCAATTATTGGTAAAATAGGATATATCTGCCTGCCACCTGATATGAGGAAAAATGCTTTTATTAAAAAAAGACAAATGTTTTGGTATGTGGGAAGATTTTAAAATGTTTATTTTACCCTTAAAATGTTTATTTTACCCTTAAAATGTTTATTTTACCCTTTTGTCCTCTAGTTTCCATCTAATGACATTAAGCACTGATTTTGAAGAGCAGGCTTAAGCTACTTTTTCAGACACTCCTCAGACTAATGTCAATAGTAAAGACATTTGTCAAATAAAGTGCTTCTTAGCCCTGAAGCTGGGCTCATATGCTAGATTGTTTAATTTTATTCGCAGCAGGAGTTGCTAATATAGAATGTAATCCTTTTATCTGGCAGGTGGATTTTCCCATCAGGAGACCAGTAACAAGACAAGATCACACTTAAAGAATGGTGACAAAACGCCAATCAGTGTTTACATAAATATTTGCATGGACAAAAGAATTTCATAAAATCATTCTTATAGCACTTCACTGCAGCACATTTCTTTTAGTAACAGATTAGTCTGCAATGCTATTGATAAATCTTGGAACTTGAAAAACTTTGCTACCATACAACACTGAGTGTTACACAGGTTTTTTAAAAATACAGCTTCATATTCTTTTATTAATATGAAACTATTTTTGAGCGTGGGGAATAAAGTGAGTTCATTTAGACAGCTGTCACTCTCTTTCGCCTGGAGTGGTTTGCCCACCTGCCCAACAGAATTTAGTCTCTCCACTCGTCCCTCGTATGACCCTGAAATCTTCCTACTACTAAGGCTACATCGACACTACTAAGATTTTGCCATCTCTACCTTGCATTTTTAACCCCTAAAAATGGAGACTTTTGAAAACACTCTCAGTGCCATATACTTCTGAAAATTGTGGTTCAGCGTTGCAGTATGGATGGATGACAATTGAGGAAATTTTTTTTGTTTGTTTTTCCTATTTCCCATTGTTGTTCGTTGTTTTTAAACACAAACTTTAAATGAATGTCTAGCATTGAGAACACCTCTTCCTTTTTCCCCTGATGTGTGCAAGTTCAGTATTATTTGAATGGCTATGTCATATTTGTTCTTCGTCATTTTAATTTAGATGGAGATATTTTCGTAATTGATGTGAAAACACTATTGTGGATGGAGATTGTTTTCACATAAAAATACTATTTTTAAATTAAAATGTAATAGTTTGTACACAGCCTAAGTCTCTTCCCCAACTCTCTTGTCAAGTCTAAGTCTATAGTGCTTGAGGTGGCTTTAAACTCAGATTCACTTCTAAGGTTAGCAACCACCCTGTTTGCTAGCATTAAACCAGATTAGATCATCATTTGTTTGCCCCAGTATCCCTGTAACTCTGAGCTCCATGTAGCATTTAAATACCAATGTAACATTTGCATCCTCCAGGCTGCCTAACTTACCAGGGAAACACAACCCAGTTCCATTCCTCTGACTCTGGGATTGCAAGATTCCATCGTAATACTTAAAGCAACAACATGGGAAATTGTACTTTAGTACAGACATGACTTTAAAATCCTATACTTGACTCTGTCCTCCTGTCTTGAAAATGTTGTTCCTCTCTCTTCCAGGCCTGCATGTGAAAGACACTCCTATCCCTGGTTTTTAGAAGCACTCCGCAATCAAAGGACTGACCTAAGGACAGCCGAAAGCAAATGGATGAAGTCAAAGGTTCAGGCAGACCTGGCCACACATCAGTCCCTTCTGGCATCCTTTTCTTCTTCCACCATCAACACTAAGTTAATGTTCTATCAGACTAGAATTAATAGCACCATGCTCTCTGTTCTCCACATTCACTTCCCTTCTTAACCTCATTCACCTCCTCTCCCAACCTTCTTGTCTGAGGAGGACCTTGTCACCTTTTTTCAGCATAGGGTGGCTGCCATCAGCAAACAGTTCTCACCCTCGATGCCACCCATTATACCTCCTTCCAAACATCACCCAACATTCTCCACATTCTCTCTGCCACTGACATTTCCGACCTCCTCTCCAATCACCCCAATACCTCTCCACTTGATCCTACCACCTCACATCTCCTTTAGGTCATCTCTTCCTCACTCATTCCTGCAACTACACACATCATTACCACCACACTCAAATACACCTACTAACATGTCATCAGTCCTGATCTTGCTAGATTTTTCTTCTGCCTTTGACACAGTCAACCATGACATCCTTCTAGGCACTCTCTCTGTGTCTCTGAGTCCTACATCTCAGGCAGATCCTACAGCGTGTCTTGGCGAGGAGAGTCAAAGGCACACCAGACATGCACAGGTGTACCCCAAGGATCAGTGCTGGGTTCTGTAATTTTCTTTCTATTCACCACCTCTCTGATTTACTGTGACGGTGCAGGTCCACTCCATGCTTCCACCTTTCTTCTGGGAGCCCCGTGAACCCAACACCATCTGTAATGTGACCGGATGAGCTGTACAATGAGGACAAATCACATTCAGGGCAAGGGGATGGTGGAAAGTGCAACAATGCTTTTATTAAAACAAAAATAACAACAGTATCCACAGTGCAGATCACCAAAGTGTTCCAACAAATAATCCATAAAAAAGATTAAAAAAAAAAAAAAAGTGTTTAAAACAAGGTTAAAATGAGACTAAAATCCTGCAGCCGTCATTGGTGTAAATTAGTCAAGCACAGCTCCTTCCAGGTCTCTCCACCTCACCCATGGCTCACTCAACTGGAGAGACTTCAGCTGCAGTGGTCCTCTCACTACTGCCCCCCATTTTGGCTGCCTCCGCCGGCGTCTGCCAGACCACTCAGGGTCGGTTGTCTTCCTGTCTTCCTTCTTGCACACACAGTCGTCCCTTGGATCCCTAGGAATGACACCACCTCGACCGAACCCACTCCTCTTCCTAATCAGTGGGCACAATCCGTCCCTTGAGCGCTGATCACTTGCTCTAACACGGGACCCCCTGACCGCACTGACCTCTCTCATTCAAATAGCTGGCTCATCCACTCTCTTTTCCCCAATGCTGTTCTCACTCTCTGCCTCTTTTGTTCCTTTTCTTTTCCATCCTTCATCCCCTCTCTCGGTGCCAGCCCATACTTATACGGCTCCGTGGGTGCATTATCTCAATCATGCATCACAGGAAGCTGATTAAGCAATTGAGAATGATCGCACCCTCACTTGCAGGTGCGACTTGCCCCGATTACCTCATCAACTCCCTGTAGCTGCGCGATTGCACCCACAGAGACTGACACAGCCAAATGGATTATTTAAAAACTGGCATTTCATTCAGAGCCGCAGACCTGCTACACCACAGCTACATAATCCAATCCCATGGGTTCTTTTATCAGTGTTATGCTGATGATACAAAGCTATACCTGTCGTTACCTGAAGCAGACAATATGGAATCAGCTAGAGTCTTTGCATATCGTATTGATATCTCAACCTGGAAAAAGGGCCACCATCTACAGTGCAACCTGGCAAAAACAAGCTTCTTGTGATCCTGGCCAGCCTGTCTGTTCAACTCCCCATCTTTGTACAGCTTGGCTCACTGTCATTAACACCTGCCAAGTCAGTACACAACCTTGAGGAGGTAATTGATGTACAGCTATCTTTTTCTGACCACATTTCTACTATCTCTCATTCATGCAGGTTTATGTAGTCCAACATCCGCAATATCAGACCTTATCTAACTAAGTATGTAGCACAATTTCTGCTTCAAGCTCTTATCTTGTCGTGTCTGGACTACTGAAACTCGCTTCTGGCCATATATGCTATCAAGCTGCTGCAGATGATCCAGAATGCAATGGCCCATCTTTTATTTAACCAGCCAAGACAGGCACATGTTACTCCTCTCTTCTTGTTGCTACATTGGCTCCCTGTAGCAGCACGCACTAAGTTCAGATCCCTGATGCTTGCATACAAAGTAGTCAATGGGTCAACACCTGTGTAAATGGAGACACTGGTGAGGTGCTATGCATGTTTTCAAGCACTCAGGTATGCCAGTGAATAGCATCTGGTGATGCCACCTCTGCATGGTATCAAGTCTCAATCCAGACTCTTTTCCTGTGTAGTTCCTAGTTGGTGGAAAGGGCTACCCTCCTCTATCCGTAATGCTGACTCCTTCCATGTACTGTATTTAAGAAGCAACTGAAGACCCATCTGTTCTGTGAATATCTGTCTAATTGATTGAAGAGAAGAAAAAAAAACTATGTTCTGTGATCTTTTATATTGTTGGTTAACTTTAATTGCTTTATAGATTATAATCTATGATTGCAAATTATTTTCACTTGTGGCAATCAACTTTTGTTACCTGTCCTATTACACTTGCTGAACAAACAGGCCCTAACCAAATGTTACTTGATTATGTCTACCTCTGTTGTTAGTCGCTTTGGATAAAAGGTTTGCTAAACAAATAAATTTAAATTTAAATGTAGTTTTTATCTGCAAGTGTTACGTGTCAAACAGCATTTGGCTCTTGGCTTATGTACAGTTGTGCTCATAAATTTACATGCCTTGCTAGAACCTGTGAAATATTGGCCATTGTTTGGAAAATATATGTAACCATGCAGAAAACTTTCCTTTTAATTAGGGAGGATGCTCAGGCAAAGAAGGTTTTTATTACACAATTCTGTTTGTCCTTTTTAAATCATAATGATAGCTGAAATGACCCAAATGGGCCTGATCAAAAGTTTACTTACCCTTGAATGTTGGGGCTGATAATATACACACAAGTTGAAACATGCAAGTTCAAATTAAGGGTAATTAAGGGAGGGTGTCCACACCTGTAACCTCTTGGATTGTAATCAGTGTCTGTGTATAAATAGTCAATTTAAATTCATGCAGAGCTGCAGTGACCTTGCTGGATACCATGTGGAAAGCAAAAGAACTGTCAAAGGACCGTCAAGAAAAGGTTGTTGATTTGTATGAAATCAGTAAAAGTATCTAAAATGATATCCAGAAATCTGAAAATGAGTGCCGGTAGTTTTCAAACTCTGATTGAAAAAGTGGAAAGTTAGGGTTCTATTGTTATCAATCAAAGATCAGGCAGTCCAACCAAGATGTTAGCCCTAACTGGCACAATCATTTGTCGAGTTGCCAAGAAAAAGTCACAAGTCATTTCAGTTGAGATACAGGCTTCTCTACAAACAAGTAGTGTTGCTGTTTCAAGATGAACAGTAAGGAGCTGCTTGAACAAAAATGAGCTACATAGTCAAGTTGCAAGACAAAAAGTCTTTATTGTGCCAACTCCACAAAACAACCCAGTTACAATATACCAAACAGCATCTAGACAAGCCTCAAAATGTCTGGAACAATGTCCTTTGGAGTGATGAGATCAAAAATGAACTTTATGGTCCCAACCATAAACGCTATGTTTGGAAAGGATGCAACAAGGTCCATGATGAAAAGTACACCATCCTTATTGTGAAGCATGGAGGTGGATCTCTGAAGTTCTTGAGGTGTGTGAGTTAGAGGGGCACAGGTCACTTAGTGAAAACTGATGGCAAGATGAATGCTACTGGAAAATATTAGAGGACAACTTGCAATCATCAGTCCAGAAGCTGCGCATGGGACACACTTGGAACTTCCAACATGACAGTAATCCAAAACACAAGCCAAGTTGGCCCTTTGGTGGTTACAGCAGAAGACAGTGAAGGTGCTGGAGTGGCCATCACAGTCTCCTGACCTCAATATGATTGAGCCACTTTAGGGAGATCTCAAACGTGCAGTTCATACAAGACATCCCAAAAATTAATGGGACCTGGAGGCATTTCACCAAGAAGAAAGATATGCAAACTTTTAAACAGGGACAATCTCATTATTTTCCTTATTGCATGTTTTCTTTAATATTTGTGCTGTTTTGTAATGCCTTATAGTTTAGCTTCGATTCCAGTAAAATCAAGTGAAATGTATTTTGATTATTTTTGGTCTGTCTTTGGATTGTCTTATTGGATTTTTAGTTGGACCTGTAAGCCTTGGGCTGCTTATTGAGACAAACCTTTTTTGCCTCATTTTTTACATTGTAATTGAAATGGTTTACCCTCTTTATTGAAGGACATTTTCTGCATTTTTGAATTTGAAATGTCTGATCCCCATTTTACAGTATATAGGCCAAATCCTGCCTTTTGATTTTGGGGTCAAGCGGCCTATCTTTAGGCAAGACAGTAAGGGTCCCGGCTTGGTCCATGGGCCTGTTAGGAGGCCATTAACAATTTATACCATGTTTTGGTTGTTATTTCATAACAATAAGGATGCAAAGATAGAGTTGGCTCTGATGGGTTTTGATGTTTCTGAACTCCTTTTCAATTAGGAGTCTCTTAAAGAGCTATCCTATCTGTCACCTACCTTAAAGGGACACTACAGATCCAGTCCTCTACATCACATATCATTTGAGGTTGGGATTAAACACTGCCTACTGCTAACTTAATTTCCTCTTAATAGTGCAATTTGACTGCAGCTTTACCTCGAATTTACTCTGAGATTTTGATGACTTTTTCCAGTCCCCCCAGACCCATCTTTTTTATATAACATGGAAGCCAGCCGCTCCACCATCTGATGGGACTCTAGCTCCAGTGATTTGCGGAAACCTCCTCAGACTCTTCCCCATCCACAACACTGTTTGTCTTTCTTACATAGACATTTATTTCTAAGGCACTACAAATTACAGGATCATCAACTTAACATTCATGTGTTTGGGACATAAGAAAATAACGAACAACCAGAAAATAAAACACAAACACAAGGAGGACTCCGAAAAAGCAGTTTCAAGAATGTCATCTGAAACCAGGAATCTGGATCTTTGAAGAAGCAGTGCTAACCATTGTGGCACAGAATAAAAATATTTGAAAGCATATTTATATTGATAAATAGAATAAGACTGTTTGTTTTTTTTTGTAATTTCAGCTTCATCAGAATGCAATAATATTAAAAACAATGGCCATACCTCCTCACTGGCAGTCCTGAAATCCATGTGCTATGGCACAGTGAGGAATGTGGACCTGTGAAGAAAAGCAAAGCAAAATAATGATTGTAATTTGATAAACAGAGAAAAAAAAAACATTTTGAATTTTTTTCTATAAAAATGAAAAACTGAAGGTTAGGGAAAACAAAAAACAGGAGAAACTATAACCACTCAGAAGCAACTTTTTGTTCTGTGAGGGAGTCATCCTGAACACTTGCTTGCAGTCAAAAACAAGAACAATGCAAGCTAGCATGTCCTGAAGCAGGTGAGGGAAAGCAGCAGAAAATAAACCATTTGTCTTTCTTATTCAACTCAACCAGTAGATACTGTAGATAGATAGATAGATAGATAGATAGATAGATAGATAGATAGATAGATAGATACTTTATTAATTTCAAGGGGAAATTCACAATTCACAATATCCATCTTAACGTGTCTTAAACATTTATCCTTTAATAGTTATGCCAACATTCTTGAAAATCAAAAACATACATTCCCAAGTAACTGCACCAGAACAAAGTAGGTTTACTGTATTAAAAGAAGATTTTGATTTTGCTAATGAGTTTCCATTTAAATGAAATATGCGTTAAGTCTGTAATCACTATTGGCTTTGTTCAGTCTAGCTTCTTCTCTTCGTTTCTCATGGGTGGTCTCTTTCTGAAATACCTGTATGGGTTGTTCTTGAATGCAAAGGAGTGCAGAATTTAGGATTGCACTTGACATTTATTTCTTACAGTTGCTGAACATGTGTCAGGCTTTGCACATAATTAAGGTTATTTTCAAATTGTCATTTTTGAATTTTATGGGTTTTTTTATAAGACAATTTGTTTATAGGGTGTGGAACGTTGATAATGTCATCAGACTTCTCACTCATTTGAACATTTGAAAAATTAGAAAAAAATTTGATGAGAATTGGCCATTTAGCCCAACAAACTTTGACAATCCTATCCATGTAGTTAAAGTTGAGACTTGAAGGTCCCTATATTCTTAATGTATCCCATACTACTTGGTAGTTTATGTTATGTTTCTAACGTTTGTGCAAAATTTACCATTAATAAAAAATATCCGCTATGGCAACCCCTAACGGGAACAGCTGAAAGAAGAAGATGAAGTAAGTTTCCAACAGTGTCCCAATGTTCTTGTTGAACTAATTGTAAAGTAACTGCCTACACTCACAATCTTAACTCCTTGCATGATGGTAAAAACTTCAATCATGTCACCTGTTAACCTCTTTTACCTTAAACTAATAAGGATCAATTCCTTTAATCTTTCCTCATAGCTTATACCTCTCATTCTCAGAATCAGCTTACTTTATATCTTGTCTGGACATTTTCTAGTTCTGTGATGTTATTTTTGTAGCCTGGAAATCAAAAGTGCACACAGTACTCCAGGGGATAGATTGTTTAAACTTGCTTACACTCAAGCAGAGGTCCAAAATGTGCATACATTGCTTTTTATGCAAATGTCGGGATTTATAAAAGAAAACTATTTAGCTCTGACTCATCTGTACACAACCTTTCGGGGAAAATGGGAAATGAAATGATGACACCTTTGATCAAGTAGGGAAATCAAGACAAACCAGCTAAATGATATGTCATGCACATAGAAATTCAAATCAGAGCCATTATTATAATGTACCTGACGTGACAAACATGTTAAACATTAAAAGTGATGAGTATGATATACAGACTCTATTTTAGTTCCCTTCAAAGAGAGCCACAGCACTTAATTTGAAGAGCTTTTTTGGTTTTCTATCAGTTTATATAGCCTACCTATTGTCACTTCTCAGGGAACTGGCAGACTGTTTAGGAATATTTCAGCCAAGCTTTACTCCATCATGTCCGCTGTGTTGGAAGATGTTATCCGACAGAGGAGGCACTACATTCAGTTTTCATTTGTTGTGGGTATACATCCATAAAACATCATAAAAAAGCAATTTGCAGGTGTGTCCGGTCTTCCTAACATGATCGGAGCAGCTTACTGTACTAATATTGCAATAAAGGTACCTAGCGAGAAGAGAATTTAGAATTGATTTGCAGTGTCAATGTAGCCTAAATCCTAGCTTGGAGATTCAAATGCTTTATAGGAAGCAGCTGCAAAATGCTAAAGCTGAGAAACTATATTAAATACAGTCCAAATAAAGAGCTATGACACTTTGTGACTGAAATGAAATGTCACTATCTTAATAGTATTTATTTCAATTCACAAGAACACAGTGGCAAGTAAGTTTAGATTTTCAGTAGAGTTTGTAACACAGCATAAAAGTGACATCAATAATATAGGAAAGTTGTTCATATGACAAGTGGTGTGGTATAGGTGCTAAATCACTTGCCTTTAAACCATGAAGTGGCCCCTTCTAATCCTACATTTGCCTTTCTGTGCGGCCCTGGGTCTGTCACTTCACCTGCCTGTGACATTTGTAAACAGTTTTAATGTATTCCGTCCTTGTAAGTCACCTTGCATAAAGGCATCAACCAAATATATTACAATAATAAAATCTAACACAAACACCACACAGAACATTGAAAAAACTACATTTATTGTTATACAGAGATTTGGGTAACACTTTATAATAACTGCACACTATGAAGCATTAGTTAAGCATGACTAAATACTTTGTTCATCATTTAGAAAGCATCGCTTCCACATTAATTGGCATTAGCAACCACTTTATAAATGCCATTATAAATGCTTTAGTACTGATTCTTTGAAAAATATTAATTATTAGTTAATTGATCATTAATAAAGCATCGTAAATGTAGTTATCAAAGACATTATAAATATGCTTTGTGATCAGTACTAAAGCATTTATAATGGCATTTATAAAGTGGTTGCTAATGCCAATTAATGTGGAAGCGATGCTTTCTAAATGATGAACAAAGTATTTAGTCATGCTTAACTAATGCCTCATAGTGTGCAGTTATTATAAAGTGTTACCGAGATTTGTTGAATTTTTTGTAACTTTATTAACTCAAAATTCATTGCAACACACATATAACGGATCATTAAATCAAGAAGTATTACATTTTATTTAATCACAATCCAGTTTTCTATAGAGAATATTTAAGGTATTGTATAAGAACATAACTACAGTATACATGCCATCTATAATGCACTTCAACATGTCTAATTCTGGGTCTTGCAGCTGGTGGCAACGTCAAAAGCACTGGTCAAAAGTAGAAAAGGAACTTTGGACTAGGGGGCCAGTTCACTGTATGGCATACTCATCTACTACTACAACAACTTTGGCATGTAGTAGAAAAACCAGTGTGTCCAGAAAAAGACCGGTATGGGGGAACATGTAAGCCCACATAAGAAGCTGAACCCGTGACTCTGGAGCCATGAGGCAGTAACAGTGCTAACTAGAGTACCACTGTGCTTCAACCTATTAACCTGACGACTTTAAATATCAATTCAATTGTGCTGAGCTCAAAGAGGTCAAAATGTTTTGCATATACTGCATGGTTGATTAGCTTGCAAAATAAGCAGGCAAAAAAATAAATCTCACTTCACTATTTCACTTTCTTATATAGTCCCCTTAGTATACTACGACAGGACAAACCAATAAAAAACTCTGCTGTAAAAACTATATGGAATCAGGCCAAGAGGCTAATTATTTATATGCCATAGGTGTCCATCCTCTTCATGACATAATAATAATATTAATAATATACTACGAGTTATACATTTAATTTATATTTATGTATAATTTTACCATGCTAAGTGGCACGTTTGGTGGCTTTTATGCCCACGTTCACTGTTTAATGCCTTCTGGCATCATACCCATCTTCACCCTTGCCAATTAGAAAAAGCATATTGGCATAGGAACCAAATGTAAAGGGACACTGTACAGTAATTCTAAGTGAAAATATTTTCTAAACAATTCTAGGTCCTGCACCTGTGTTTGTAGTTTGTTCAAAGTGCAGGAAATGTAATCGATAATTAATATGTAAATGTGTCTTTTTGTTTCTGCAAACATATACACTATATGGCCAAAAATGTGTGAAAATCCCTCCATATTATTCAGTTCAGGTGTTTCAGCTGCATCCATTGTTAACAGGTACACATAGTTAAGCTCAAAGCCATGCAATCTCCATTGATAATAATAATAATAATAATACATTTTATTTATAGACATTGGCAGTAGAATGGTCATGCTGAAGAGCTCAATGACTTTAAATGTGGCACTGGCATAGGATACCACTTTTGCCACAAATCAGTACATGAAATGCACTGCAATTCTGAAATTAGTTCTGTTCAGTCAACTGTAAGGACTATTATTGTGAAGTGGAATTGTCTAGGAGCAACAAAATATCAGCCATGAAGTAGTGGACCATGCAAACGCAAAGAGCATATAGCACATAAAAATTGTCTATCCTCAGTTGCATCAATAACAACAGAGTTACAAACTGCCTCTGAGAGTAATAGGGAACAAGAAATGTGCACAAGCTGCTTCATGAAATGGGTTTCCATGGCCGAGCAGCTGCACACTAGCCTAAGATTACTATGGAAGTGTAAAGCCACCATTTGACTCCAGAGCAGTGCAAACGTCTTCTCTGGAGTGATTAATGATGCTTTGCTATCTGGCAGTCTGAAGGTCGAATCTGGGTTTGGCGGATGTCAGGAGAATACTACCTTCAAGTCTGCATAGTGCCCACTGTAAAAGTTTAGTGATGGAGGGATAATGGTCTGGGGATGCTCTTAGAGTTCAGGATAGGCCTATTGGTTTTCGTATAGTGTATTGCTACTACTACAGCATAGAAAGACATTTTAGACAACTGTGTTGGAAAGAACCTCTTCTGCTCATGTATGACTGCCCTGTACACAAAGCCAGGTCCAAAAAAAACATGGTTGGAATATTTTGGTATGGAGGAACGTGAAGCCCTCCTTTAGGATAAATTGGATTGCAGATTGAAAGGCAGGTCTTCTAGTCTAACATCAGTACCTGACCTGACAAATGCTGTTTTTGCTGACTGGAAACAAATTCCCACAGACACAATCAAGAATCTTGTGGGAAGCCTTTCCAGAATAGTGGAGGCTTGTATAGCCACAAAGAAGGGGATGACTTCATATTAATGACCATTGTTTTGGAATCAGGTATCCACCATGCGCAAATAGGTGTGATGCTCAAGTGTCCACAAACTTTTGCCCATACAGTGCAAATAATTTGCTGTTCTATTTACATGTGTTTGACACAAACCATCTGTCATCAAAAGACAAGCTAAATAAACAAGACAGAGCCAAAGATGAAATGCAAAAATCTTTTACACTGATTGTATTTTTAATAATAATCTAGCCACAGAAAGATAGCCTGGGAAATAAAAAGGACATCTGGGATGACTATATTGTTCATTGGAAAAATTTCTGTTAACAGCACTTGGTTACGATGATACAGAGACTACCTAACACACCTTACAAGAAATGTGAACATTGTAGCAGAGATCCCTTGTCTGAAGATGTGCTGCCTCCTTATGCCTTGTACAGTTGCTTGTTTTGAGAAGTCAAATCAGCATTAAAAGTCAAGCTAAGTGCCTTTTTTCTCTGATATGTGTTTTATTTTTCTCTGTCTTTCACTTTACATGGCACTTCCCATGGCAATAACAGTGAGAAGATGATTCTTCAGAAAGTGCAGCTCTGGATCATTCATTGTTAAAAAAATGCCTGTTATCCGGCTTTACACTTATTCAATGTGTGTGTGTGTGTCTTCCTTTCTTGATGATGTTGTGAAATGGCAACAATTACATGCAGTTTCACGCAATACCATGATTTATTATGATTTGCTTCTTATTTTTCTTAGTCTTCTCCTAATACTTTGAAAATTATTATTATCATGTTTATGGTGAAGCCTTAGCGTTAAGTTTCAGAAAAGTACAAAATGTCATTATGACTTCCTAGGAAACTACAAGACACCTATTTTGCAGCTCAGCATCATTCACTCTCAAACATGAACTTCAACTCCTCGCTGGGAGTGTGTGTAGGGCACTTCATAACTACTTCTCACGTCCTACTCTGGGGTAGGGCAAATTCTTGTTCTAGACACCCTTTTAATACTAGAATCCCTGAAGCCTACGAAAAAACTCGTAATGCTGGGCCACCTTAAATTCCCTCGCACCTCCTCATCAGCACCTTTTGTTGTGCAAATGTCTCGATCAGTGCAAGCAGGAAGCAGTCTGATATTGTATCCCCCACGGACACAGATTTAGTCATGCACAAAGTTCTCTCAGCTCAAGTCTGTTCATCAGGGTGTGAGGTGCCTTGAATTCCATTGGGTAAAAATATATCTTTATTTGGAACACATGCATTTCATGTATGTTCCATGTCTATAACAATCTGTGTAAATGTTGGATGACAGGAAATGCAAGGCAAGAAATGTTGAATACATAACTAGAACAGAAACTTTTTCATGTTCTACCAATAATTGACAAAATGTTGATGTGAAGTGTATAATATGTGAAGACTTAAGTCCAAATATCAAATAAACACTTTCACAAAAAGTCACAGATATAACAAAACAAGTGCGTTTTATTTCTAGAATTTAACCAAAGTAAAAGAAATTAGGATAGGGTACGACACACACACCCACATACACAAATATTACGTCTACTTGGCTGGTGCAGAGGTAAGAACTGCTGTCTTTGAGTCAAAAGGTTTTGGGTTCGTCCTTCATGCATTAACTGTTTTGAGTAGTGAGAGGATACTATAATTACTATTATAGAATAAAAACATACAGTAAGTTTGATTTGTTTGAGTCTGTAACAACTGGTGTAAATTTCTGGTACTTGCAAAAGTTTGTGTTTTATTTTATCATTCACTTTTATTCTCTCAGTCACGTTCATGCTCCCCCACCCCCCAATCTGACACTGTTAGTTTTCAAATAAACAGAGGTGAAGCCAGATGAGGATGAGGGTTCTACATTGGAGGAAGAGAACAGAAGCCCTCATCGCAAGAAACCTCCGCTCACACATAAGAACAACGCAGCTGCACCCGACATAAGCTCGAAAGATGGCACCGTTCAGATGCAGAAGGATTCATCCTGCCAATGAATTTGCCACATGCATGTCCTTCAACGAAACAGCAGGGCCTACAGTGCTCGCCAAGGTATCATGCAAAGTCCTGTTTGTGATTATGTTTTGTGACGGCCTTTATATAAAAAAAAAGATTTATCTGTTAATTATATAAAAGCCAGATCGAACGTTATTTACCTACTTATCTTGATTTATTTAGTTATCTTCCTACAGCATAAAGTCACAAGTGGACTACAGAGCTTCCTGTGTCTGATCGACACGGGCACGCTGACAAAGTACATGTGCAATGCTACTCCTTATTCAGGAAAAGATCCCAGTCGTCCCATGGGAGAAAGATTTTCCGAGACTAAAGTCATAAAGCTTATGCAGCCGTTTCTGGACAAAGGCAGAACTGTAACAAATGTTGCGTAAAGTGCGACAGGAGCTTCCACCTGCAGCTAAAGTCTTTCACGTTCTGAAGTGGCATTGCACTTGTACTTTGTCAGCATGCCCATGTTGATCAAACACAGGAAGCTCTACAGTCTACTTGTGAGTTTACACTGTAGGAAGATAAGTAAATAAATCAATTCTTAGGAGTAATTCTGAGACACCTGATAAATATGGGCACAGATCTCAATCCAATTTAGAATTAGTGGCTGAACTTTAAAAAAGCCATTCACTCACAACCCCCATGCAACCTCACACAGCTTAACTAGTGTTGCAAAAAAGAATGTGGAAAAATTTGATTGTTCAGATGTGCAAATCTAAAAGATACCTGTGCAAACAAATTCAAGGTGGCTTCCAAGGGTGCATCTACTAAATATTGCCTTGAAGGGGATGGAAACTTACACGATCAATTATTTTGTGTTTTATATTTGTAATTAATTTGAACCAGTTTACTCTGACATTAAAGAGTGTTTTTCTCTTGATTAGTGTCAGAAAAGCCAAATAAAATCCACTGTGAGTCAATGCTGTATAATAATAAAATGTGAAACTTCCACAGGGGAAGGGGAGGGTGAATACTTTTTATGGGCATTGGATTTTTCCCTGGGGGTCAATAAAGTTCTCTCTCTTCTTTTCTTTCTTCTTTTTCAATGTGAATTCATGCAGTTTAAATGACTTGTTCAGAGTCGCAGGGTTAGTCAGAGATGCAGATAAAATTGTCAGCCTTGTGATTTGAAGCCAAGTGCCTTAACCACTGAACTACAATGCCTGCCAGTCAACACCTACTTTGCTATCAAGTACAACAGGGTTGATTCCAAAGAGACCATGAAGCATGTCAGAAGCGCAGCAAAGGTTGATAAGTCAATGAGTTAAATCCTCAAGGATAAACTGCTTCATTCAGTTAAAAACACAAAATAGGATCAGCCTTTTTGTCTTTCAGTAGGATCGTGATCTAAAGGAAAAGAATAAACATACTTTGGAGTAGCCTAGAATGAAATGCCTCCATTCCTGTGGAAGAGTAGTCAAGACAAAGTTCAGATTTAAACCCATTCTGTCTTTGTGGTGTGGAGGTTGGCCAGGACACAGACAGGCAGACACGTTCATGTCACCCACAAACACGTTTATTTACAAGTCACAACTATTTACAAGGGTGCCACACAAACGCTCAAAGTCCTGGCCATACAATGCCTTTCTTCCTCTTCAGGCCGCCTCCTTGCTTCCTCCAACAAGCTCAGTCCACTCCACTCCCGACTCTCGCCTCGAATGAAGGGAGGCGGCCCCTTTTATTCACACCCGGATGTGCTCCAGGTGCTTCCCGGCAATCTCCCACCGACACGCCCCCATGTGGTGGAACTGCTGGCTATATCCCCGGAAGCACTCCGGGTATGCCTTCTCCTCTTCCCCCCAGCACTTCCTGGTGTGGCGGAAGTGCTGAGGTCCAGGTCTCCAAAGGCATGGGCCACCCCCCGGCGGTGACCACGGGACCCTACAGGGTGGAGCTGCAAAGGAACCAGGGTGGTCATCCCCAGATGGTCTGGGGAAGGCGTACGCCCTCTTCTGGTCCTCCTGGGCGTCCCGGCAAGGTCGCCACCCCAGCCACCTCTGACAGTGGATAAACAAAAACTTGATAGTTGTTAAAATAAAATTTAACATCTCTGACAGTAGCACTGTTTGGTAGTAAATCCATTCATGCATTACCAAAGCCATTTCTCCCAGCTACTGCTTCATTAACATAAGCATCTTAGCAATGAATAGTAATTTAGAACAAAAGAATCAAGTAGTGGTTAATGCTACTGCCACACAGCTCCAGAAAAAAAGGATTCAGACTCTGTCCCAGTCACTGCATGTGTGGAATTTTTATAGCATTTCTGTGGATACCTGGGAATATTGTAAAGTTGACTGGCATTTGCAAATTGGACTGGAATAAGTTAGTATTAGTGTGTGGGTAAATGTAATCTGCCTCAATTCTTGCCTTTTAAACACAAGACTGTCTCTTACTCTCTTTCCAAAGTTTAATGGAAAAAGGTGAAAAAGATGCATAGATGGTATCCTGGAACCTGGGGTTCGATTTTCTTTTATAAATTAAGACTTACTTAACCTGTTGCTTCTTTATCTTGGGCTGTTCACTTGGATGGCAAAGCCTTAGATGTTATTGTACAGCACTGCATATTTAGCTAAAGCAAGGGTATTTCTGATATGGTCATACCTATAGGTGTGAAATACTGGGGGTCCTCGGGTTCAGGGTCTTGCAAATGAACTCTTTAGACTCTCTGAGAACATGAAAATCAAAATGGTGGCACATCCCTTTTAAAATAAGTTGCGCAGTTTCCTTTTACACAGAGTTTCTAAAAAGAACTAAGATTCCCTACTCAAATAAACCCAGATTCTACACAAAAAACCCAGAAAACATAAAACTCAATAAAGCGGTTTTAAACTAAATTAGTTTTACCTGTTTCATTGTGTTAGAAATAAATGTTACTTCAGTGCAGTCAAAGTTAAACTAACCATGCCACAACAGTGAGTGAGACACTCTGTTTCTTAAAACGTGTCATATTGCTAGTTTTAAGGGAAGGAAGGTGCATCAGCCAGCCAATCAGGTGGCCGGCATCTCCATTAAAAAGTTAAAGAGTGAGAGAGTAAAGTGCAAACAAAACTTACTGTAGGGGACCGACGGTATGCCAATCATCACTGATGCTGCTGCCAGCCAATGAAGTGGGCACCACTCCAGGGCTGGTCTTGCCACTGACAATCTGCACTCTATGAACAGCAAATGAGTTCAGGACATATATGATTCATTTACTGAACACTGTCAGTCCACAACAGCCTCAGTCAATGTCAATATACATACAATATAATGTAACGTATAGAAAAACTTGATTTTATTACATTTTCAAGTGAAAAAACATAGAAACCCAGACAGGGATTGAAAAATCAGGGACTGACAGCCCTGCTTTTCAGTGTTTAGTTAGAAAATATTGAAACAGCCGACACGCAGCTCTGCATAGGCTGAATGGCAAGGCAGTGGTCTTCTGGCAGGCTTGGCTGGGCACATCGAGAGGATTTAAGAAAGAATGTGGAGACTAATTAAAAGTTAATGTAAATGGGCACCACATGCAGGGTTTAGTGCTTGCCTTGGTCTTAGTGATGCTGGAGAGCTCAACAATAGATAAAAGAAATTGATTACGATTGCTGATACTTGATATCCACAATCAGAAGAGCAGCAGAACAGCATGTGGTGGTCTTTGACTTATTCCAGTTGCATTTGCTTTTTCTGAGGTGATTCTCATATCAATCAATCTTATTATTATCATTCAATAAACAAGTTTCTTACTAAGCTAGACTGCTACACAGTGTGTGTGCTAGTCCTTGTATCTTCATCCTCACTACCATATGGTCAATTATAATTTTTTTAAAAAGTCAGCCATTACAGTGTTTCTTTATATTTTAGCCTGCTTTGTGATTGAAATGGTGTGCTTCTGCCTTCCATGCTCAAACAGAACTAAAGCTGCAGTGCTGGTTTGTTTCAGGGAGGTTTTATAGCAAATGGGTTCACAGACTACACGAGGAAATAACAATTTGTGCACGGCACACACAGCCTCTAAATTCATGTGTGTCATGAAAGATGCCTGTTCTGTGTGATGCTAGTCGGAAGTGCAAGGTGCCTTTTTATTTGTAGATTGCATAACTATATGATGTGATTTGTCACCTTAAGAATGTTATGCTCGAGACAAGGTTTCTTCCTTGGGTTATGCTCATCTCTTATTTCATTCTCATTTCCACTGTTTTTGAAGTATGTTTTTCCATATTTGCCTTGTTTTTGTGCAATTTTGTTAATATTATTTTATGTAATTATTGTCTTTTCTTATATATTTTTGCATCAAAGCTATAATTCTTGCTTTTTGTAGAGATCGGGTCACCATGACATCACTACTGTGGGACTGTTCTCAGTCTTTATATTGAGGTTGAGGATGTGATTCCAGCAGAGCATCATTGTTAGTTGTGAAATATAGTCACAGTGAGTGTTGTTTTGACTTTATTCTGTTTTTTTGGATTTCATTTTTTGGATTTTGGACTGGCTTCAACTATTCTTGGGCTACCTTTTAGGAAAACCAGTTATGCTTTCAGAATCTTTTTTGCTTTTCTTATCAGTCCATTATCTTAAATAAAATTATAAGAAGGGCTTGTTTTGTTTTGTCCTAAAGCTAGAGGTTTGTGGCTTCTCTCTCACTTGCAGGACCTTTTGTATTGTTAAGTGTTTATGGAACATTTTAAATTTTGAGCCTCTTTATGATCAGTGAATTTAAATTTTTTGTGCAAATTTCTGCAAGGTTTTGTGTTATCCATATACCTTTTCTAGAGTTCTGAGACTCAAGGAATTCAAATTTGACATTTATTTTGGTGTTTAATGCACTTTGATAAAGTTGAGCAGTGCCATTTTATTTTTCAGTGGGGACCACCATTCACACCAATTGTATCAGACGTTTCCATGGAAATCTTACCCACAGTTTTCCAGAGTGTGCTTGCTTGTGCTGTTATCAAGGTTGACTTGAGCAGTTCCTGGGTATCCAAGTTGAACAACTATAACCTTTGATTTGCTATTCTACAAGCCTTAATTTTTGATTTTCTGTTAATGAATCTTTGCTCTTGTTCCTGACTTTTGGATTTTTGATCACATTTTGCATCTGATGACAGATGTTTTTGACTCAGGCATCTTCTGGTTATTCTCTTCTCTTTTAGTGTCTCCTTCAAGTCAGTATAGTGCCCCAATTTGAGCCTGTGCAGGCCTTTAGAGTTTGGGGCCACACGTCCTGCAGTGACATATATTTTAGGATTCAGAGTCTTGGTCTGGTATGTGTAATTTTGAGGCTTTATCACGTCTATTTTGACTATTTTGGGTTGCAATATCATAATACATTTTTCTATATACCTAATGTGTTGTATATTCCACAACAAAACAAAAATATCCTGTTATCCTGCAGCTGGTGGTAATGCCCTTGCACATAAGAGCAAGTGTAATGAACATCATAATCCAATACAAGCCTCCTTTGTGTGCCTTTGCTAATTTGCGCCTAAGTAATTAATCATGCTTTATTTCATATTGCACCATTAATAGTATACAGCATAAAGGTGTGCTTTACTCAGCAAATGAGGCTAAATTATTGTATCAAATTAAAATAAAAAGGAGAACAATTCAAACCAACAATGCTGTTTTGGCAGAATCTAACTGGAGTTTGGAAAGGAAATACAGTCATGAAAAGAGGACCTTTTGAAGAAGAGGGATCATTTTAAAGCAGAGAAGGTGAGTTAAAGGAAAGTCAAATAAAGCATGGTTATTACTAAATGAACTCGGAGTAAAGTGGACAGAGCTGAACACTTGGACTGATGGATGTGTGACATCCTATCAACGAGTAACAGAATTCTACACCTGGCAATTTCCACATACAACATCTGTTAGGTTGAAGTGCTCATCACAGGGGCTGTGTGTACTGAGGGATGGAGACACACTGCAAAAAATACTATACATAATATGAACACTCTAGGTTGTCTATGTATGTGCTTGCAATTTAATATGGAATATTATTTTGCTCTTTCTGATCATGTGAGAGCTGTTGTGTGTACTGGTGGTGTAACAAAGATAATAAGAACATCAGTCTGACAAAAGAGATTTAAGCATTTAGTCCATGAAGCTCATTTACTTGGCCTCAGTAATGCTAAACTGTCCCAATATTTCATCCAAAGATGTTTAAAAAGTTGTCAGGAATCCATTTTAACTAATTGAATGAGATGTTTGTTCCAAATTTCCTTGTCCCTTGGTGCAAAGAAATGCTTTCTGGATTCAATCTTAATTTACACTGCAGTCCTTAAAAATGATTTGATGTTTAACTGAAAGAATTTTGGTAGGTCAGCTTTATTGATGCCTTTGAGAATTTTCAAAACCTGGATATTTTTACAATATAACGTAACATCTTATTGCTTTATTAATTGCTTTGGCACATTTTCTAGAACATGAGATCCTTGTAGCACTCTACATATGCATCCGTGCAGACACAAGAAGAATGTGCAAACGCCAGGATATTCTGTGAGCCAGTAGCTCTTCCTTAATATATGAGATAGGCAAGTGTTCTGTCTTTAGCTCTAGACAGTGCTAGCTCTACCAAAGAGGCAAATTAGATGGTTGCTTAGGACGGACAAGATGTGGTGAGGTGGCATTTTGTAAACTATAATAGAGGTAGCAAGTGGTGTTGGGAGTGACAGGCATCTGGTGATGTTTTTTTAGCCTAATAATAATAATAATAAATAATGATAACTCTTTGCATTTATATAGCGCTTTTCTCACTGCTCAAAGTGCGCAACAATTGCAGGTTAAGGGCCTTGCTCAAGGGCCCAACAGAGCAGAGTCCCTTTTGGCATTTACGGGATTCGAACTGGCAACCTTCCAATTACCAGTGCAGATCCCTAGCCTCACAGCCACCACTCCGCCTAGTATGACTTATGCAAAATTCCCATGCAGATCATCTTCTCTCGATTTGATATCCATTCACGAGTTGCATGAACCTCCAAGGAGGACCAGTCCTGCATCTTAGGTTTTACTCTCTTAAAACCCCTAAGATAACCCTGCTGTCAGATCTTGCAATGTGAACGCCCCACTTTCTGAGTTGACAGCCATGCATGACTTGCATGTCCATCTCCACCAAAGCACAATTTGATTCGATCACTATGTTCAAGTCACGAAAAACTCCACAAGGGACACAGGCACTGGCCCAAGAGACTGTATACCATTAATTTTTCTTGAGTTTAATATTTTCTCACCTTTGGCTTTTTCTTTGGATTTGTGTTTCTACATTTTGTTCAGCAATTGTGTTCTTGTTTAGTTTTTCTTTATTATGGATTCTAATTCAACATTTCCTTCTTGGATCTGTCCACTCTATTCCTCTTCCGTTTTATGTATGACCTTTGGTTTTCTTGATCACCGGCTCTCGTACCAGTAATACACTGTGGTAATACATATGTTGTGCTGCAGCCCTTTGAATTGGTTTCACCTACAGGGTAGCTGGCACTGATGGGTTTTGCTGCTCATCATGAACAGATAAGCAGTATGCCATGCACTGGCACTTTAGACTTGTCAGACATAGAAGCCAACGTCAGGTCTGTTCCAGTTCTCATGCAATATCTCACAAGTCCCAAAAAATTTAGAAAGAGGACTCTGACTCCCAAAAATCTTGTTAAATATCATGTTCATAAAATTGATAATAAAAATGATAGCTATTTTGAACATTTGGCATGTTTTGCGAAAGAAAAATACTCTCACATCTTCTTGTTACAAAAAAAATCTTTTGAATAAGAAACTACAAATAAAATGTTTGCTATTGTTTATGTGTACCAGATGCTGGATAGCATGGTGGCAAAATTAGCAACGATATTGCCTTGTATTGACCTCCAATGTTGTCTGCTGGGGAGGATTTAAGTTCTATCCATGTTCACATGGGTTTTCACCAAGAGCTGTAGAGGTTCCTCCATAATACAAAACATGCACAAAAATACGTCATGGCTGTACCCTGTGATACACAGGAATCCTTTTTACAGTTTGTTCCAGCATTTGCAAACATTACTACCTGAGATACTGAACTTTCTCAAGTGGATTCAGAAAATGGACGGAATATTATAAGCAAGTGATGAAACTTTTAAATTTTGATTAGTCATTTGTAATACTAGCTTCTATCATAGGTTATTGTCATAAATCTCTAAACATATGCAGAAGTTTATACTTTACACAGCAAATAAAATTGGAAGCTACTCTAAATCAAACAATAAGAGGGAAAAAGACTGGAATGTTAACAGATAAGCAGCAAAATTTTCAGGGTTAATATAACCATTCAAAGTGTACATCCGGCAAAAAAATTTCTGATATATATGCTTCAAGGATTAAGATAACACTAGAGATATTCTTATGTAATGTAGCAGCGGGATAAAAATAAGGAGCGCAAGGAAGGAATTTCAGTTCAACAATAGATTATATAAATATCTGGATCAGATTCATTTCAGAGAGTTTCGCTTTCTGGAGGATCGTGATGCTCATTTTCCAGCATCAGACACTGCATAAAGTTAGCTCATTAATGGCAATTTCAATATACACTGGGGAGGCATTATGTTACTGAAGCACAAGAGGAAAATAAGCATTATAGTTCCTTTAGAAAGTGTTCAAACACCTTCACTTTTTTCACATTTTGCTATGTAGCAGCCTTACGTGAAAATCATTTAAATAATTTTTTTCCCCTCAAACAACAATCAATACCCCAGAATGCCAAAGCAAAAAATTGAATTTTAAGCATATTTGCAAATTTATTCAAAATAAAAAAGCTGATTTATCACATTAAAACAAGCATTGAGATCCTTTACTCACAACTTAGTTTAAGCCCCTCTGGCAGTGATCATGGCCTGGATTCTCCTTGTGTTTGATGCAATAAGCTTTGTGCACCAAGGTTTTGGTACTTTCTACCATTCTTCTTTGCAGATCCTCTCAATCCCTGTCAGGGTGGATGGAGACCCTCAGTGGACAGCTATTTGTAGTCCTCTCCAGAGATATCTGATTAGCTTCAAGTCCAGACTGGCCAGGTCAATTAAGAACATTAACAGAGTTATCCAAAAGCCACTTCTGTGTTGTCTTTGCTTTGTGCTTGGGGTCATTGTCCTTTTAACCACTACATTCCAGAGTACTGGAGAGTAGGTTTTCATTAAGGATACCTCTGTACTTTGCTCCATTCATCTTTCCTACCACACTGACACATCTCCCAGTCCCTGACACTGAAAACAAAATAATGCTGCCACCACCAGGCTTCAACGTTTGAATGGTACTGCACAGGTGATGAGTGGTGCATGGCTTCCTGTAGACATGATGCTTAGAATTAAGGCCAAACAGTTAGTTTAATCAAACTAGAGAAGCTTGTTTCTCATGGTCTGAGAATCCTTTAGGTGTTTTTTTGCAAATTCTAAGTGGGCTTTTATGTGTAATTTGACTACGCTCCCATAACATCAATGTTACTGGAGTGGTGTAGTAGTGAGTGTCTTTCTGGACGTTTTCCCACATAGGTTCTCTGTAGCCCAGCCAAAATGACAGTCATGCTCTTGGTTACCACTCTTGGAAAGGTTCCTCTCCCTTGATTGTTCAGTTGGTTAGCCAGGTCTAGGAAGAGTCATAATTGTTCCAAACTTATTTCATTTAAGAATTATGGAGGCCACCATGTTCTTGGGAACCTTGCACAAATTGTTTTAGAACCTTTCCTAGATTTGTGTTTCAACACAATCCTGTCTCTAAGCTCTACTTGCAATTCCTTCGATCTCAATGCTTGTTTTTAAGCTCTGTACACATTGGCAACTGAGGGACTTTATTTAGACAAGTTTGTGCCATGTGCCATAAATTGAATTGACCAAAGAAGGTGTAGAAACACCTCAATGATGATCAATAGAGAGAGATGCACCTGAGTCAAATTTCAAGTGTCACAGCAAAGGGTCTGAATACTTGAGTCAAAGTTTTATTTTTATTAAATTTAAAAAACCTCCTAAAATCCTGTTTGAGCTTTGTCATTCTGAGGTATTGAGTGTTGTTTGATGAGGGGAAAAAATGAATTTAAATGATATTAGTATAAGGCTACAACATATCAAGATGTCTAAAAAGTGAAGGGATCTGAATACTTTCTGGAGGCACTGTACACACACACACACACATATTTGACAGCCAATAATGCAATTTTCTCATATAAGGAAAATTACTGCATATTCACAGCAGACACATTCTTTCTTCGGCCCCACATCTCTTGAACTGTATGGGTGGTCAAATTAATTTTGACAAGTAACAAAGGGCAAAGCAACCTAAAGGCAAAATTCTATACAACGGATTCAATGTGTCAGCTAATGTTATTAAGCTATTCTAAACTGAAATCTAGTTAAAGGTTGCAAAGAGAGACCTGAAAATGATTCTTTTATTTTATCGCTTTAGGCAAATACTCCATTGGCATGTGTTCTGAGCATATAACTTTTGTAAAAGTTAAAAGGTAACCAATTTCTTTTGTCTTTAAGTGGGCTCTACTCTGGAAGATTTGTTTTTTCTTATGTTTTTGATGTAAATGACAGAATAAATCACGTTACTCATTTTTCTTTTTTGGTGTTTTAATTATAAGAAATTTTATGATTTGAATAATAAGCAATATGTACACACAACACTGACAAATGTAACAGCGATAGTAATACATTTTCATCTGTTACTATCTCTATAACTCAAGGCTCTGCTCTGCTAATCCCCCATCACTCCCTCCTTATTAGTCACATTTGTAGCACATTTTATTTTCCAGAGGCAGAACTTTCATAAATCAACTGGCCCAAACAACGTCAACCACTCCACACTAAGACAGTGCTCTAATGCGGAGTTGCTAGTTATCTGAAAGTATCTAAAATGATCCCAGTGTCCAAAATGCATCTTAATCACTACTGACATTATTTTTAATAAAAATATTTGACCAATTCTTTGGCATCTCAAGTATGTCACAGATTCTCTTCTCGACACCCCTACTCTGTTGTATACAAATTGTGTCAACAGATCAGGTAAATATGCAGTTAACATGGCACTACAACACATTTTGCCACATATAGACTCTCTAGGTGTTTCTGAAATTTAGTTAATAATAATAATAATAATACATTGTATCTATATAACGCCTTTCCCATGCTCAAGGTCAGATTTAACACAACCATAAAAGCGTCTATATAGCAAAATCCTGAATATGAAGTTAGACTACTCCACATTTCAGTCATCCTCTAATATGTATTTAATCATGTGACACCAATGACACCAGTCAAGCTGCCACATCTAATATAACCAAGCAGCCGCTTTATCTTTTATACAGTAGTCCGATTTCCACTAAGTCACCCTTATAAACAGCTGCAGTTCCTACATGTCTGTCCTGCCTGTTGGTTTATACATATTTATTTATTTTAAAAAAGTAACATTTACTGTTCATTACTGAATTGACAGTGTCTGTGATGCTGCAGAACAGCACAGAGCATTTTGTTTCTGGATTTTGTGCATTATTTCTTTTTATTTACAGTAATAACATATTGGTTGATAAAGAAGATGAAAAGTTTTCTTGATGTATTAAACATTCCTTTTTTTTTAGTAAGCACACCAAACAACTCAATCAACAGCACTGCAAGACAAAGGTACTAAAAAAAACTTTTTAAAAACAGGAAATATCAGATGTACATGTTTAGAAGGGTTCTGTGTTAAATGATTCTTTGGTATAACATATTTTTCTCACAGCTCAGGTCTGTGAAATGAGACAAAGTATAATTAATAAATTTGCTACAGTGTTTCAGAGAGAGAAATATTCAATTAAATATCAGAAATACTTTGATGATCAATAAACTATAACATCAGCAAGTTTTTGTATTCTTTTCCTAAATGTATCTGCATTAACTGGTAATAATGTGTGACCCGGTCTTCATCTAAGTCACAAGTATAGACAAACACAATATGTTTATGCTAATAGTACAAGAACAATAATAATCTTTCATGTCTTTATTGAACAAACCCATCAAACATTCGGTGTGCTTAGGACATCTGATGTGAACAGCTCTCTTGAGGTCAATCTTCAGCATCTCTATTGACTTAAGGCCTGGACCATGACTGGGCCACTACAAAAAGTGGATTTTCTTTTTTGAAGTCATTCTTTAGTAGATTTACTTTGATGATTATGATTATTGTCCTGCTATATCACCAATTGGACATGAAAAAGGCTGTTCACTAATGATCTGCATGCATCCTGACAGAGCTCGAGCAGTTTTGCAAGGAAGATTAGAGAAAAATGGCAGTGTCCAGTTGTGCAAAGCTGTTAGAGAGAGACCTGTTCACAGACTCAAAGCTTTTATGTTTGCCAAAGGTGCGTCTAATAAATACTGACTTGTAGGGAGTGAATACTTATGTGATAAATTATGTGTTTTAAATTTGTGATTAATTTAAACTACTTTGCAGACATCTGCTCTCACAAGTTTGTTTCTAGTCTGTTTCTATTGATCAGTTTCAAAAAAGCCAAATTAAATCAACTGTGATTCAGAGTTATATAATAATAAAATATGGGGGTGAATACTTTTTATGGGCATTGAAATTTTAATTGTTATAACCTTTTTCTGGGCAATTCAATTTCAGTTTTATTATTTTTTTTAAGCACCTGTCACCTTGTGCTTGTATAAGTTTCTAGCCATAATGCAATGACAGAAATACTTACAATATACTTAATTTACATTTGCACACACACACGCACACACACGCACAATTAGGTTAAACACACATTAAAACAGAAATTTCAAGTGGATTAACATAAAAACACATGACAGTCTTTGTCCTTTAACGTAACAATTGAGGTGTCATCAGAAAAACAACAACTGCCAACTGAATTCCTGCAGAGAGTAAGCCTCTGGGGAGTTGCCAGTCAGTTTTAACTGACAAAGCCATAGCAGGAAACAGAGAATGCCACCGTTTTTGTGACCCAGACCAGCACAAATAAGCTCACAGGCAAGGGAATTATTTCTGGTTTAAAGTGTAGTGCTCATACTACACTTTAAGTAGTTGACAATCTGTCTTGTAAAGTACAATCAAGAATTCTCTTAGCAGCAGCTTATTTATTGCTTCCCATTCTATTACATCTGTACTAATTTTAGTCTTGTTCTTTTGTATCTTCTTGACATATCTCTTAGTGCTATTTTTGTATTTAATGGAATGCATTAACTTATCATTTTCCAAGATAGACACATTTTAATTTCAAAGTAATTCACTGTCTCAAGTCATAACTGAGGATAAAGTTAAAAAAGCACATGAGCATAATTTAAAGTGTTTACATGTAATTACTTGAATATTTTCACTTGTCGACAGCCAGAGATTACAACGTGGCACTTTCCAAAGGTGCAATTCATCAAAATGCAATTTAAAATATAATTGAACAAAACATGGCATTCAAGAAGAAACAAAACCAAATGTGCTCCTCATCACTCAGAGTGGTGAGCTCGCCAAGTTCCATCATTTGAAGCATTTAAATGAAAGTTTAACTTTACCCTCTTCCTTGAATTGTGCTTTCTTAACAAACTCTCTGAGATGCTCCCTGCCAAGTAGTCTTTTTACTAAATTAAAGCTCCTTAAGTGTCAATTGATTTCTCTCTTTCCACAGCACATTGTTCTTATGTCAGACCGTTTCTAAACTGCCACTTGGTTCAGTCAACACTGCATTGTTTTTTCTACTTATTTTGTGCTTTTAATTTTATTCAACACACAAGCTTGTCAGTTATGATGCTGATCTGCCATATTCTTTGCTCCATATGACATTTTGTCATAGTGCTAGCATTTAATGGTGCTGCATCAAATACAATTTCATTAACAGATTGATACACAAAAACAACGCCATATCTTTTGCTCTTCCATGTAGGATCCACAAAAATGACCTGCATTGTCTAGTTGTCCTCCTATCTCTTGATAATAAATAAAAATGTTGACATTAAGAATCTCTGAAGTGGAGAATATGTAAGAATTAATTTTACTTGGTATTTGAGAACAAAAATGTTATGCCATTCATGTTGCTGAACACCCACTCAGTGTAAACTGTTGAATTATAAGCTGGCTGTGCTTGTTCCCCAGAAATGCCAATACTTCTGTAATTAGATTGTGTCAACCTTCAAAGGGAGTGTCAATGCTTTCGGAGCATTATGCTCTCAAAGACAAATTCTTGAAATCATAGTTCTGACATTCACTTTTTCTAAAACTCCATAAGATTGTAAAGGTGTCAGTTTTGATTTTTGTAGCATTTGGATAATAGAGTATTTCTTTAATGAAATTTCTGTTAGAGCTCTGCAAACAACAGTGATTTTTGTATTGTTATTTTTTTTTGGATTGTAATATTCATAAATCTGCAGAACAGTATCATCTATTTCTACAGTCAGCATCTTCACCATGCCTAATGTTGTTAGTTAGGTGTTCGCCATCTGCCTTCACAATCCTAGTCACAAGTTCCACCTGATGCAATCTTTTGCTTTTAGATTCTAGAATTGAGAAGTCAGAATACTATGAGTTTCTGCATTTATGCTGCTTTGGGATAAAATGACTTTGCAAGTTAGTGGTTGAGGTTCAGTGAGGTTTCTGCATCAAAAAAGTAGCAGGTGTTGCCTGGGAATTTGTGATGTGACAGAACTCTGGCTGTTGGATCCTATACTTGTTTTGATCTGTCCATTAATGCTTAATGATACTACGATAGTTAGTTTAACTGCAGTAACTCAACTGACAAATAATAGAGTATTTATCTTGGAATATTTACATAAGTGACAGATGAAGGACTGTGCACTTGGCAATCTGTATCTGTTGAATGACTGTGATTGTCAATGCCTGTGAAATTACATTGCTTTTGACGTGTACTTGTTGAAATAGTCAGATTATGCCCCATGTTGGTTAGGTTAATTGTATTCCCTGCAGTTGACTAGCATTCAATATAGGATTGCATCTGCCATTTGTACTAATCTCCACTATTCTCTACTGACTTTTCCGGTTCTCCTGTGGTGACAATCTGCACCACCACCAACTGATCAAGGCACCATGCAGCCCCCTGAGATGATGGAATGAATGAGGGGGTCTCAGCTGTCCACGAGACCAGTTTCATCAGAATCCTATCATATGAAGCATGAAAACAAAGAGGTTTGATTTAGGAACATTTATATTAGGTAGAAAGCCCAGTGGGGCCTAGGAGGCCTATTGGTCTTGGAACCCCTGCAGATTTTGCTTTTTATTTAATATTCTATCCTCCTGGCTATCTGGACCTAACTGTTTTGTTGTTATTTATTCCTTATTATTATTGCCTAATTGTAATTGCTTTTTTTCTTGAAACTTTCTCTTTGTCATCTTGTAAAGCACTTTGAGCGGCACTGTTGTATGAAAATGTGCTATATAAATAAATGTTGTTTTCTCCTGTATTATACCCTGTGAACCCGGATGAGCAAGTTTGGAAATAAATAAATAGCTAAACATTATGCAGACACATATCAAGCAGTTCAAAATAAGGACGATACTAATGATTCCGTTGTTAGTTTCTGAACTTGAGCTGTCTTATACAATGATACATGGCGTTAGAACTCAGTATAGCAGGAATCCATCCCAAGACAGACAAAAACATCTTCACGTCTTAAAATTTGCAGAGAACATCCAAACTCTACATAAAGAACTGTGGTCCAACATGTGCTGAACTGTTATGCTGTCATTTCAATGTTTACAAATAAAATAATTTCACTAACTCTTCTCAGAAAAACGTCATTACAGTTTTAACCTTTATTCTATATCAGTCACATTTTTTGCAAATTGCATTTTCAAATTCCCCTTTTACCTTTGATACAGTTTATTCATTTTACACATTATTTGAACTACTGTATGTGTAGTTACAGTACCTATAATAATATTAAGCTTTTACATTAAGTTTATTACAACAGCCAGGAACATGCAGCATCATTATCAGAAAACAGTTTATACACAATGAGGTCTATACAGCTAAAATGTGGGCTTTTAACCTTCTTTCATTGTCTGTGCAGAAATTACCTTAAATGGTTTTACCTTTGTAAATGCACAGTGACACAGCCCTACACTAACTCTAGAAGTTTATTAAGTCTAACTTGCAATCCAAAATGGCAGTAAATATAGAAACAGTGATGGTGTCACATCTAAGCAGGGCTCTCTCACATTTCTTTAGTCCTGAAAACTAAGTTTAAATGGATGCCAGTGTAGTTATTTAAGAATCAGAGTTATATCGCCATATGTCCTACTTACAGTTACCATTCAGGCTGTCGTATTTTAAATTATATATCCAGTAATAAGTGAATTATTTACACACCCAGAGCATAAAGCATTAAAATAGTTACAGTAATTCAGCTTGGAATTAATGAAAATATTAATTAAAGATCTGCTTTCAATACAGAGTCTTGTGCACATCTGAACATGTTCCATTGTCATTCACGAAAATGTTTTCCAGATGTGGTTTACTTAGCAATATTTTAGTAAAACTGAATGCATTTTGCAAGTTGTGAGCATACTGTATGACTAGATGGGTTAACATTTCCCCATATGACAAATTAAAAAAAAAATATATATATATATATATATATATATATATATATATATACTCAGCAAAAAAAGAAACGTCCCTTTTTCAGGACTGTGTATTTCAACAATAATGTTTTAAAAATCCAAATACCTTTACAGATCTTCATTGTAAATTGTTTAAACAATGTTTTCCATGCATGTTCAATTAACCATAATCAATTAATTAACATGCACCTGTGGAATGGTCGTTAAGACCTTAACAGCTTACAGAAAGTAAGCATTTAAGGTCACAGTTCTAAAAACGCAGGACACTAAAGAGACTTGTCTACCGACTGTGAAAAACGCCCAAAGAAAGATGCCCAGGGTCCCTGCTCATCTGCGTGAACGTGCATTAGGCATGCTGCAGGGAGGCATGAGGACTGCTGATGTGGCTAGGGCAATAAATTGCCATGTCCACACTGTGAGACGCCTAAGACAGCGCTACAGGGAGACAGGAAGGACAGCTGATCATCCTCGCAGTGGAAGACCACGTGTAACAACACCTGCACAGGATCGGTACATCCGAATATCACACCTGCGTGACAGGTACAGGATGGCCACAACAACTGCCCGAGTCACACCAGGAACACACAATCCCTCCATCAGTGCTCAGACTGTCTGCAATAGGCTGAGAGAGGCTGGACTGAGGGCTTGCAGGCCTGTTGTAAGGCAGGTCCTTACCAGACATCACCAGCAACAACGCCACCTATGGGCACAAACCCACCTTCGCTGGACCAGACAGGAGTGGCAAAAAATGCGTGAGTTTCTGCATGACAGCAATGTCAGTGTTCTGCCATGGCCAGCGAAGAGCCCAGATCTCAATCCCATTGAGCACGTCTGGGACCTGTTGGATCGCAGGGTGAGGGCTAGGGCCATTCCCCCCAGAAATGTCCAGGAACTTGCAGGTGAATTGGTAGAAGAGTGGGGTAACATCTCACAGCAAGAACTGACAAATCTGGTCCAGTCCATGAGGAGGAGATGCACTGCAGTACTTCAAGCAGCTGGTGGCCACACCAGATACTGACTGGTACTTTTGATTTTGAGCCTCCCTTCATTCAGGGACACATTGCGAAACATTTTTAGTTTATGTCTTATGGTGTTGACTCTTTTAGTGTTCATACAAATATTTACACATTAAGTCTACTGAAAGTAAAAACAGTTGAAAGTCAGAGGACGTTTCTTTTTTTGCTGAGTATATATATATATATATATACACACACATACATTTATATACTAAGTGGCTCTGCCACTCGCATATGGGGAAGAGGATGTACAACTTAAACAGATTTTTATTTTTCATGGCAATAGAATTAACTATTTTACATTACAGGGAGTAATTAACCATAGTAAAAAAACAGTAAAATGTAATAAATTGAAAGAAAATTATGTTTCATGTTGCGTTAGTAATACTCAATGCGTTACACATTTTAGTTCTATTTGGCTTTGAAATTAACATGCAAATACTTTTTAAACTTACACTTTTACTGTAAAACTTCAATAAAAACAATATTTGGAATCAACTTTTCGTCAATATCGCATTGAGCTTTGATTCCGTGTTTGGACTTACATCTTGACAATGCCATGACTTTTTCAAATGTTTGTCCCTGTGATTTGTTAATTGTCATAGCAAAAGCTTTTCTAACGGGAAACTGTAAACGTTTTAATACGGCTGGCATATCAAGATCTCCTTTGGTGTCTAATGTTATCCGCGGAAGATGTACTACATTACCTTTCTTGATGCCTGTTAAAATTTTACATGTCAGAAATATTCAACCAATGAATGAATTCAACTAATCTTGTCCTATTGCATAGCTATTCACTCGTACATAAATTACACAATAACATTACGATACATCCTTCTTTCAACATTGATTTGGCCGGTGGAAGACCGGACGGTGGTAAAAGTTGTAGATATTCTAAAGGATATTGTAAGTTGATGTTTTCCTTTTCCTCTTCACCACCAACAGTTTCAGCATAACCAATCGACAATTTTCGCATTAATTCATTTGACTTCATCGTTTCTCTATGCTAGGATTGCCCGTATACTTATTTCTTCTGTTGAGAACCCTTCGGGATGAAATTCTTCAAAAAGATTTGGACATAAGTCTTCTTTTAGTGGGAACTTAAAGTGAGGAAAAAGTACAAATTTATAAGAGCTGAGAGCGCAGAAACTGTGTCTGACAAAAGCATTCACACGAATGAGAGGTGAGAGGACCGTGGGCGTGGGCCGTTAACCAGAGATGGTTGAGAGGAGGGCGGGACTTGAAAAAAAATCTCTTTGCAATAGTCTCTTCTCGTCTCAAGATTTTCTTTTATAATATATATATATATATATATATATATATATATATATATATACATACATATATATGTATATACAGTATGTATACAGTATATATATATGCAGAATGATTTGTTAGCTAAAAGTACTCAGTGTTTGTGTTTCAGAGAGGGGATGTGCAGCATTGTTGATAATGGCACTCAGTTTTGTTTTAATAGTCTCCTTCACTACAACCTCCAGCGAGTCCAAAGTGTGTTCTATAATTGAGCTTGCCATTTTAATTAGCCTGTTGATTCTGTGGTTTTCTCTTGAAGTGATGTTACCTGCCCAACACACCACAGCATAGGAAATTGCACTGGCCATCACAAAGTTGTAAAAGAGGTAAAAGATATCATTCCCCACATGAAAGGAATGAAATCTCCTATGAAAAACAGAGATATTAATGAAGACCCCTAAGTACTTATAGGAGTGGACCACCTTTACATCCACTTCCTCAATAGTGACTGGGTGTAGATGCTCTTAAACCAGTTCCTTAGTTTTGCTGATGTTGAGATGCAGACAGTTCTTTCTGCACCAAGTAACAAAGTTCTCCACCTGACTCTGATACTCTGTCTCATCCACTTTACCAATACACCCCAGAAGTGTAGAATCAACTGAGAATACATTTATTTATTTGTTTGTTATATTGATTACTATGGCTGGTGCCATATTAAATAAAGGCTGACTGACTAATTGATCCATTCAAGCTACTTGTAATTTAAATGCCACAGTACACACATTTTTATATCCCTATAACAATGTCTACAAAATCTATGCAATGTCAAATGTGTATTAAGGATATTTTAACCTCCTACAATGTCAATACTGCTGCTGGCTAGAATAAATGTAAAAGATTGTTTTTAGGACATTGAAAATGATCTGTGTTTAACAGATTCAACCATAATGTTAAATAGTATAACTGTTCATCAAATCTTTTGCAAAAGAGGTGTTCTGTTAAAGGAATCAATAAAGTGCTCAGATTCAATAGACATTCTTCTCTTTAATTCTAATGTAGAGGCCAGCTATAGAGGGGATGTTATCACACAAACATACTTCACCATATACAAACACAGTATAGCCGTACAAAATTTTGGTGGTCTCTTTTTGACCTTCTGGTTCAGTTTATTTTGCAAATGAAACATTTTAAAAGAATAAATGCATGGGGAGTAGGACTGTTGTAGTCTCGTGAAAGTAGTTTTCTCCAAACACATTAAACTAGGCTATGATGCTCAGTCTACACCCTATAGTATCATTAATTCACTGTTTAGAACATTAGTTTTGACAAGAATAGGTCATTCAGGCCAACATCTCACCAGTTTAAATTAAACAAAATTTAAAGATATTTCATGTATAGCAGCCAGTGCCACACACGTGCAAATAGGAGGGAGCTGCATGGACCAAGCGAAGGTAATTCCACACCAGGCCAGGGGGTGGCACGGTGCACTAAACCTTCTTCTGTTGTCTCTGCAGACAAAAACGGGAAAAACTGTTTGATTCAACCCTGAAGAAATCACTTCCAGTTCCAGCATCCAGAGACACGTCACTTCTGGTTCCAGCACACAGAAGAGTGTCACTTCCTGTTCCAGTGCCCAGAAGCGCGTCACTTCCGGGCCCAATACGTCACTTCCAGTTTTGACATTTAAAACTGCCATTTTTCCAAACAATCTTTCAGTCTTGTTTTGGATTCCATTAAGGACACATCTGTCTTTACTTGCAAACCCATTGCTGCCCCAAGCCTTTTTTTAAACGAGTCGAGTCTGATCATTTCACACCAGGTTATCAGAAACAGTGTGTTTCTGATACAACAACCATTTCTCAACACTTCTAAGTTACATCCCAGCCCCCTAAGACACCTTTTTTAGCATGCCATTAAGGATTAGAAGACTATAGTGGATCTCCATTCTTAAGTCCTCCTTTGTCTCTGATTCTGATGCAAGTTCTTCTCTTGTACCACAACATCATATTCTCGGGTTGCTTTTGCATCACCCTTGGCTATCTCATAGCATTAAAACCATGACATGCAGCTTGCCATCACCAGCTTATAATAGGAACACCAGTGATAATGAACCTCCTTTCTTCTTGGCTGTCGTGACACAAAGGAACAGTCTCAGTGATGGCTACAGTGAGTGGCTGTCTTTATCTGCAGGTTTTGTAGCCTCAGTGGTAATCTACCATTGCTCTCTGCCTTTAATGTCCTCTGTTCTTTTCAAATTTACAGTGTTTACATTTCTTTGAGTGATTTTTCCTTTGAATTCTTCAAGGGCAGTCCATCAATATCTAACATTGTTAGGAGAGCCTTTTTGTGTATTCATGTATTTACTTTAATATTGAAACTCTTCAGTATCAAGCAGTTCTGCTGTAGACTACATTTGTTATTATCACTTTTTCATGAATATATTATTTAAATTATGTATACAGTAAGTTTCAGATTTTGCAAGAATTGCATTCCATATAAATTTCATAGTAGTCAAATTGTATAAATCAAAGTAAATTTTCTAATAAAATTAAGTAAATTTTCTGAGTCAGTATGTTACATCATACTAGCCATTTCTGAATGGAAGCATGGTAAGATCATGAGCTCTTTTGAATTCTTTTCAGTTACCGTACTATATATTTTCTTTGTTTTCAGCATGGTGGCAATTGCACTCAGTATGGTATAGTTAATGAAGGCAGGTACCCACATTAACTGTGAAATCAACTTTGAGGATTTGTGATTAGATCTCTTTCTAACCCCTTTAAATTTGTTCATACTTTTAAAAGAACAAGAAAGTAGAAATATAGAAAATTGATTCAAAGTGAGGATGCTGGGATAATATAGGAAGGACGGTCCTTGCGTGTATGTGAACTGTTAACATTTGAATTTGATGACTGCATATAGCGCTGAACTGACCTCTCTATACTATTCTTTCCTCTGCATATCCAGGAGTACAAAAGAAACAGCACCATACAGCAACGTGGAGATTGGCAAGATCGGGGAAAAAAAAACACGCAGTCACTGATTACAACCACAAGATGTTATGCAAATGAATATGAATAATGTTGCATCCGTGACACAATGTTTTCTGAAATGTACTATACAGGTCATAAAATAAATAATTCCAAATATCATATATACCTATGTCTCTGTTTTTTTTTTTTTGTCAGTGCAGCTTTGACATCATAAACCGTAAGGTGCATACTAATTCAGCGTGAGCAGGAACACTCAGTAAAACTGAATAAAAAAAATCAAGTGACGGTGAGATAGGAAAAAGGCAGATTCACCAGCGTTTGTGTGTTTATCCCTCCAGATCAGAGAATGTTCAGTTCCATTGCCTCAAAACACCATTCACATCTACAGTTATTCCCAGTTTCAAATATAAACTAACAGCGTCAGATGCCTAGGGCGGTAGTATGTATTGTGATCATGAGTGAGAGAATAAAAGTGAAAAAAATGGCAACTTTTACAAGTACTATAAATGTACACCATCTGTTACAGACGCAAACCAAATGTATGTGTGCACTGTATATTATTAACAATAAGAGCAACTCACTACTGAAAACGGCAAATATAGGAGGCACTCAGGATCGAACCAGGGACTCCTGATTATAAGTCAGCAAATCCTACTGCTACACCACAGAAGCTGTTGTCTCATCCTTGAACCTTTTGTGAAAGTGTTTATTTGATCTTTGGACTTCAGTCTTCACACATTATATAGTTTATGCCAACACTTTGTCATTTACTAATACAATATGAAAAATGTTTCTGTTTTTACAATGTGTTTACACAAATTATTGTAGAAACGGAACACATATAAAATGCACATGTTCCAAATAACAATCTATTATTTCCACTCTAAAACTCCAGCACTTCACTCTCAGATAATCAAGGTATGAGCTGGGAGAACTGTGCACGTTCTGCGGAGGTGGGGGATGGAATAACAGGCTGCTTGCTGCTTGTCTTTATCGGCATATTTACAGGACAAAAGATGCTGACGGAGAGGTGCGATGGGATTTAAGGTGGGCTGGATCTACAAATTTTTTTGTAGGCTCTGGTAATTCTAGTGTTAAGCTTTTTTGGACATTTTTTTTATATAATTACATATCTTTCTCAATGTGTTCCTGGCCAGTTTCCTACATTATGCAATATATGAATTCATAATATGTGATTTATTTTTTGAGCTATTACTACATTATTGTTAATATTATTTTCACTTATTTTGGAAATCGTCTTCTGTCAGTTTGTTTTCCTATTGCCAGAGCATATTGTGTGGTTGCTGGGAGTGTGCCCTTAAGGGTCTCATTGGTGTTTCAACTGATTCTAGTACCAAAAAATGGCAAAATGAATGAGGCCCTCAAAAATACCCACAGAAGATAAGCCAGAATACCAATTGGCCTGCCCAAAAACAAGTCTCACTCCAAGGGAATCTGAAACTAGGAAATTGGGCAGGTTTTGCTACTAGGTGCCAAGCAAAGAGAACTGGGAAAATAATTAGCAATGGTCCAAAATTTATCAAGAATATCAAAATAAATCAAAAAGACAGAAAAAAGAGATTTAAACATTAGTCAGGGGAGGAACACTAGCAAGTACAGTACAGAACAGTCGGGAGCCATCACTAGCGCGATGGCTTATAGAACGGCATCAGGAGTCAGTCTTTTTCCAAGTATTGAGCTTTACTAAATAAAGTGATTTTGCTTTCAAAATACGGTTAAAATTTAATGTCAGTATTTTCTGACAAAATTTTGGTTTGCATTCTGCTTTAGACAAAAGATAGGACTGATTTCCCTGGTTTTCAATTGTTTGGAATTGTTTTCTTTTAACCAATCATCAATCACTCTTGTGGTCTGTCTCTAATCCATCTTAGTTGCATAATATGACTAAAAAATAATACAGATATCACTGGAAAAATAACACTTACAGGAGTACTGAACTAGCATAAAAAAATTCTCACATGGGAAGCCACATGTAGTGACTTGCAAATCAGTGCGATTCCTGGGAGGTTACATTTTTATTTCACATAATGCCATTCATATTTATCATTACTACAAATCCCAAGACAACTTACAGAGCACAGAGACATCACAGAGCTCCATTCCTTTTATATCCTTTATGGTTGAAAATGAGTGAAAAATTCCCTCTGCAAGTGTGAAGCCATGTGCTAACGTGAAAACGTAAAGAAAGCCAATATGAATCTGCAAAGCATGTAATTCCACTTTCTTGACTTTAAAATTAGTTGAACTTGCATGGTTTATTAAAGTATTTTCTAATTATGATCCAAATGCTATTTGAGGATTTATTTTTATTGCTTTTTGCCTATGCATTAGTTATGAAAAATGACTGTAAATGTTATACAATACGCTACCGTGGCTATCCATTTGTCTGTCCAGGATTTTAAATCATCCGTAGCTCACAAACCGTTTGAACAATTGACCCGAAATTTGGTACACGTATACTACGTGACCTCTACTGTCCGAATTCAAGTGATGATTGACCACCAAGGTTATTCTCCTTTTTATTTTTATTTTATTTTAATTTAGAATCAACTCTCGGCAGTGGCCAGCAGGGTGGCAGTGCGGCGCATGAGTACAGGTGCCATTCTCATCACTACCACCTTCGCCATCACTTCCCCTCCCCCTTCATATCTTAAATCATTCTTGAGGCAGATTGAAGACTTAAGTGCCAGTTTCTGACTTAATCAGTTTTAATGCGAAAAGATGCCGACAAAAGAAGAGACAAAGTGGGCCGCTAGGGTGGAGAAAAGAAGAGCTGCTCAAGAAGCAGCAAGCGATTCAACCTCTGAGAAAACTAATGCTAAATGTACAGAGAAAGAGTATGAAAACTAGGAATGCTCAAGTCAAGTGTATTCACTGCACATTATCGTGCAGTGTGCTGTTATTGGTATTTGGATATGTACTTAAAGTAATTGCAGTACTTGCATTGTTCGAAAACACATGCTGGACTGCACATCCTAAACCTGTGCAGCAAGAAGTCTCAAGCATTTTCCATAATGTTTCTATCTGTATGAGAAGTTATTATCCTTATATATGTTTGAAACATAATTATGATTTTCTAATTCAGTTTTCACTTCCATATGGGATGTGACACAAAGGAATTGAATCAGGTGTGTCAAATGCTCTTAGATGTGCTCTCCAGGACACACATATTGTCTGTAAATTCAGATGCTGTTTCAGATGACACCCTCAGGCCTCTTCCACATTAGTACATTTTCATTTAAAAATACAGACATTAGTCTCCGTTTTCACCTTTCATTCACACTATGCATTTTCAACTCTATGAGAACTCTCTCCAGAGCCAGATAGTTTTGTTAATGCAGCATCAGCATTGCGTGTGTGGACGGGCAAAAATGAAGTTTAACAAAAACACAACACTCCAATTGTACTCTAGCTGGTTTATCGTTATTTTGTGCGCCTTCCCTGATTGGTTCCTGCTCATTACAACATCTCATTTACTGACTGGCCACAGAAGAAAAACATATTCCAACACATCAGGCATTGAAGAATTACTTTGCATGGCGCATGATGTGTTGTTTACCAGTTTGCACCTAAATTGTGTTTTGTACACTTTCAATGCTGCATACATGCACAACTGGCAAATTATTTACCAGTCACTTTTGTTATGTGATGTTACTTGTGAACAGCACTGAACTATCCCTTCAAGGATTTTGACCCAAAGTGAGCATGCCCAGAATAGGCGCATATCTACATTATACACATTTTTACTTGTTTTAGTGTGGACGCTGATGCTTTTGTAAATAATGTAAAAATGCTAGTGTGGATGGAGGTCATTTTCCTTTAAAAACACTGATTTCATATAAAAACATAGTAGTGTGGACATAGCCACAGTTTTCTCACACTTTTTAAAGCTGACCTGTGATCTCTGTTAAGACTAGTGTTGAATTATTGTTAAGTGTCCATATCTGATATACAGAATTATCCATTTATTTGCACACATCAGAATGTGCAACTTATCTAACTTCATGCATTACTTTGTGTTCACAAAAAATTATTAAGTCAGACTAATGGGGGTTGATAATCTGAGGCTGGTGTTAACAATCTTGTTAAGAAAATGTTGATCTTCTGGCAGCTAGTTTCAAAACACTTAAGAAAATTATATGTTGGCAGATAACATACCAAACAATTACTAGGCCTACAGAACTGAAGAAGCATCTGCTCCAGTTAAGAAAGACTTTTAGACATTTAGGAAATAATTTTTGAAAAAGTTTATTATAAATAGCATAAATTAATTAACCCTATCAAGTTAATTAGATTTGGTCTTGTAGGATTGAATTACATTGTGCTATTTATACTCAACAAGAAATACAACACTCCTCAGATGAGAAATGTGCAATTATATAATTTGTCTTAATGTCACACAGCTATGAAAATTAGATTTTCCTTTTATTTTTCTTTCATGCATTAGACATGCTGCCCACATGTGAAAGGGAATACCCATTATAGAGAAAGACACAGACAGAGACAGAAACCTATACTGGCAAGGGCAGAGCAACCACAAATGCCAGCAAGGGTAGGTATGGACAGCTAAATGACATTTTGCCCAATACATCGGTAGAGAGTCCCAGAACCACAGCAGACATCTGTTGAGCTAGAAACAATTCAATTTACTCTTCAAAAGTATGCTTACACGAACAGGAGCATTGCTGCACAACAATAACAAATATACTGTAAAAAATTAAAGGTACTGTAACCTAAAGAGAGAAACATCATGTATTATATATTTAAAAATAGACATATGAACGGGGTAGTTTCAGTCCAAATTCTAACCATCCTAGTTCGGCCAAGCTTGAGAAAAGGATCATTCCATCAGCAAATGATGACATAAACCTTTAAAATAAGAAAGAGAGAGGGGGCCATGAGGGGCTGACAGGGGATCAGTCCAATTATGACTGGCAAAGAACAATTTGATCTGAGGGGGCAACTTAGTGCCTACTAAGTGTGATGAATGGAGTGCGGTCATGTGGCATAACTGACATTAGCTTATTTATACATTTATGTCCATACTGAGCACTACTTTGGCTGCTGAGTCTGTTGTCAAAATATTTTTTGTATTATTAATAAAGTCTGCTGGAGTGGCATAAAACAGGTTGTGAAATGATTCTGCTGAGAGATGCAGCCATAGCCTGTTATGGGCACCAGAAAAAGGCATTATGCTTTACCATTTGTTGAGTTTATTTTCATTAGGTGCATAAGCTACAACTGCTGGACTCCTATTGATGTTTTATCGGCTTACCAGTCACTGTGCTGCATTTAATGCATTTTAGCTTAGTATATTTCACATTATTTCTCTGGCTAAAACTCGACAACATCACAAACTCTATTGTCATGTAACAGTAACTAAATTGATTGTTGGATTACTGTCTACAACTTTAATCAGAATATACTTACTGCTTGTCAAAACTGTCACACTTCAAGTATTTTAATTGTATTCATAAAAAAATATAAATTAATTTTGCCTCCTGTAATTTTGGAAGATGTACTGTGTCTGTAATGAATTATTCAAGCATTGGCAAGCCCCTTCAAAATTACTTGCCACTTGTTGGTTAAGAGCCCACTAACCACAAGTGCAGGCATCCTTTTGTCTTTTTCTTGTCTGCTCTCATACCTCCAACAATTATGTCACGCATGTGTGCTATGAAAATGTGGTTATAGCAATTGTACACTCTTTCTGTTATGTTCGGAATGCAGGCATGGAAAAATCGCAGAAAAATTCAGCCTTCTCACGAGTAATTTAATTTTGTGTTCACATTGCTTCTGTCGGAAGCATTAAGCTGCTGTTGCTCCTCATCTTTGAAATGGCAATTCACATCTATTTGATTAAAGTTTTCTACTGTTCAATAAATTTAGATTCTCTGTAATGCAGAATTAAAATGTATGTGAATGTAACACATTTCTGAATGTTAGCATGATGTATGTATGATAACATGATGTAGAATAACATCCTCCAACCCACTTAATCCAGATCAAGCTCACATGGTGCTGGAGCAAATTCTGTCAGCATCCAGGCTTAGGTGTGGCCACTTACAGTATAAACTCACGTATAAGTCGGGTCTTGAAACCTGAAAAATCGATTATGAAATCAGACCCAGACTTATACACCCGTTCAAAAATACAACACTTAATTTTTTTTTTTACATCTTTTTACTTCCTCCAAACTCGTACCAGTTTCTCAGACAGATATAATTTTGTTGCAGTTACCAATTTCTTTTGCCACTTCAATGGCTTTTAATTTAAAACCAGCTTCATATTTTCTGCTGATTGAATGCCCAATCATAGATAAGGGTTACTCTTATGACAAAGGTGTATGAGGGTGTGAGATACAAAAAACACAAAACAGTGCAAAGGTCGCTTCAGAATATTTCGGGTATTACCGTATGGTCACGTAGACACAATCCATAGAAAAGAAAGGCAGTGTGCTCCATGGGTACTCTCTCAGGTGGGTGTTAGCATATCATAATCTCTTGGACCAATAGCATGAGTTTTCCTCATTCGACTTATACAACCGACATTATAAAATACTGGAAATTATAAAAAAGTGTCTGGACATGGAATTCGAGCTCAGGTTACTGGATCTGTGACGCAGCAGTGCTAACCATTGCACCAGCATACTACTTGAAAATTCAATTATATTACTTATATAATCGTTTAGGAATTTGCCATAGAGTATAATCATATTTTATAATGTTGTAGTGTGCCATAGAATAAAATCCTAAAAGAATAATATCCAAAGCTGGCTTCAGTTTAGTCTTTTATTAAAGAAAATAAAAGCTGTATTCTGCCTGCAGAGAGAACCTTTTCATACATTTCTTAAGGTAGATAAGATGGTGTGACCCTCCTAATATGCTAAAGGATATTACCTAATGGCATGTTGGCTGGGTACCTTTTGGCCAAACCCTCTTCTCATTGTTTTCTGTCCATCCAAGTCCCTCATTTATTATACTAATAATTTTCACACCTCTTGGCATTTTTGCCATCTTTGTCTTCTGGTATTAACACCATGCCAATCTCATTTTCCACCCCATCTTTGGCATCGTCTTTCAGGGTGTCAGTTCATTGGTGGAGTATAAGACTCACTGTTTATCAGAGCATTCCAGTATTTTGACAATATGACAGTTCAATGCCATTCAATGCTTAACAGTGCTTAAAATTAAATTGGTGAGATTGCATAATTTAAAGATAATAGTGTCTTATAAGGTACAGAATCACATAGTAAAACAAGTGCATAATCAAAATAAGTGCTTCATCATATTATACAATCTAATTTCTGTGCATTCCAATTATCCAGTGTGAATGTATGTAAATTATTCAGCATATATTCATATATAGTTCCATAAGTGCCCTTATTAAGATTTACAAAAAACCAGCACAACTACATGAAGAAGTCTCACAAAACACAGAAACAGGACTTCAGTGGAAGAAAAATTAAGTATGTATGCTGGACACAAAAATCAAGGAGAAAACTTTAGCTCAGATGGGTAGCGACTTACCCTGAAGGCCATGTCACGTTAGATGACTTTTCCAGTGATTTTCAGTTATAGCCTTCACTTACTTAGTCTTACTGAGTCAGAAGCAGTAGATGGTAGGCTCCTGTTAAACCGGTCATGTAATGTGACATGCACAGAAAACTCACTCCAGTTACTCTAATCTACTCTAATCACTCAGTTAGTCCACATCTCCCTCCAACAGAATCAAACAGGACTGATTTTGAGTTTAGTCATATGGGGTGGGCTTGAGAGCATCACAGCTGACAACCAATGAATGCTCATCTGGAAGTGCACTACATATAGTGCAGTGGTGAGGAATGAGGAAGGCTGGTGTTTTGGACCTCAGAAACAGCAGAGGAGCTTGTCTGTTTGATGTTTCACATTTTACTTACCACAACAGAATGGAAAAAAAAAAAAAACAAAGGGCAGAGATTGAAGTGAACTCATCATACCTGTTAACCCTTTATACAGCACCAGCTCCATTGGGCAAGACACTATTGGCTGTTAGAAAAAAGGGGCAAGCACGACTGTCCTGGAAGTTGTGTAAATGACATGATCTGGCAACGAGATCAGCAACTGCTCCGATTTGAAGTTACTTCATACGACATCGGCTTAAGTAACCACTGTATGTATTTTAATTGAACTGGAATCAGTAGAGGGAGGAAAACGTTGGTGTGTTGCACAAAAGGTAATTGTTGTAATTTTGTTGATTATCAAGGATTAATATTCCAGCAACACACAGCAACCCAAATGCAACATAGTAAGGCAGGCATAAAAGCTTGAACTGAAAAGTTATTAGTTTAAAAAGGACACATTTTAAATGTGATTTCATACTTTTAAGCTTTTCTGCTTTTCTCAGCACAAAATAAGCTGTTCTTTCTGCTTCTTACAGAAGTCACCCTGCCAGCTATTTCACACTTATCTGATGACAGTTGCAAGAGTTTTAAATCTGCACTTTTACTGTGCACTGAGAAACATTTCCGCTAAAATGGTGTTAAGTTTGAAGCAAAATATAATTTCCAATTGTCAAGAAGAAATATTTTAAAATACATATATTAATCATCTTTTTTCTAAAGATTCTAAAGGCTTCTATATTCATCCAAGCCTTTTTTTTCTGAACGTATTTATCTAGAACTGAGTCATGAAATGGTTTAGGAAAATCTTTCTTTTAAATGATAAATGGCAAAGATAAAGTCAGGTTTTAAACCTGTTAATTAGCAAGAGAGATACACCATCATTTTGTTTTATACAACAGAATAACTTAGCTATTTTAAACACTGTACTAGATGTGCTACCTGTCTAAATAATCAACGTAGACCTCAGCGTTAGTGTTTGCAGTGCACCATCTTTTGGAAGGTATTTTGTAATGCATATAGTAATACAGTAAAGTGCATTGCATTGTCATTTCAACAGGTGGTGCATCATAAACATTTGTAGCCATAAAATGCATAACTACAAATGTTTGTTATGTGCCATCTGTTGGAATGACAAATGTAATGCATATATCTCTGTTTTGTGCCATTTGGTATGGGATTCATAAAAACAGTTAATTTTGTGAAACACCATCTGTTGGAATGACAGACGCGCAGCAACTAAACTGACACACAGACAAAAAGACATTTAAATAATATGGATTCTTATATTTTCCTTTTTTTCTATTTTTATTCAACTGCTAAAAAACATCACACTGTTCCATTCCATCTGAACTAGTGTGGTGCTGAGGTGTCACCCATTGCATGGCTGCACTTGGGTCGTAATCTGGATCCTGAGTTGGTTTGTCGTGTGGTGGGTCCAGCTGAAATTGCCTCATTCATTTTGGCTTCTTCTTCTTTCGGCTGAACATGAACATGAAAATTCCAGATTATTCAGGTAGGTGCTTTACTTGTTAAACTTTTCAATTTATGTAACATGGTTTTGCACAAGGCAGTAGTAGTAAAAGAAAATACTGCAAGGATTTTAATTGAAGTTAAATTAAAACCAATGCTTGAACAACATCAATATATACATTGTGATACATAAAGGAAGGCGCCTAATGATGTAAAGAAACCTTTTTGGAATTTTATGTCCTTATTGAATTTGAGATTCATATTTGGTACTATTTTTCTTTTCTTTTAGCATATTTTTATACTCAACGCTGGCTTGTTTTTGTTTTAAATCATCACAGGCTCACTGACCAGATATCAGGAGATTAATTTTCTCTACACAAAGAATGCCAGTGACATATTCTAATAAAACCCATGGTACTCTGTGTTTCTTCACTGTTTAAGTCATCTCGGATTTGCATCAAAAACACATACGTTTTGTTCTGAAAATTTGTTTCCAAGTCAAAATATAAAACTGAGAATAAACAAGATGTTTAAAATGATTTTTTTTTCACAATCCATTCATCCTTTTACATGTGCAAGGTTAATTTCCATACCGTTTTAATTTAATTACTAATAGTCACCATTGAATGGTCATCTATAACTTGCAATAGTGTCACTTATCCACAATTTTAAGCACTAAGAAATCTTAGAATGTTTTAGTGTTGCCAAATCTTTAATCAAATGACTTTAAATATAAACGTGTTGTGCAATCTGAGCAGCTCTGACCTCATCTTACTGCCACCTACAAACATGTTATTGGTAGCAGGATCTCTCTGTTATCCAAGCCAGGAATTTTTATGTATGTTTGGTTGGGGGGGGTTGTTGTTTGTTTCTATTATAGTTGTTTGTTTTTTTTTTGTTTTGAGATTCTGTAAACTTTTCATTTTAAATTCAAATAAAGTATAATCTATCTATCTATCGTTCGTGACGGATGTTCGGAACCCTTGCCCAGCCGCGACACCCCTGTATCGGAAGGTCTGGAGGAGAGACTGTGTTCTGGGTATTACCTTACCTAGGACTCTAGAGGGCAGCCACCCAGGCTTGCTGTATTGTCACAGGTTTGGAGCTTGGAAGCTTCACTGTGCTGGGGCCTGTGGACACTTCCAGAGGGTGCTTGGACTGTGTTGGAGCCCTGTGTAGTGCAGCACTTCTGCCTATCTATCTAAAAATACTTTTGATGTCTATATATTGTATAGCACCTTATCTGCCTCTCTATCTCCCCACTTGGTCAGGATTATTTTTACCACTTCTACTTGAAAAACCTCTACAATTGTGCTTTTGGAGCTCTCAGTAAATACGATGGCAGCATTTTTGTATTTTTGTGAAGGTATATAAAATGACAATGTTTGATAATATAACCTCCTTTTCACGGTGATTTACAAAGTACAAAATGCCTGGCTGCAAGGATGCCTGATTTCATTGCAAAATATTCTCAGGACTGTACTTTGTACAAATAAACAGAAACTAATAGCCCTTTTCATTTGTATGCGAATAAGGGAGCTAAGAGAGTTAAAGGTGATTTAGTCAGACCCTCCTGAGTGCTGTATTTTTTATGAAGCGTTTTAAAAGCCTTTGGGCTGTTCGGACCTCCACACATCTGGCGACACAGCTTAGTGACTGCATCCACCCCGAATGGCAAGCTCAATCCATCAGCATCTCTTCATGTTTTGCCTCTGAATTCTGTCCTTGTAAGTTATGTCATTTATTTAACTATATTAATAAGTATTCTGTTATAGTAAAGAGACACATATTTACCTGTCATTTCTGAATAAAACTGCTTTGTGTTCATCATGTTATAAGAAGCTGTCTAACTGTTTGTGTTGTCACTTATTTAGTTAGTAATGGTTATTTATGATTCTTGAAGGTCTTTACTTCTTAGACTTAAGAGGAATGCCCAGGTGCCTCCTTCTGTACTCACCAACTTTTATAAGAACACAGTGGAGCTCATCCTCACTGGCTGCACTACATACTGGTATGTCACCAGTTTATAGGGTTATCATTGTGACATTTACAGACCAGTGAAATTCTAACTTGCATTTGCTATTTCACATGCATCACGTTGACACTTCTCTGCGCCATGATTAACCTTGTAACTTTTGTCTCCCTTATTTAATAGAACTTTACTTCAAAACCTGCTTTCCTTTCCTGTCTTCGTTATTCCAAAACAGTTTGAAATATTTTTTTTGTGCATTCATTAAATATTCTCCTTAAAATTACAGTAGAAATATTTCTTTTTCTCCTTTCCGTGTTTTTTAGAGGTTTCTCCTTTGCTTTTTAATTTATTACGTCTTTAGTTTAATGTGCTCAGCAACTGTAATACTAAATATTAGTACTAAAAACTGTTTGGCTCAGGAGGGTAACATATTACAGAGGGCAGTGATGTTGGCTCAGAACAATGTAGATCAGTGGTTCTCAATCACAGTCCCGGAGGGCCGCAGTAGCTACGGGTTTTCACTCCAGCCAGTGTCCTAATTAGAACTCAGTCCTTGCTGATAATGATAGTTGGTGTTTAACTCAATGCCTTGTTAGTGCTTTCATTTATTGAATACAAATTTTACAGAGGTCCTCAACTACAGTCCTAAAGGTCTGCTATAGCTGCAGGTTTTCACTTTAACCAATTTCTTAATTAGAACCCTTTTATTTACTACTAAAGCAATACATTTTTGGGCTTAATTTTAGTTCTCTTGCCTGTTACCATTCAGAACCCTTAATTGCCCATTTTAGATTTTAGCAGCTGCATTTTTCAATTGTTTTCTGTTTTCTTAATCAGATATTAATTAATAATGAGATGCAGATAACCAATAAACCAGCAGCTCTCCAGCTAATGTGCTTACCATGAAGAATCTGTGATAAAAACGTTTAGAAATGAATAAGAGGGGAACTGGAAGGACCATTAAGTTTAAATCTGTTCTGGTCCACGAAACACTTGGACAATATTCTCATAGAATGAAACTCTACAGTGGAATTAAAATTGCTCTTGGATGAATGCAAGCATTAACAAGCCAAACAGTTCAATACCAAGTTTCATTATCAGCATGGACTGCTTTCTAATTAGGACACTAGTTGGATTAAAAATTTGCAGCCACTGCAGCCCTCCAGGACCGTGATTTGAGAAACCCCAATGTAGATACATGGCTAGTTTTGTCCAGTACATACCTGTACTGTATCATAACACCTGCTTTCTTACAAAGGCAAACTGTATTATTAAATGATTCCTGCAGTTATACTGCTGTAGAAAACATTGTGCATTGTTCCTGTTCCAAAGAAGGCAGGCGCCTCTTCACAAAACAAAGCTGACAGCACTATGAGGATTATGCTTTTTGATTTATCCAGCAGCTTCAGTACCATCCAGCCATCCCTGTTAAGGGGTAAACTCAGAGATATGCAAATGGATGAACCCATGGTGTCTTGGATAATTGACTATCTGTTGGGCAGACTGATACAAATGTGAGCAACACTTTAGCATCACAAGGAACAGGTCTGTCTCCTTTTCTCTTCATTCTGTACACCTCTGTCTACAAATACGACTGCAGGTCATGATGCTTGCAGAAATTCTCAGATGATTCTGCACTTATGGGGTGTACTGATAAGAGGCATGAGACAGAGTATAGAAGTCAGGTGGAGAACTTTGTTTCTTTGTGCAAAGAGATTTGTCTGCGTCTTTTGATTCCAGATTGTTTAATGGAATCTTGGAACGTGAGAGGATGCCTGAGGAGTGGAGAAGAAGTGTACTGGTGCCGATATTTCAAAATAAGGGGGATGTGCAGGACTGCAGTAACTACAGGGGGATAAAATTGATGAGCCACAGCATGAAGTTATGGGAAATAGTAGTGGCAGCTAGGTTAAGAAGTGAGGTGATTATTAGTGAGCTGCATTATGGTTTCATGCCAAGAAAGAGCACCACAGATGCGATGTTTGCTCTGAGGGTATTGATGGAGAAGTATAGAGAAGGCCAGAAGTTGCACTGCATCTTTGTGGACCTGGAGAAAGCATATGACAGGGTGCCTTGAGAGGAGTTGTGGTATTGTATGAGGAAGTCGGGAGTGGCAGAGAAGTATGTAAGAGTTGTACAGGATATGTACGAGGGAAGTGTGACTGTGGTGAGTTAGGAGTGACGGGGGCATTTAAGGTGGAGGTGGGATTACATCAGGGATTGGCTCTGAGCCCTTTCTTATTTGCAATGGTGATGGACAGGTTGACAGACGAGATTAGACAGGAGTTCCCGTGGACTGTGATGTTTGCTGATGACATTGTGATCTGTAGCAATAGTAGGGAGCAGGTTGAGGTGGAGATATGCTCTAGAGGAGAGGAATGAAGGTCAGTAGGAACAAGACAGAATACACGTGTTTAAATGAGAGGGAGGTCAGTGGAATGGTGAGGACACAGGGAGTAGATTTGGTGAAGGTGGATGAGTTTAAATACTTGGGATTAACAGTACAGTGTAATGGGGATTGTGGAAGAGAGGTGAAAAAGAGAGTGTAGGCAGGGTGGAGTAGCAGGAGAACAGTGTCAGGAGTAATTTGTGACAGACAGGTATCAGCAAGAGTGAAAGGGAAGGTCTACAGGATGGTAGCGAGACCAGCTATGTTATATGGGATGGAGACGGTGGCATTGACCAGAAAGCAGGAGACATAGCTGGAGTTGGCAGAGATAAAGATGCTAAGATTTGCATTGGGTGTGACGAAGATGGATAGGATTAGAAATGAGTACATTAGACGGTCAGCTGAAGTTGGACGGTTGGAAGACAAAGTCAGAGAGGTGAGATTGCGTTGGTTTGGACATGTGCAGAGGAGAGATGCTGAGTATATTGGGAGAAGGATGCTAAGGACAGAGCTGCCAGGCAAGAGAAAAAGAGGAAGGCCTATGGATGTGGTGAGAGAGGACATGCAGGTGATGGGTGTAGCAGAACAAGATGCAGAGGACAGAAAGATATGGAAGTAGATGATCCGCTGTGGTGACCCCTAATGGGAGCAGCCGAAAGAAGAAGAAGAAGAAGCCAAAATGAATGAGGCAATTTCAGCTGGACATCAGGGTACACCTTACTCTTTTCAAAGGATGCCCAGGTATTTTTATGACCACAGACAGTCCTCATGCTTGAAGCCAGACAACCAAGCAGTAAATAAGTTTGTCTAACCCTCTTTTTAGAGACAGAGAGAAAAATTATGCCAACAAGGAAACCCCTTCTGTATTCTATTGGGCATTGGTCCCAGAAGGAATTGTCTGGTACCTTGCCATTCTTCCAATGAGGATCTCCAATAGAGATGTGGCCCTTTAAGGCCAAGAGAAGGATCAGGGGTACAAATGCACCAGGAGCTACAAAATATACTGGCGTCCCTGTGGAAAATGGATGGCTGCTTCTGATCGGGTACTGTATGTGATACTGGCACTTGGAGAGTAATTATCCTAAGGATGGAGTTAAGTAAGTTCAACATAGTGGGAGACAGCATTATAGAACACTGTTGTGATGGAAGGGAGGCAAACACTTTAATTGCAGGAGGTAGATAGTGCAGTGTCTGGGAAAGATAGAGGAATAAAGAGGGAGATGAGAAGTGAGAAGCTGGCCAGCCCACTAGATAATCAAGGCCACGAGATCTGTGAGATAGGCCCAGAGGAACAGCAGGCTTTTATTTTGTGCTCACTTTGTACTTTGTGCCACTCTCTGTGTTTATCCCTCTCTTTTTCGAATAAAAATGGCATTCTATTATTTCTTTGCTCATTAGTGAGGAGTTGCCACAACAGTCCCTTCCTATTGCATGAAAACTACTCCTGATTTATGAAACAGATCACTCAGAGTCTGACTGGTTATGCACATAGTCAATTTTCTGGCTGATAATAAATACTAGAACTGAATTCATTTGTGAATATAAAGTAGTAAAGAGGTAAATAACTGCAGGTTCTGTAGAAATGCAGCCCTATAATGCAAAGTAATCTTAAAATACCTGAATCCCTTGTTTTCCTTCTTGTAGATTTCTATACCATTCTTTATATGTATTTTACAGTTTGAGTACAGACATGTGAAATGACTTGCTCAGGGTCACAAAATGCAGGTGTAGCAAGAATCTTGGCACTCAGGGACGTATTTTATCCTTATGTGAAATGCCATCTCAATAGATGTTCATACTGGCAACTGCATGAGAGTGCTGCTCTGTGCTCTTACATGTATTAGGCAGTTACATCTAATATACTGTTTAATGTTGTATTCACTGTGTGATGGATGGCAGGCATGGGCTGGGGACCTGATCGGGATGGTGTATGATTCCTTACCAGGCTGGGTGGCCAGTATACTGAATGCCCAAGATGAAAGGTGGGTTATTCCCTGCTTTTGGCAGAAGGTGCCAACCTTAGAGTGAATAGGACAGTGTAAAAGAGGGACAAGCAGGGGCTGCTTCTTCGGCCTGTTTACAGCTGCCATTGGATATGGTAACCATATGGATACCTACAGGAAATGCTGGGAATTGTAGTCCTGTGGAGGCAAGCCTTGTTGGGTTCTGTGGGTGTTGTCATGGAGTGCTTCAGTTTGGGAAGCTTCTGTCTGACACTGAAGTGCCTCCTATAGGCAATCCCTTGGCACCATAAGTACTCTTGGGTCTCCCACAAAGGGAGCTGCTCTGCCTCACTCAGGCAAGTTGGAGTCAGTGACAAAGCTTGCCTGGGAGGAGTGGAGGAAGGTAAAAGTAAACAGAAGAAAGAAAGAGAGGAAATAAGAGAATTGTGACTGTGCAAACCATGTTAAGAAGGTATTTCTGAAATAAATTATTTATTTGCACCTGGGATTTGTGTTTGTAGAGTTGTGTCTGGGGTTGGGGCAACTTCAACACCCCTTACAGGTCACCACTCTCTGCACTGTCACTAGCCTGTATTAGACATGTAAGTAAGAATCTCATTATTCTCTTTACACATGACAATGAACTTGAACTTTTTATTTAAAACTAGTAACCACTCTTTACACAAGTCTTAGGTGCTATAAATAGTGTTTTAAGCATTAAATTACAAATCATTTTTAAATATATAGAGAACCATATATATTTTAATAAATATAGCTTACAGTCACAGCGCACGGCTCAATGGCAACTCTGGTCTGTACCGGGAACTGAGAAGGACGGCTGTTAGGGCTCTGAGGGCAGATAAAGAGGCGTTTGTTAGAGGAATCTGTGAGCAAGTGACACACCGTCTGTGGTCTAGCAACCCACCTCCTGCTTACAGAGGAATCGAAGCATTACACACATCTGAATCTGTTCCTCGGAGAGTCAAAGTCAGGGCGGCTGATGGAACAGTCCTTATGGATGACACTGCAGTTGTGACCCGCTGAGCTGGCTACTTTGAGCAGTTGTTCAAAACTGATCCTCCGGTTAGAACGTTGGATGTCTCTGGGTCCACGGTCCTTGAGGCTGATCCTCCAATTAGCTGTGAACCACCCAATCTCACTGAGATTGCACAGGTGGTGAACCAGCTGAGGGGGGAAAGGCTGCAGAGATCTGTGGTATCCGTGGTGAACTTTTCCAGGATGGTGGTAAGGCTGTCCTCCTGGCATTGCAAGCAATATTTGCTTCCATCTGGGAGAATGGCTTCATCCCAACTGACTGGAAAACGGGACTTGTCGTTCCTATCTGGAAAGGGAAGGGTGATCGCCTGGACTGCAGCAACTACAGGGGGATAACACTTCTCTCTGTGCCAGATAAGGTCTTTGCTAGGGTTGTCCTCAATAGGATACATGATCACTTGCTCACCTACCAGCGACCAGAACAGTCTGGTTTTACGCCTAAGAAATATACCATCAACCGCATCCTGGCACTGAGGGTTCTCATGGAGCACAAACACGAATATCGGCAGAGCTTCTTTGCAGCCTTTGTCGATTTTTGTAAAGCCTTCGACTCAGTTGATCGAGCTGCCCTGTGGGACGTCCTGAGGGTTCATGGGATCCCTTCGAGGTTGCTGGATATCATGGCCGGCCTGTACACTAGTACTGTGAGTGCTGTGCAGAGTGGAGGCAGAACCTCTACATTGTTCCCAGTTGATTCTGGGGTTTGTCAGGGGTGTGTTCTTGCTCCTACTCTGTTCAATGCTTGTATGGATGGGGTGAGAGTGTTGACCTTGTCGAGAGGTTTACCTACATTGGCGGTGACATCCATGTCTGTGGTGACTCTTCCTATGAAGTCAGTAGATGGATTGGGAGAGCATGGGGGGTCATGAGGTCGCTGGAAAGGGGTGTGTGGCACTCCCGATATCTATGTAAAAGGATGAAGGACCAAGTCTTTCGAGTCCTGGTGCTTCCTGTCTTGCTATATGGTTGCACTATCCAGTGACCTGAGATGAAGACTGGACTCCTTTGGTACTGTGTCTTTCTGGAAAATCCTTGGGTACCGTTGGTTTAACTTTGTGTCGAGCGAGCGGTTGCTCATGGAGTCCCGAATGAGGCACATTACCTGCATTGTGAGGGAGCGTCAATTAGGGCACTATGGCCATGTGGAGTGTTTCCCAAAGGATGATCCAGCTTGTAAAATCCTAATTGTTGGGGACCCGAGTGGCTGGACCAGGCCAAGGGGTTGCCCATGTAACACCTGGCTGCGACAAATAGAGGGTCATTTCTGGAGGGTGGGACTGGACCTCGTGTCTGCCTGGGGGGTTGCCAACCGGGATCCTGAGTTGTTTCGTCATGTAGTGGGTCTGGCAACGGACTGTACCAGTGCATGGTCCCCAACATGACTTGACTTATAGAAGCTGTGTAGTATGTACTTATTAACTTAGCTTCACCCTTTGACACCAAAACAACTTTATTCAAATTAACTTGCTAAACTGTAAAACATACACTGTTTAATGTATTGGGTATTTTGTGCACCTCACACTGCTTCTCAAACTTGATAAATGTTGGTCATGGATGAAGCAGCTTGGATTTGACAGCTTCTGCTCTTAAAGTCATCCTATAAACAGTTAAGACATCGCACACTGATTGGAAACTGAAATGAATTATCATATATTATGAACTGCATTTGTACAGTGATTAATGTTTTCTGTATCATAACATAATTGTGCGTCAGGTACATCTCTATGTGACATCCTTATCTGCTAAAAAAAGGATCTTTATCCAATAATCAATATGCACCAATAATGAAAGGGAAGGATAAACAATATGAGAGCTCAAGACAAGAAATGAAAAAATAAAAACCTGGCAGTCACACTGGACATAGTTAAACAATTTTTATTTGCAGCTCTTTTCTACTTAGTGAAGTGGCTAGTTTATTTGCCACTATCCAGAGTTTACATTTGTTCTATGTTAGCCTAGCCTACAAATGTTCTCAAAATTCATAAAAAATACATTTAGCTATTTTTACATGATGTGATAAGAAGCAGAAAAATATTTTAATATATATCAATTGTGATGAGTTTTCTTTCAGTCCCGCAGATCCTCATCCTTTTCTCAAAATTTGTTAGAAGAAATGTTTATCAGCCTGTACAGCTGTATGATCAGTAAGAAAAGGACACCTCATAGCACTGGATATGTTTAATTAATGTAATTTTTCATTCTGTTTTTTTAAACTTGTGTTTATTGGTCAGCACCTTAACAGAAACAGAGATAGTTTGTCACAGAAAAATATAACAACATGTATGTTCAGTAAATAATCCATAAATATAAAAACCTACTAATTTTATGTACTATACAGCTCTATCAAATCCTGCTAAAGATATCTCAAGTTTAACAATTACGTAGAGGATGCCCCCCCCCCCCCCGTCCCCAACAATGCAACAAAAATGCAAATCCACAGACCATCCAATGCAACCAACCATCTAATCTCCAAACCCCTGGATAATATTCTCTGTAACCAATAACAATACATTAATACACAGAGGGTGGAAAACCAATATCTTTGCTCCTCCCACTTCAAAACCCTTGCTTCATCACTGCATATTCTGCAATGATAAGTAAATACTTTACCCAAAAGGTATACTCTTTCAGCAGTCTTCCATCTATAAAAAGACCTCTCAAACACCAACTAACTCTTATGTATAGATCGTTTTGCATTCTGTGAGACTGAATATGAATCAAAAACTTTCATTAGCTGTTTCAGAAGAAAGGAATTAAATTACAATAATCACAGTAACACCCCAGAGGAGCTGAAGGTTTCATAAGGGTCTGGTGGCTGAGGAGGTGGGGAAAAGGGATGTCATTGCTTAGAGTAACGGCACTGCAACTCAGATCCAGGTAAGCGGCAGAAAATGGATAAATAGTGATACACTCTGATATACTGATTTTATGACGAAGTACATACTAGGGAACAATTCTGGCTACTCGTATTTATTGTATGTTATTTTCACACTGCCACAATATCATTTTTTTTGTCGACCGTTGCTGCCTTGCTATTGGTCCTGTTGTCAGGATGCCACTCCCACTTGCTGGGGAGCATGGGTTTAAACGTCATAGCATCTGGTGTCATTGAAGTGATGCCTTAAATAACAGCATGACAACTTGTTTAGTATCTGTGATAAAGAATAAAAAAATTATAAGAGCTTTGTTGCTAATTTCTTTTTTAAATTTTGAGTTGTCTAGTTTTCCCCTTTGACTATGACTTGCAGTTTGTTTTTGGCTTTATTACACGAATTAATGTGATTGTGCTATTGACCTATTTTTGGCACTGAGTAATACTTACCTCCTGGTCTATTATTCTTTGCTCATTCCTTCTTTTTTCAGCCTTCAGACAGAACAGAGGGTGCCCACTGCCCAGGAAAATAAATTGCCTATGCACTATCTAAATTGAAACAGCAACACCTAAGGTTTAAAACTGAACAGGTTTAAGGTGAAAAAGGATAAGGCAGAACATCATGGAAGAACACACAGATTACGCACACACTGCATGACTCAAACACAGGACTCTGGTGCTGTTTGGTAGCATTGTGAACCACTGAGCAATCAGGTGTTTGATGGACAGTATGAGGTTGGAATACAAATGAAAAAAGGTTTTTCTGCTTGGTCTTTCTGCACCAGGAACACCTGCTTCTTTAAAACACAGATATCACAATCCTGGCCTTTTTTCCATAAAGTTGAAAACATAAGGGATTTTTTTAGTAGCTTTATCAAATTTAACATCTCAGTGGGGGGTAAAGATAACATACACTGATATTTTTTATTTCAAATTACCGTGGCTAACTTTAAGGGTTAGGGGTAGGGTTAGGGTTAGGTTAGACTCTTAGTACCTCTTCACTGGCTTGTGCCTTATAGCCTTGACTGGCAAAACCTTAAACTGCAAGTGTAAACATGATTAAGAAAAAAAAGTCCCCATTTTAATACAGAGAATGAGGGGCTGTAGCCTTCAATCCCCATCAGTAAACTGGACAGTTCTGATTTCACATGTGAAGACCTACCTAGAACACTGCATAATTATAATGGCAATAACGGTAATTAGATATGTTTTCTTACTCAATATTCAGGTTTGTTTCTGGGTTTTAGTCTGCCAGGCAAGAGAAAAAAAGGAGGCTGAAAAGGAGGTATATGGATATGGTGAGGGGGACATGAAGGCAGTTAGTGTAGGAGAAAATGAAGTAAAAGAAAGGGAGAGATGGAGATTGATGATCTGCTGCGGTGACCTCTAAATGGGAGAAGCCAAAAGAAGGAGAAGAATAGTAGTTTTCCTGTCCAAAATTATGTCATTGTTTGTCTTTGGTGGAATTTTTGCATCATTTAATTAATAGCAAATCTACAAAAAGAAAAACTTTATAACAAACTGGCAAATGTAATAAATTGTTACTTGAAACAAGTGAATTGAACTGAGTAGTAGTTGCTGTCTGCAGGAAAGGTTTATCTGAGAAGATCAAAGATGAAATTGTCTGTCCAGATTTGGGCAGACCTTCACAGCTTGAATGACACACAATTGCACTGGCAATCGGAAAGTTGCCTGTTCGAAACCCGTAAATGCCAAAAGGGACTCTGCTCTGTTGGGCCCTTGAGCAAGGTCCTTAACCTGCAATTGCTGAGTGCTTTGAGAAGTGAGAAAAGCGCTATATAAATGCAAAGAATTTAAAGAATTTATAGTTAATCAGGTGTGGGACCAACTGCAGGCATGATGGATAGAATTTTGCCAACAGAAGTATTATACTTTGGCTTCCCATTTACAAATTGCTGCATATGCACTGACAAATAAAATTAAACAATGACTAGTGAGGAATAACTTCTGTTGCACGAATGATAGGCACCTGAGAATTGTTTGTCATGATTTGCAAGAAAAGATATTGCTAATTAAAGAACTAGGCAAGTTTAATGAGCTTTGAATTAATGATTATTATTGAATTCTTAGTTCTTGGTTGAGCATTGTGGATGTAGATATCTTGGAACATTCTGACGGTACTTTTTTCTAACAGAATAAATAAAGGAGTACTGCCAAGGGCAGTAAAAAATGTTGAGGGGTGCCCAAAAAGTTTTTATTTAAAGGGCATCAAAGAAGTAATCACCAGGGGCCTCATGTATAAACGTTGCGTATGCACAAAAATGTTGCGTATGAACGTTTCCACGTTCAAATCGCGATATATAAAACCTAAACTTGGTGTAAAGCCACGCACATTTTCACGGTAGCTCCAACCATGGGGTATGCAAATTCTCCGCTCAGTTTTGCAAACTGGTGGCACCCAGTATCAAAGCAGTGCTACTGTTTCAGTGTGGTTTCCCTTTCTTTTTCAGATCCACATCTCTGAAGCGGCTTTATAAATACACTGAAATTAACCGCATACTGTTTATTACTTTAGTGCATCTGATTGTAATTAACCTGTAACAATATAATGGTCTACAGAATGGTCAAACTATTCTACATACCATAGTTGCTTTAGCATTGTTACTCTGACTGCACCTTTTTCATCTTCTTATTTCAGCTGCTCCCATTAGGAGTTGCCACAGCGGATCACCTTTTTCCATATTACTCTCACTGCACCACTCGGAGTATTTATATCACTGTATCTGAATGGGGAATCACAGCTCTACAGCAGCTTACTGGAAAGAGAATTATTGGTATACAACATCTAGCACACGCTGCCACAGCCATGCTGTCTATTGAACTGTTCTCATACGGCAAATGCTTCAGAGCCTTTCCTCGCGGTTCAGAAACAGTTTCATCCCAAGAACTATAAACGCACTTAATCAGTCCATTAATTGCACCTTGTAGAATACTTTGTACTTATAAGTACAATTACCTCTCTGTAAACTTGCGATACAGTTATAATATTGCACAACCTGAGCCACTTTATAAAGCCCGTATTTACATATGATAGCGATATCATTTTTAAGATGAAATGCAGCAAAATGTTTATTATATTATACAAAGAAAACTTTAACTTTATTTAAATAATCTATATTGTTGATAATTAAACATGTGAGGACACGGTGCCACAGCGCTAGCGAGGAGCTAGCGCTCCGTTCACGGATTGTTCCTGCCACGTGCTATATGCTTTTTGGGGCTTGTGCAACAAGGGAATGATAGATGGATGGAATAATTAAACATGTACTATGAAGATATTTCAATGTTCCTTAAAAGTTTTGAAGAATCACCATTCTAAGCTTACAGATGGCTTAATGCCTATTAAAGAGCTGATTGTGTGGCGATTGGTTACTTGGAGAAAGAAAAGGAAGGACAGGAATTGGAGGTTAGTACGTTTGAAAGAGACAGTACTGTTGCAATAAATTATTTCATTGAAGGCCGCGCATGGCGCAGCAAGCATCTTGGATGAGGCATGAACAATCACCGAGCCACAGTGTTCCCATGTTTAACAACATGCTTTAAGTCCTATCATCATAAAAATGATATCAAGTATACTGTACATCTTTTTAAGTATTTTAATTATTCAGAGCGCTGTAATATCATGAATGTAATGGATCTGTGTCTTGTCAGAGGAAGAGAAAGCTCATAGAGCACATAGATTAACACATACAAAACAAAACATTTGACGTGCTACTTTAGCTATGATGGGATTTGAGAAACTAGTAAATTCAATGATTTTAAGATGAAGTTTATGATGTTCTACTTTAATGACAAAATAAACTACGTGATTAAAGTGGAAATTTAGAGATTAAAGTTGACATTTCATGCTTTTTTCCCACTGTGTGCCTATTTTTTGTTCTCTGTACTCTAATAAGGGGTACTCAAATGGTGGGCTACAACTTGCCTTTCACGGCGACTTTGATATCTGACAACATCTTTTTTATTTTGGGCACTGTGTAACTTTGTGAACTTGAACTTTTGAGTTTCTGCGACACTCTACTTGATCAACTTCCTTTTGTTGTTTATACCACTGTTTAAACCAATAAATAGTACGTTTTTCCTTGCCTCCACTTGGTATTCGCTGAAATTCTTCTATTTCCCTCTGTGCTTTTGCCATTGCCTTTTCACAGAACGCTGAGCTTAAGGGCAATTTATATTGATTTGCATATTTAAAGAGGCATAATTCTGGGAGGAGACGGGGCGGGACAGCAGGTGCGTGAACGTGCATTACTTTTCATGCTGACTGGGATTTATGTAGCGGAAGAGCGTGGAAGTTGGCGTTCACACAGATTTATGCATCTGGATTTTTTTGTGCGTACGCACATTTCCGCTTTTGTCCGTACGCCATGTTATAGTGTCAATTCTTCGCACGGCGTTATGCATGAGGCCCCAGCAGAGAAGGATTTGACTCAATGTAGGTGGGTTTCTACTCTACAAGGAAAAAATATACTATCAAGGAGTGAGTTCTTTGGGTATTTAGAATGTAGAGACAGTGACATAGCTAAGGGCAAGAGTTGTGGGCGGCATTATTGGCCAAAAGGCCCAGTACAATTCGTGTGTAAGTAGCAGGGTCGGGAAAAATTTCACTCATGAATGAAAAAAGTAAAATTCTCTGATTTTTACCCACAAATACTTGAAAAATAATTTTCAGACTGTCCTTCTGTGACAGCATCAGAAGCAGCAGTTAAAATTTTTGAAGTAATAACAAAAGTAAACATAAACATTACACTGATAATAATTTCTAGGAAGATAACTAATTTACAATTTATAATTCAATTTAGTTATCAGTCCGAATGTGTTCTTGCTCTGCGCAGAAAACATACCCACCTATCACTTGTACACTACACTGGTTCTGGTTTTCACAGCGTAATTATATTACACTAATAATTAGAACATGGCTTAAAAGTGTGTCTATACTATATTCTTGTCTAGTTGATGCTTATAAATAATTATATGTGAAAAATGACTGCTGTATCTCTATATATGAATATCTGCAAAATTTATCTTAATTTTTCTCTATATGTCATTTTAATTTTCTATTTAAATAGGTTAACATATTCAGATATGTTGGAGGGCAGCAAATTAAAGCCCCCACCCTCGCCTGGAGTAGCACAAACTCGAGCTACGCCACTTTGAAGGAATTCCTGGGGCTGCCAGAGTATATTTCTGATCCTTTAGCGGTTATTGGTGCAAACCTAGAAATGACCTCTGCCTAGAGCTTAAAAGCTACTTCTGAAACAGGTGATGTTGGAGAGGAGTCATTAGCAAAGCATCACTGGAGGGATAAAGAGATGAAAAAAGGAATGCTTTGGGTAATATTAAAACTAGTGGACCAATTATTCCTCCAAGTAGACAAGTAACTGCCTTCTTTATTGGGTCCGATGAGGCAGCAAAGTTTATTATTTTCTTCTTCTTTTTGCACTTTCATCACTCTTTTGTTCCTCCCTCACATGTATCATGTATTTATAATAAAACACACCTTTTACATACATTGGTTTACACACTGATCTTCCTCTATTATGACAGAACGTCCAATCCTCCACTCTTCCTTATTCCAATGTATAATTAAAGAAACATGACAGCAGTTAGGAAGAACAACTCAGACTGCATCAGTAAAACCAAAGGAAATATTGCTAAAATACAGTTCTGCGAACTTCATAAAATTAATTTCCCAGGGATAGAAAAACTAGAACTAAAGGTCATAGAATTACAGATTTAGGATCTCTATCTTTACCACTTTTGTTAAAAGGACAAAAAATGAGTTTTAAAGTTACCAGCTGACCTGCAATAAATAGTAATGTGAAAAGCGACTAAACAACTGTGCCCATCTGTTCTGTTGGGAGTTTATTATCTTTGCAATTTTAAGTCTCATGAATTTTTGTACTCTGTGTACACAATAAATGAGTGTTTACACCCTCCAGCCAATGGCTCTTTTCTTCTTGTTCTTATTTTATTGCCAAAACTTACCAAAGTTATTTGTTGAGCTGGAGATAGCCTTCATAAAAAACAACTCATTCATGCATTTTTCCTGCCTTTCTATGATATTTAAAAAATAAATATTCAAGCACTGATACCCAATGCATCCCTCTTTCTTCAAACTAAAGTCAGATGTGGGTGCTTTACAAATGAAATCAAGTTGATATTACGTTGATTCTCATGATCTCAAAATTGTGTGGACTTCTTACTTAAATTTCTGTTTTGCCGATTTATCATCTGGCCTCAGGCTCAGCTATACTTAAGTCAATTATTAAACTGTTAAATGAAAGTTTAAATCACACAAACATTTAATGATCAGAAGACAAATTTGTTAAAAGTCAGACTGGCTTCATTAGGGTTAAGGTTACATCTAAGTTCACTGTGTATGGTTGTGTTAGGTGTTGGCCACAAACACTCGCTTGATAACTTACAACATGCAGTGATGGATTGTATAAAATTAGACGCAGACAGCTAGCAAATGATGTATCTCTGCCTAGTTAATGTTAGTTCTTAAATAATTTAATTGCAATGAAAGGAAAAAAAAAATTAGAAACTTATGACCAAAAAATGCTTAACTTTTCAAATCCATTTGGTAAATAATATTTTAGCTTAAATCTGCTGCATCCTATACAATAGTTAATTTTTAAAAGTACAGTGGAACGTCAGATTTGCGAGCATAATTTGTTCCGGAAACGTGCTCGCAATCCAACGCACTCGTATATCAAAGTGAATTTCCCCATAAGAAATAATGGAAAATCAGATGATTCGTTCCACAACCCAAAACTATTCATATAAAAATGATTAATACAAAATATAAAGTAAAAATACATAAAACAAATTAACCTGCACTTTACCTTTGAAAAGAATCGTGGCTGGTGTGAGTGAGTTTCTAAATTCTTGTGGGATTCCACCCAACGGGATGACATGTGGAAGAACATCCCAAAGCAATCGCAGTCCCCGAGCACTGTAAAAAGCAAATCCAGAAAGATCGCGGACATGCTATAAGCGCCTGCCGTCAGTGGGTGATACAAGGAACAAGGAATATTATAAATGCGCAGGGCACAGTACTACTTGGCCACGACCCTGCCTGACTGCCGTGTCTGTGTATAGGAGAGTGGCAGATCCTGCTACAATAAATATCCGCGCTGTTGCTGTTTCAAGCTGAATAAAGCTGGTGGTGCAAGATGGGGACTTGCACGTCACAGCACACACATGCACACACACACAGTTACGATGCTGTAATAAACAGTATACGCTCGTACGGATGTTAACTATACGAGTGAGGCACGCTGACTCAGATGGAGAATAGGAGATGATTGACCACAATCCCGCAGCGAGAGAGAGAGGGAGAAGAACCATCAGCTCAGTTGTGATCACGACGCTCAGCAGACAAAGCATATACATACTACTCGTATTGCAAGATGTCGCTCGTTTATCAAGTCAAAATTTATTACAAATTTTAGCTCGTCTTGCAAAACACTCATAAACCAAGTTACTTGCAAACCGAAGTTCCACTGTATAAATGTGATTATCAATCCAAATATTTTTGCATAGAATTAATCATTTTGTAGCATTTCTAGAGCACAGCAAATGATCTGTTAGGATGGTTTTGACTCATTAATTGTGTAAACAGAGAATTTAAATATAAACTGCAATAAAGTATTCACAGATCATCCAATGAAAAAGATAAAGAACTGTTCCTCAGTGTTTTAAAAGTAAGCCTTAACAACTTTCAGTATGTAAGGGAAGGCAAAATTGCTTGATGTTGTGGTTATTAAGTTGAAATTAATTAGAATAAAACTAGATATTTGCAAACAATTTTGACTGCAGAACAAGCCACATGAGAAAAAAAATGTAATCTGTACATGCATAAAAGCAATTAACATGAACATAAATAATTATTCTCATAAAGTTAATTTCATATACAAATGAAAAATTCCACTTAAAATATTTGATTTGTTTTTAACTCAAATGCAAATAATTCACAATAAATGACTGATTTAGTCATTTCACAGCAAGCCTTCCTTAAACTCTTATTATCCCTTAAACTGTGTATATTAAAACAACAGAAAAATCAAGCAATGACCCACAGGCTGTTCAAGAGTAACATTAATGAATTCTCACCAAATTCTAAAAGAAAATCTTGAACCATTCTTCCGAGAGAATATTGAATTTATTTCAGTTTAGGATGATAAACAATAAAATATCACCTTCTTATTGTATTATGAGAGATTCACAATCAATTAAAGGAGGATTAGTGTTCATACAAACAATGTGCTCATTTCTTAAGTTGATGTCATATTCCATGACTTTTTGCCACGGGTTGTATCAGATATTGCCATATTTACCGACCAAATGCTGATCTTCCAGTACAGTTGTGCTTGACAATTTTTCTGACTGCCAAAAACATGCTGTCTGATGAAGCAGGCTCTGTGCAAAGGGTTAACAGCAGCAGTGAGTTCAGCATCAATCTCAGGTCTGTTTTTTTTTTTGTTGTTGTTTTTTTTCATGGTGCACCATATTACGAGACATCAGAGAGATGAACTTCTCTTCCATTTCTGAGCTCCAAAGCCCCCATGCTGCCTGACAGACTTGGACTGTGTCAATGGTTAACATGTACAGAAAGTTGAGTTGCAACCTCTGCCCTTTGCTCTTTTTTCCATTCTGTTTTCAGACGTAAAACATGAGACATCAGACAGACGAGCCTCTCTTCTTTTGGCAAAGTTCAAAACACCTGTGTTCCTTATTCCTTGTCACTACATTCTATGCACTTCTGGACGAGCATTCACTAGTTGTCAGCTCTTCAGCACACACAGCCCCTGCCTCCAACTAAAGAGAAAATCAGCCCTATTTAATTTTATCATAACCAGTCATGGACCAATTGTTCTCAGTCATTCCATATGGCACAATAGGTGTTTGGCTTCTGAGGTGCAAACTTCGACTGAAAGTTTCTGGATCGTCAACAAATGTGACATGAGCTTTGGACAATGTTACACTTTATGGTGTTACTCGAAATATTGCTGCTAAGAGGCTGGGGTGATACTAGATTGAAGGTAATTTGAAAGATATGTAACATTTTTTAATCAAAATGGTTTGAGTTGTCAAAGCATATAACTTAAAGGATAAGTGTGGTATTTTTCAAATCAAACTTATTTCTTCACAGTCACACGCTACATAATTTGCCACTTGAAATTATATTCTAATTGAAGAACATTTTGTACATTTTAAAAATACCTACCCTGCTCTTGCCTTGTATAATGGAGATGAAGTATACTTGAGTCCTAATGTGAAAAAAAGTCTTAAGACTTGCCAAACACATCGACTTTGAAGCAGAAAACATTTTGATTAAAAAAAAAACTTGCCTTCTGCGTTTCTGAGGCATGCTTTTGACAACCAAAGTAAACTGGAAATGTTATCACAGATTCTTCTTACAGTTCTATTGACTTAAAGATACATTTCTTGCTCATCTGTCTGTTCATCGTAGCCACTATTTCTCAGGCATTAGCAGGCAATACCTTTGCAAAATAATGAAATGTGTCATAAAAGAATGAAAGCAATCAACTTTTTCAGTTATTATTGTCAAGATGTCTGCAGAATAGAGGCAGTAATCCACTTTTGGACACTGACATCAAATAATGTCAATAAAGGCGTTTGGCGATGACTTTCCGAGGTGAATCTGCAGCAATGGCTGAAAGAGTGTTGCAGAGGAATATGATGAGTGAAGCAAAATACACAGCTGCTCCTCTTAAAATGGCTGAATCTCACAAACATGGTATGCTTTTTGTCCCTATAAATTACATTAATACGCTGTTTTGCTATATGTGTGAAGCACAAAATGTGGATCAACACTCAATAGAATTTTTAACTTGAAAAATTGACGTATTTGATAAATTTGAATGCATTTTTTTCACTTTCAGCCATACTGCTCATTAGCTCCATTATAAAACACAACAACAGGCTAGTTAAGTTTAAAAAATGTATAAAATATACTTCACTTTAGAGCACAATTTCCTGTTGCAAATTACTTAATCCCAGGCATATGTTCAACTCCAATCCTGGAGGGCTACTGTGACTCAAGGTTTTCCTCCCTGACACTTTCTTCATCAATGACTAATTGTCAATTGACTTCTTTTCCTTTTGTTTTAATTGTCACGTTTTTTAAGTCCTTTAAATTGATTCTTTTTTTCTTAAATGGCAGCTAAACTAAACTATAAGATGTGAAGCAAGCAAACAGAAGACCAGTTAAATCAAGGACTTCAACCAATTTCACTCCAACCAGTTTCTTAATTAGAAGCTGATTTTTGTTGTTAGTTAAACCTGTTATTTAATTCCTTAGCCACAGCAGACATTTCCAAAACTGACGATTTTCTTCTTTCTAAGAATATAATGAAATGTTTTTGTGAATCTGAGCAGATTAACGTTAGTGAGAGCTTCACCTTTCTTTATCTGCAGATATTGTATGATGTACACAGTGTCACACATGTGTGCATGGGAGGCAGCTAGAGGGCTTTAATATACTAGTAATACCACACGTGACCAGGGGGTGGCGAGCTGCACTAACTCTCTCTCTCTGTCCTCTGCAGGCTATCTTTGGGAAATCCCACTAGGTTCCTGTCACTTCCAGTCCCAAAGACGCCACTTCCAGGTCCAGTGCTCCGGATGATGCCAATTGCAGTCCCAGCGACATCACTTTTAGTTCCAGTCCAGATGATGTTATTTCCTGTCACGACCTTTAAAACCTCCACTTTACTCAACCTAAGTCAGTTCTGTTTTGGACATTGTACCATGCACAGCTCTTGGAAAATATACCCACTTTGCAGCCAGGGATATTATATGGGTGGCTGCCCCAAACCTTTGATGTTTCCTATGTCTTATTGTGACAACAGGTAAGATATGTTGCTTAAAAAGGAACAATGAAGGCGTTTGAGTCTTAAAAAGAAAGTACGTTAAAATTAAGTTAAAAAAAGTTAATTAGCAGCAAAAACTCGTCACTGATTAAGAAAATGGGTAGAATGAAAACCAGCAGCCTCAGTAGCCCTCCAGGATCAGAACTGGATACCCAGGTAACTTTGACATACAAAATGCCTAACTTATCCTTTTTATAAGGCAGACAGATGTTGACAGGATTCACATTGCGGATCTTGCCTTGAAAACATTTTAGGCAGTTTTAAATAAAATATGTACTGTATGTCCATGGACTCTTTTCATCTAAATCAGAGTATCCTTTGTACACACTGAAGAATGCATTTTTTGAATTCTTTAGTCTTATTCTTCACTTGAAATTCCAACAGAAATACAGTACCTGTTTCCCATCATCCTTTGAGATTGTCTGTGGGTGAATTCTTTAAAGGTTTCTAATAAAATAAAGAAATGCCACCCATAAGATTTGTTCATCAAAATTAGTTAGTATTGACCCTAAATTGATTAGGCAGGTTTGATAGTATTGTGCTCTGTTTTGTTAAAAATCAAGAAAACCACTCAACAACAAAAAAGGAGCAAAAGTTGGCAATCAACTGATGGAGAAATGGATACCATAAAACTGACAAATATCTTCTCAGTCAAAATGTAACCACTTATCAGCTATATTAGGTATTTTAAAAGTTATGGTTATTTCTCAGCGGATGGCAGTAGAGAGTGAAGTACATTTTAAGTGAGAATTAAAAAACTGTAATGAAAAAATAGAAACATGTGATTTCTACTAGAGAGATGTTTGTCCTACAAATCCAAAATCTAATCATTTTTTGTGTATTGAAGAAGCTCAAAGACTGTTGGCCAAATTAGACAATGCCATCAGACATAGTAAGTACAATATATAGTTAAGCAAGCAAAAATGAAGTGTTAGGGAATGCAGACTTAAAAATATTAAATCAATGTGCCAATTGTTGGCATTATGAGTGCAATAAATTGAATCCCAAGAGCAAAGAACCTCAAGCCCTCGTAAACTTGTAAAACCATATATGATTGATATGGTAATAGAACTAGCTCTGTTATAGAAAGGGTAATTAGTTTCTATACAGGTATGACTGATCTGCTCAACTAAATCAACATCTTGAACAGCATACATCAAACTTAGTATGCAATATTAATATATGGACCATACCATCTTAGAAAGTGAATACAGAATATATAAGGAATTAATAAGTTTTCCTGACAAGCTTAATTTTATTTCTGGTTCTCAAAGAATGTCTGTGATACATAAACCCACCCTCATTTACAAATGGTACATGGCCTGTTTCTGTGTTTTCAAAAATAAACTGAAATTGCACATAAATTTCATGTATGTATGCAATAATTCATTGATCAAGTAAAGATAATATTGTACATATAGGAGATATTACTTAAAGAAATTGTATTTCAGTGTGGGAATCAATAATGCAGAGAGCATGAAGATGAAATGTAAATGACGAGAAGAAGGCAATGTGGTAAATTACAGCAACTAAAAATCAGTAAGTGTAACTTACATTTTAGTGATACTACAGGAAATCAGTCAATGGAAGATTCCAAAATACAATACAACCAATTGTCCTCTAGAATAATATAAAATAAAGTACATTAACTTATATAATATTTATTATGTACATAGATAAATATAGACTAAAATGAAAAAAGAAATTGAATCAAATGAATAACCTCAGTAATATTTATTTTGAAACTAAACACCTTGGGTCAAAAGAACTAAACATGCTACATAGACAGACAGATTGATACGGGATGTCTTAAAGCAATCTGTACACATCGACTTCTACAGTTCTAATGTGTTGTGTGTGTGTGTGTGTGTGTTTATGTGTTCATTTCACTCTTTTTCCATCATCAAGCAAATGCTCCTGTAGGGAAAACAAGCTGTCATTTATGTTCACTTTGTGTGTGTGTGTGTGTGCTTGCTTGTGTACATGCACATACACTCTTTTTAAATAAATTATGTATTTCAAAAACTACTCATGAAAAAAATGTCCAAATGAGTAGATCTGGTCCAACAGAGTAGACTGTAATATCCCAGTTCAAATGAACAAGTTCTATGGCAGTTATCATTAGACAGAGGTCAAACTGATTTTGAAGCATATGGGAATAAGTACAAGACCAAACGAGACCAAAAACGATAGGCTGGATACCAGGAGCCACACAGACAGAATGCAACTTGTTTGAAGAAGTCAAGTACATTTTTCTGGAAGTGATCATAGTACACAGATGTCAGCATTCAGGGTGAATATCTCAGAAACTGCTTGTTCTAAAAAATGTAATCTTTGCTGGCATGTAGTCATCTGGGGGCTCTAACACAACACAAAAAAATGTAATTTTCTAACAAAAATGGTATTTTTAAGATGTAATAATCAAGTTTAATTTCTCCCAAACACCATGCTAAAATTAACTTTTGAACATCATAGAATCTGAGTCAGAACTTAACTTGAAATTTTGACACCATCACCAAACTTCCATTTAAATGAAAGTAATCATAGCTCAGATTTAATGTAAAGCATGTGTGTCATTCTGAATGCGCTAATTCTCAATCTGTCTAGAATGTAAAATAATACAATTTACAATCAGAAAGTCGCAAATAAAGGGGCATGGACTTTAATAAAATGGAAAGAATTTCCAAATGCAAAAAAATGAAGGTATAAAAAAATCAAAGCAGTACAACATCAAATAAATGAAAGATTTATGAAAATTACTCTTATTAACTACCAATAATTAAAAAAAAGTTTCATTTGAAAAAAGAAGCCTTGTTCCTGCACCAAAAGAAACAAAAACACAAATGCAAACTAATGCAAAGTTAATGTGTTCTCCGGATCTGACTTGCTGTTCTTGCACCCACACTCGTCCCACCCTTTATCAGACTAAACTTGTGTTAATCATGACTGCATTGTACTTACTTTGATCTTTCAGTCAAAACAGATTGACTTCAACCTGATATATTAGGCCACGACAATATTCTAGAATTTGCTGCCTTGGTTGCATATTTCTATCTACAGTATATAGTACCTAAAGAACATAATACAATGCTCACAAATATTTCTGAAATTCAGACAACTTCATCAAGGTAGTTTATTTGCAACCTTTACAAAACTAATTTTCCTTCACTAAAGTTCATATTTTAGAAAACTGTGACCAGATAGCAGAAAATGAGTTATAAGAAAATCAATTTAAAAAGACAAATAAGATAATCTGAACTTTTATCAGCCTATTATTATTTTTTCGCTGGTTACATTTTTGAAGGAATCAGTTAGCTCCAAAGATAGAATTAATACTTGGTAAGTGTACTAAATTGGCCAAATATAATGAAGAGCCCAATACTGGTTGTAATTCAAATTTCAAGTAATACATTAAAAATAATAATCCTAATTAATGACTAAGACTAAGGAAGAGATAAAAAAAAAGTCAGTATAGATCTAAAAGCATTACTTTGAGTTGCCTTGTAAAACTTTCTAATCATACACTGGAAATAATGCAACTGAGCAATAGAAATAATTATATCATATACTCAAAATGCCTAGAAAAGCTTCTAAAACTTTAGATAAAAGAATGAATGCTGAATACTTGTCGACCTCAAGTATTTTGAACCTAAAAATACATTTTTATTCTACTATTCAAGGGCTCTCTAAGAAATGTCATGAAACTTTTTTAATGTATGATGTCCTCCTTGCTATAAAAATGTCTTGGCATCACTTAATGCTATGCAGAAGAAAGCATCCAAGTGCATCCTTGAATTAAAAGGCACAGCCTGTTCTGATAATCTCTGAAAAACAAAAAGATATCTGCTTAGTCTTTAGCAGAGAAGACTGTATGGAGACCTAATTCAGGTCTTCTAAATGATCCAAGGCATCAATATAGATGATCGAGCTCAATATCTGTGGTTATTGATGAGATGTTTATTTAAGAGTGAATCGTGGAAGCACTTCTTTACAGAGAGTCATGGGAGTTTGGAACAAACTACTGATTCATAAAGTTACAAAAGAAACCGATATTTAGAGAACTTACCCATTAACTAACTAAACAAGCTTGATAAATTGAATTGTCTGCTTTCATTTGTCAAACCGTTAATATTTGCATTTTGTATAGTGCTTAAATGTTCAACACTATCCAGCCATCTATCATCAGAGTCACTTAATCATTAGGAGTGCCAGAGCAGGGCACACTCATGACAGCAACCAAAGTCACTCATTTAGAGAAATTAGTTGGCATTTGTGTTGTGGAAAAAAGAGACAAGTACCCAGAGAAAAAAATGAACAAATGAAGAATGTGCTCTCTCCACAAAAACAATGAGAGGGAGTGAGATTTGAACAAAGACTCCTGGATTTACGAAGCATCATTACTAACCTTTCTGAGGATGTTCAGAATTGAGTTAAATATAATTATGTTTTTGCGCTTTTTTTAAGTATATGTATTATGTGTACATGAGCTTATAAGCTCCATCTCAGCTGCCACTGCATTGAGAATATTACCATATAAAGGATCCCATACTACTTAAACATCGAAGAAAAAGTCACTTTCTTTTTTTGGCCTTGTATATTTAAGTGTAACTGGATGATGATCCTACCTGTAATTTAAAGTTCATTGTTCCAACATGCAGAATGAACTGTTCTCCTCAGACTTGCAAGACTTTCTGATGTCCATTCTTCTTGCATTCTACTTTCAATAAGCAATACATGTATTTTTTTCATTTTTTGTGCCCAATGCCTAGTTTATTTTCCTTGATGCATGTGTCTCTGACATTCCGTTTAAAAGTCATAGTCCTTTCACTCCACTGGTTTTGGCACATCTGAGACACCAGGTGTACGCTTCATGTCAGCATTTTCCAACGTTTTTGCCTTATTCCATTCCAGTCTCCAAAGAAAGATTCATCATTAGTTACACAGCTTGTTACTCCACCTGCCTACAAAGAGGTTGTCTAAGATGTGATCATTCACTGTTTCACCAAAGTTACAGTTTTGTGGCAGTCCATAAAATATTCAGATCTAACCTTATGGCTTTTTGTCAAAATTTTGGTGAAACAAGTCTCTTTTATGAAAGCTATAAAATCATTTGCAGTTGTCATGTACATTGGATGTAAGACATTGTAATGATTGCATTTGTCTTTAACTATTTTCTACTAGTCGTCTCAGTTGTGATTACTGCTACATTACAGAAATCAGGACCTCAGATTGAATCTAAGTTTAGAGTTTGTACATTTTTTCCTGTGTCCTTGCAATCTTTATTTAGGTACTTTTGCTTCCTCGTCTTTCTAAATAAATGAATGTTAGATGGACTCACAACTTTAAATTGGCCCCTTCTGTCCCACGATAGGCCTAACATTCTCTTTAGAGTTGGCTCACACCTTGTTTCCAATATTACAGGGAAAGTTCCCGCAACCGTGTACAGGAATAAGCTGAAAAATGGATGGATGGATGCTTTCTGTTGTTTTCCCTATAGCAAATACAATGAATTGTGATGGATGGCCGGGGTCCATGCCCTGTCGGGAAGCCTGGGACAGCAGGGGACCAAGAAAAGGGCAAGACATTCCCCAGGTCATAAAAGGACAGCCACCCTGGGTTACGTCGGGGCCACGAACATGGGGCTGCAACGCTCAAGCCTGTCGAGTTACATGTCCACCACCAGGGGCCACTAGGATAATTCCGGAGCCATGGTCTGCAGCACTTCCACCTGAACCGGAAGTGCTTCCAGAAGAGGAGCCGGATTTAAAATGCAGCACTTCCGCCACACCCGGACTTAATTGAGGAACACCTGGAGTACTTTTGGGTGTGGTATAAAAGGGGCTGCCTCACTCCACTCGGTGAGCCGGAGTCGGGTGGAAGAAGACAGAGCTTGCAAGTGAGGAGTGGAGGAGGCGGTGAAGAGAAGTGAAGAGGGGAAAAGAAAAGAAAGACAAAAAGATAAGGACTGAGTTATTGGGAAGATTTGTGTGTTGCAGGAAGAAAAAAAATAAAATGTGTGTGTTTTGAGGACATTCTGAGTATGTCTGTGTCCAGGGGGCAAACCTCCACAGAATATTATGTTAACATATGTTGATATTAATAGTGGTGTCCTTCAGGAATCACTGCTGAGGCCATTTTTGACATGTATAAAAGATCTGGACAAGAATATAATTAGAAAGTTAGTTAACTTTGCAGATGATACCAAACTAGGTGGAAGGAAGGATAATACAGAACCATCTAAATTGTTATATAGGGGTTTAGATAGCATACATGTTTGGGTAAATTACGTTTAATATAAGTAAATGTAAAATACTATATGTTTTGAATAAATAATGTGAGGTCTGAAATTTGAAAGTACACCTTATGAGAAAGACCTAGGAGTCATAGTGGACCTGCCACTATCTGTATCCAGACAGTGTACAGAATGCTGTTAAATTATACATCACAATGTATGGATTACAATGTATATCATGCATTAGTGTAGGCACACCTGGAGTTCAGCTTTGGCCTCCATGTTACAAAAAAAAAAAAAAAAACATAGCAGTGACTAGACTGATTCTGGAAAAAACAGGTAGAAGCTACAAAGAGAGACTGAAGGGGCGGATGCCTTTCAGTTTAAGCAGAAATTAAGAGGGGACATGACTGAAGTGTTTAAAATGTATTTTAAAATTAATTCTGTAACAAGAGCACATGGACACAGTTGGAATTTTGCTAAGGGTAGATTTTGCACAAATATTAGAAAGTTTTTATTCACACAAGTAACCTTATATACATGGAATAAATTACGAAGTTGTATGGTAGAGAGCCATCAGATCTCAATTTGGTGTTATTTTGGACTTTTAAGACTAGTAAAATGGACAAGCTTATTGGGATGAATGGCCTGTTCTCGTTACAGCTACTGTAATGTTCTAATGCTCTAACATTTACTTCACTAGCCTTGCTGTTTAATTCATAATCATTGTGTAATTCACCCATCATCATCTTCACGTTAGGTAATATGGTAGCTCTTGAAAAAAAGTATTGACTGTCTTAGAATGAAAATATTAAAGTTTTTGCCATAAACTGAGAACTTTTACTGTTTATTTGAAATATTCCTTACTTTTTTCCTAAATACTTTTTAACAAGCTGTAAGGGATGGCCGGGATAAACAGTACTGGAAGGATGGGGGAAGGCAGCTTATCAAAGACACTGCCTCCCCCAAGATGATAGATGGCAGCTTCCCTGGACTACAGCGTTGCCCCGGATGCCCACAGGGCACTATGGGGCTTGTGAGTTTGGCAGCACACCCCTGCTGGGTACTATGGGTGCCACCAAGGGATGCTGTGAGAAATTGGTGGAAGAACAAATTCTCACCTAGCCCAGAAGTACTAATGGACTATGACAATGGAAGCCCCAAAGTACTTCCGGGCTGATTAAAACTTAAATTCTCCAGCTGAACCAGAAGTGCTGGCAAGTCATGTGGTAGGAAGAAGAGAAGCACTTCCGGGTCAAGGAATATATAAAGGAATGGTGGAGACCCAGCAAGCAATCCAGAGTTGGGAGGTAGTGGACAGAGCTTGCTGGGAGGTGTGGAGGAGAGATTTGTGTGTATTATTATTATTGTTATTGTTTTGCCTGTTTATGGTGGTGGAGGTGCTTCAGGGCACTATTACAAGAAGAAAAAGTATCATTCAACTTCTTGGTGATTTTACTCTGTGTTCAGTGTGTCTGTCTGTTGGGTTGAAAGAACCAACAGCGATCTCTAGCATCTTACAAAGCACAATTATGTCAAATGGTTTGGTACTTGATTGCATGACAAATTTATGTAAAGGCTCAAAAGCATACATGTATATCTATAAAATATCTTGTGTCATGTCTAGTAAATTCTGTCTGGTACAGGCAACACTATAGAAGTAAAATAAATAAATATTAAGAAAAAAAAATTAGAGCAAGCAGAACGTCACTTGAATATATTCATGCAGCAAAAAGTAAATTTGCAAGCACAGATGTATTGTAATCTACTTTTTCCAAACCAGGGATTTTTTGTTTCTTTGAAACTGTGGACTAGATGTGGCTCAAAAATATTTTAGGGACTTAATAGCAAAATGTGTGATAGACAAAAAAGAGATTTCTTAAATTAACCTTTGGTGACAACTGGTGATTTCATCTGAGTATGTAAAACCAGATGTAGGATGTGTGAGGACAGAGCTGCCTTCACAATCAATAGTGATAAAAGCCTCCGGTCTAAAGGAAAGTTCCTCATTAATTCACTGGGTTGGGAGGGATGAACAGAATAGAACTGTGGGCTGACATGCAGGTGAGTGGCTGTTGACTGTCATTCAGCAGTAACTCATTACCCTAGCTCCTGAAATGATTAACATGATATTAATTAGAAGCAAAGATGATATTGATATTCTTAGACTTACAGGAAACAGACAGTGGACAATAGCAAAAAAACATGCTTACATTAGAAAATTATCCAGAAGCATTAAGCAAGCCAGATATCACAACTGTGTTGGTAGAAATCAAACAACAAATATCTGAAATGTTTGCTTTTCGAACTGTAAAACCTATTCTTGTTTCGAAACACACTGCCTTACATATACATAACATTTGTTTTGAATGTGCAGTATTCTAAATAGTTTCTTGTGCATTTGTGTTAGATATTAAATTTATATTGTAGTTATAGATATTAAACAAGCTCCTTAAAATTGTAAGACAGAAAACTCCCCATGCTGCACTGTGTAATAAAAAACAAAGACACTGGGCTGCATTATTGTCTCCTGGGGCTTTTTAGTTATGTTTTTGGAGGAGCAGGTGACCATTAATCAGGGATGCACTGTGTTGTGATCTTTAGTGATTTGTTTTTACTGTAATGCCAATAATAGTTATTTAAATATATAATTACTGTGATGGAGGTCCTGTGTGTGCATTAGTTTGTAATGAAAGGGTTGTTTCATGCCTTGTGCTCAGTGCTAGCAGAACAGGCTCTGTCCACTGAACTCCTGAATGCAGGTTTCAAAAATGAATGAATGAATGCTTGTGCTTTGTAAGCGTTATAATTTGCCAGCTCTCAAAAACTCAAAACAGGTTTTACTTCAAATCCAAATCCAAAGAACTCTGCCATAAACAAGAGTAAGTCCATAAATGAGATATTCCAACAATAATCACACAATGTAGAAATACAAAATTGAGAGACAGAGAGAGACAAGAATACCAGAAATTTAAACTAATGTCACAACACTAGTCACATTAGGAAGGCCAGCTCCCCTAAGTTCAAAGCACAAACAACAAATAGAATAATAAATATTACCTAAATGGAAATACATACTAAATACACAAATACAAACAAAATACTTGTTAAAGAATAATACAAAAATGGAAACAACAAAAACAGTTTTAGAAAGTGTAAAGTGTAAGTAGAAAGAAAAGACACTTGAGCAAGGGGGTAAACCCTGGTTATAGCATAACAACTGTAAGAAAAGAAGTAAAGAAGAAACAAGTATGTTCATTCAAACATAAATACTCCACGACGAGAGCTTTATAGGATGAGATTAATGTTAACTAATTATTTTACACTATATTATTTCATATACTTGTCTTGACCATGGCTTAAAATTACCGTATATACTCGCATTTAAGTTCTCCCATGGATAAGTCAGAGCTTGATTTTACTGTATAATTTCTGGTATTTTATAATGTCGGTCGTATAAGTCGAATGCAGAAAACTCACGATATTGGGCCAAGAGATTATGATATGCTAACACCCACCTGAGAGAGTAACCATGCAGTACACTGCCTTTTGTTCTATGTGTTCTGCCTACGTGACCACACGGTAATACCCAAACTATTCCAATGCAATGTTTGTACTGTTTTGTGTTTTTTGTATCTCACACCCTCATACACCTTTATCGTAAGAGCATCCCTATCTATGATGGAGCATTCGATCAGAAGAAAATATGAAGCTGGTTTTAATTTAAAAGTCGTTGAAGTGGCGAAAGAAATTGGTAACTGCGATGCTGCAACAAAATTTGATGTGTCTGAGAAATTGGTGAAAGTAAGCAAGAAGATGTAAAAAAAAAAAAAAACGTGTATTTTTGAATGGACGTATAATTTGGGATCTGATCTTATTATCGATTTTTCGGGCTTCAAGACCTGCCTTATACGTGAGTATATAGGGTAATCTACTCCAGAGAAATAAAAGTTAAAATGTCAAGCGGATCTTGGTTGATGTCCAATAGAAATCAAGAATTGCCTGTCTTCTGTTATTGCAGGCAGTTCTATGTACCAGTGCACAATAGCTGAAGTGGCCAAAAATAATGTGAATTTTGTTTATACTGAACAAAGATCATGAGAAATTCATATATAAGTGTGACGCAAAGAAAGTAATGTATATAAGAAACACCATACTGCAGTCTTTTTCTGGAACTTGCTAAGCATAATTAGTTTGTCTTCAATCATTATGAGTAGCTTTATCATTTGTTCACCAGACAATACTAATACAGCACTTCCCCATCCTGGTCTTTCTTATATTCCTAATCACTTAATTCCCTTGCCAGTGAGCTGCTTCTCACTACTATGTTTTCACTTTAAATAATGAAGACATCCGTCTCTGTGTTTACTTTTTATCCACACTACTCCAGTGTTTTTAACTCCGGAAAACAGAGACTTTTGGAAAAGCTCATCCAGGACTATTACTGAAAATGTCAGTTCATAGTAGCAGTGTTTAAGAAAGAAAACATGGGTTTATTACTAAGCCCTTCACCTAAATTTCATTCTGTTTATTACAACATCTCATTCCTTTATTGGTCAACCTACATGGCAGAAAAAATATAACACAGCAGACATAGAAGAATTGCTTTCCATAGCACTTCTTATGTTGCTTACCTGTATGCATCTAATTTGTGTTTTGTACAGTTTGAATGCAGCATACATGCAGAAAATGCAAATAATTTATGATTCAATACAGTTTTCTGACCAGTGGCATTACCATCCTATCGAGGAATTTTTCCACTGATAATAGCATGTCTAAATGTCTTTTCTGTTTAATAAGTGCGGACAGAGATACTTTTGTAAACAATGTGAAAACACTAGTGTGAATGAAGAGCGTTTTTGTTCAAAAACGTAATTTTTAAATGAAAATGTAGTAGTGTGGGGGTAGACCAACTCATTTCCCAACTCAACCCATGAGTATCCTGGTCAGATTTTGTAAATTTTTGTAATTACCAACCTATTTCTCATCTTCCATTTTTAACAAAAATTCTTGAAAAGATAGTTGCTTCTTAACTTAGGTCCTGGCTTTCAAAAAATAACCCGTTTGAACTGTTACAATCTGGCTTTCATCCGAAACGTAGTATTGAAACTACATTGGTCAAAATTACAAATGATCTTCTCCAGGCAGCAGACATGGGACTTTTAACAATTCTTGTACTTCTAGATCTCAGTTCTGCATTTCATACTATATTCCATCAGATACCTTTGGAATGTTTAGCTAGTTACGGAGTTTGTGGCCTTCTGTATCAATGGTCTTCCACTTATCTTACAGATAGATGACATTTGTTCAGGCGAAGAGCTTTAGGTTGGAGAATAAAGTAGTTACACAGGGACTTCCACGGGGCTCAGTTCTGGGGCCAATTCTTTTCCTTATTCCCAGTTTTCCTATAGGTAATATATTTTGGCATTGTGGCATTCAATTTCACTTTTATGCTGATGATATGCAGCTGTATTTATTCACTGAACCCAGTTCTGTTCTTCCTACGAACATTCTTACTGCTTGTCTACAGGGTATTAAGTTATGAATGATGCAAAATTTTCTTCAGTTACACAAAAATAAAACAAAAGTACACCTTGTTTGTACTAAATCTGTACTTCTTAAGGCTAACAACTGTCCAATTTTGATAAACAATACATTTACAAACATCTCCTCCCAGGTCAAGAGTCTGGGTGTCATTCTGGATAGTACCCTACCATTTTTATCTCATATAAATAATTTTTCTAGGATTGCTTTATTCATCTTCAAAATATTTCTAGACTTTTCCGTTTTTGACAAAACATAGTACAGAGGTTTTGGTTAATGCCTTAGTTACCTTATGTATACATTAGACTACTATAATGATATTTTGTCTGGCATCCCTAAAAAAAATTATCCAACATTTGCAAGTTATACCAAATTCTGCAGTTAGGATAGTCACTTGTTCTAAGTCCACTGAACATATTACACTGATTACTTTGCTCACTGTCTACTACCATATACAATATAAAATACTGCTCTTATATAAAGCTCTCCACAATCTTACTCCTCCCTATCCTGATGATTTTTTACAGACTTAAACCCTTTCCCATAGTGTTAGATCCTCATTTACATCTTTACTTTCTGTGCCACACATTAAAATTTGTTCTGTGGGAGCTAGAGCTTTCTCTTACACTGCTCTGCAACTATGGAATTCTCTCCCTGCTCATATTCACCAACTAGACTCAATAACAAAATTTTAAACTATTCTTAAGATAGAGAAGCTTTTATCTGTGGCGCCTCTGCACCTTTTTCTACCCTCTCAAACGTACACAGTTTTTAACGTCTGGAAAACATTCAGGATTAAATCACTTACAGATCTGTATACAGACAACATCTTGGCATCCTAAGAGCAATTACACTACACATTCAACTTTCCAGCAACACATTTCTTTCACTACCTGCAAATTAGAAAGTTTGTTAAACAAAACCTGCCCAATTTTCCTCACCTCCCACCTACCTATGCCAGAAAAAATATTGATCAGTCTTAAAGACTCAGACAGCATCTCCATAATATATAAAACTATTTTATAGACCCTCCCTTTCAAAGATCCAAGAGTACAATGGGAAAAGGATCTCTTACTCAACATCTCAGAAAAGGAGTAGAAGATAGCAATGCACAGAATTCACTTGAGCTCCATATGCGCAAAGCATACAATTATTTAACTTAAAATTATATATCGAATGAATCTCTCTCGTTTAAAATTGTCCAAAATGTTTCCAGGGCAAGATCCTACCTGTGAACACTGCAATCAAGCTCCAGCCTCACTGGGCCACATGTTTTGGGCCTGCAACAAATGAACATCATTCTGGACCAAAATCTTTAAATGCCTTCCAGACAGCCTTGGTGACACAATCCCTCCTAACCCATTAACAGCTGTGTTTAGTGGGCTCACAGAGGGGCTTAAAGTGGAGAAGGACAAACAAACTGTAATTGCCTTTACTACACTATTATAATATAGAATTTTCTTGCTCAACTGGAAGAATTCTAACTCACCCCTTTTAAGTCAGTGGGTAACTGATGTTATATACTATTTGAAACTGGAAAAAATCAAATCAATCTCATTTAGAGGATCTGTACAAAACTTTTCCAAAACCTGGCAGGCACTAATCAATAACATTTTAGAATAAGCATTTTAATAGAGGAAGCAGATTCTCTCATTGGCCCCAGCAGACCCCCGTGACCCTGTGTTAGGATATAGCGGGTTGGATAATGGATAGATGGATTCTCTCCCCTCTTTTTTCCTTTTTTTTAACGCTATTTATCTTTATTCATTTATCTATTTACTTATTTTTACTAGTTTAAAGTTTTATTCTGCTGGCCTAGTTCTCTTTCTCATGGGTGGGAGTTGAAAGGTTTTGAACCAAATCATGTAAAACTTGCCTTATTTGTATGGAATGTTATTTGTTATTAAAATCAATAAAATCCAAGAAAAAGAAAATTTAACTATTCTTCAAACATACCTCTTCAATTTGGTATATCAAATAAGCTTTATTATTTGTTAATAGATTACTTGTAAGTTTGTTATTTCTCTCTTGCTGTATTGCTGTTGAATTTATTTTTATCTGTTCTTATTTATATTTTATTGTTGTTTAACTCTTTGTAAGGTGACCTTGAATGTTCAGAAAGGTGCCCAATAAATAAAAGTTATTATTATTAATTATTATTATTATTATTATCTTTTGTTCTTACTTCAGAAGTCATATTAGCAATACCATTTCTGTGCTATATCTGTGCTTCACTATCATAAGTTAGTTTCTACTGTCTGTTTATTGAACCCTCTGATGCCATCTATTGACCAGAGACATTACATTTGATGCCATGTCAGCCTCATTTTGCATTTCTCTAAAACACCTGATTATGAATACATTATGAGTTTAACTCACATCCTAGCTGTTTGTAATTACTCTAACTGACTTTTACACACAGTAGGATTTTTTTTTCTTAACATTAAATAAAGTTGCTGATAATGAGTCCCTCATATGGCACTGTTAGGCTAGCTACACCAGAATTTTTTTATTCTATTTTGAAGATGATGCTAAAGGAGAAGAACATAAAAGAATATGAAAAAAGATTAAGCTCAGAATTTAGCAATTGCTGAAGAACTTCCATGTTGGTATTTTATTTAATGTTTACATTTAATTTACAGTATAATACAAAATAAATAAAAAAAAACAATTTGTACAGTTTCTATAATCCACTTATCTTTGTGGATCCACTTGCACAGCCTGTTGAACATGGCTGCCCGATTGCAAGGCAGTTGCTTCTTTGATTCTAATAGTATAAAGACACCTTAATTAGGAAGCCCCAAGTAAACAATGACCTTCCAGCAGCGTTTCTATCCTAGTGTGTTAAGTGATAAGACATACGTTTCAGATTATCTTGGAATGAACAACCTGCAGCCTCAAAGTATGAAAAGTAAAGCAATCCACCGTCCTCAGTGTTCAGGGAGTGCAAGCTCTCTAAGACGCAGTTACTTGCATACCAATGTGCGGGCAGCTTAAACAGCTTCACTTAATTGCCCTATCTTCAAGACTTCTTTCTGCATTTAAACTCTTTTGTTCATTGCGTTTAGTCTCTCAATTTTGGTTCACCTGTATTTGTGCTCAGTGACGGGTGCTAATGATTCATTCAATCCTTGCTTTGACCGGGTTCTTAGTGAACCAAAAAATCAAAGAGTTATTGTCATTAATTGCACCAATGCCTTGCAGTTTTTTCTTATTCTTAATTCTGTGACCTACTTAGTACAGCACTTAACTGTTAAACATAATGTTCTGATTTAATTTCGTCTGCAATCTCTTAACCTCTGAATGCTCCAGCTGGAGTAATGTAAAAATAATTATTTTATTCCGCAGTTTAAAAACCCCATGGGAAGGTGCTATATAAAATATATGTTGTTTGCTTGCAATCAGCAAATCAGAATAATTTCCCAATGCTTTGTCATTGTCAATTGCTAGTTCTTGAAGGACAGTAGGTGACCGCTCTCCACATGGTTGGGTACTTTGTTCCATATAGCCCGACGTTCCATGTAAAGAAGTGCTTCCTGATGTCTATCTGAAATTCATGTCCTCTTTGTTCACTCCACACTGCCTCCAAGTGTATTTAATGCTGTTGAACTGGAAGAAATCGGATGCATTTACTTGCTCCTTCCTTCTGTTTATTATGCAGCTGTATCTTTTAGTAGCTCAGTGACTGATGCAAATAATAGCTGTGCTATGCGCTCAATCCATGGGGATTCATGCAATGCAGCTGTGCTTTGCATGTAATCCATGGAGACTGACTCAGCGGCTCTGCTGATTATTTTAAAGGGAAAAAAGCTTTATCACAGACACCAGTGCAATGGCAGTACATCTTCTCTCTAATTCATATGCAGATCTACATCCCTGGATTTCAATATCCCCTTATTACGGTTTAAAAATGTTCATCATATTGGACCAGAAATAGGATATTCTGTGATTTTAAATGAACATACATATTTTTGTGGTGCCTGATCCTACATTTGCCAACAAATTTATAAACTCTTGCAACATCTAAATATTCAAATATATTTTTGCCTTCAGGACTAGATCTATCCCTGGGTAAAGAAGAAAAAAAAAAATATCCTAATACATCTAAAATATGTGCTTAATAAAATGATTTTCTGTTGAAAGGTGCAGTGATAAGCAAAAAAGAGATTTTTGTTGAAACTGACTTATAAACAAATTCTGAAGTCATTTGCCAAAGAATAATCAACCTTGCTTACAAAAGTTGCAAATGTGACAAAGAGGAGTATCAATATACTCACAAAGTGACTGCTGGTAACTGTGAAGAGGAACCGGGACTTTTATTTTTTTTTACCATTTATCTTTAAAATGTAGAGGTGATGCTAGCAGATAATTAAATCCGGATTATGTGATATTTTGTGTGGTCCCAAAAGCTCAGTTTTCATTTTTCTTTCATATCTCTATGTCATACAGTTCTTCTAAATATTTCTGAAACAATCTGCTTGTTGTTTGCATAGGCAAGGTTAGTCTTCTCTTTATAAGCATTTTAATAAAAACAGTATAAGGGGCTAAAAGGAAAATTCGCTGCTCTTATTCTTTCTCATTTATCCCCATGAAGGCTAAAAGCAGTTTGATTTTTAGCTCAATATACTGAGTTTATTAAGTGCTGCAAAGGTCAGCACTTGGACAGGAATGACATTTCAGGGAAGTAAAAGTGAGAATCCTAATTTACAGTTTAAAAGCGGGATGACTTTGAAGTAACATATAATGAAAAGTGGATATCCATGATTTCTCAGAAAATTTGGATGAAACCTCTAAAGAGCTCATTGAAATTCATATCTGAAAGTAAGTGACATTCACAATTGCTCTTCTGACAGAAGACTAAAAAAGATACAAGAATAAATATTTAATACTCTGATGACTCAACTTTTGGTGAAGAATTCCACATGTAATAAATCAGAATGAACAATCAAGAAATATGACAGGTAATAGATGATAAGGATGTTAAAGAAGAGTAATTAGTAGAAGACTACTTTTAACACTGGTCAACAAAGATTTTGTCAGAGAATAACTAAAGGGGTGTTTTAAAATTACCTTTTCATGCAAATTTTACAGATGTATGCAGAATTTTTGTAGCACCCATAACTTTTGATTTATGTCTTTTTTTAGGCTGCGTATTTTGATTTTAAACCCATATTAAGGTGTACAGGTTTTTTAAAGTTAAATTCAGGATTGAAATGTTTTTATTGCTTTTAGTGAACATTTTATAATTTTCCAGAAGGGTTTAAAATAAGCCCGTTGTGCCAGAGTCCACAGGCTGTAACACATCTGGACACGTTGAGCCCGCTCCCTGTGTGAGGCACAGCTCCATGCCACTTGGTAAACCGATGTCAAAGAATAAGCATCTATGTGTTTACATCTTTACAAAGTCATTTGTTAAATTATCCTCTGTACTTTTTTCCAGGAAATCTCAGAGCGGTCAGTGATAAGCATGGCAAACCGTTTTATCATGACTTTTGTGAAATGGAAAGGCGATACCAAGGCAAGTGAAGTCCCAAAATGCTTGCTGACTATTGCTGGACCCTTACTTTCCTAAGGTTCAGTATAGGACAAAACTTTACACTTCTAACTTATAGGTGAGATTCTATGGTTTTGAGGCACCTTGCTCGCATCCCATCTGCTGTTTGACCACCACCAATGGCAGATAGACCCACAAAACCTGCTGTGAAAACATCATTCATATTTTTTGCATATACATACCGTCTTTGAAGGTTGCCATTGTTAGTATTTTGCTTGGTAAGGTATCATTGTTGTTTTCATTAAAATTCTCCATTTTAACTCCTTTTTTGTAAAAACACAAAAAAAAGGCCAAAATCAGTAATTGAACTCCTGACCCCTCAAGTATCATCACCTTTAGCACTGAGCTTCCAAGGCCAAAATGTCCAACCAGACCAATCAGATTGCTTGGAGGAACAGGGTACACACACACACATAGTAGCCTATTATTACCTTGATTGAAGTACATACCATACATTATTTTGCCTTTGCTTTACTTTACTTTGGCAGATTGTTTCCAGATTTTGCTGATTTCTACATTGCAATGGCTTTGTGGTGTGCTTAACTACCAGAAATTGGAAAATATAAAGTTCTGAGCAGAAAACATCCCAGATACTTTACCTGAAAGTTGTACGATAAACACATCCTACATCTCAGGTAAATTTAACAAAAAATATCTGCAAATTAGTCTGTGGGTAATTTAAAATGTCCTTCTTGTTGCTGCAGTGCTGTGTTTAATGCATGAGCAGCTTGCCTTCAAAACAGCATCCTGTGGAGACGTATTTTAAACAAAAGCCTGTTTATTGTGTGTGTGTGTTTTTTCTCATGATGGAGAAGGAATAAATAAAGAGAATTTCACAGGTGGTTAAATGTGTATTTCAAGTCTTTGGAGACCACAAAGTTTCATTCTATGAAATAAGAGTCCAACATGATGACAATGATACTGAAGAAGTCAAGGAGGAGCTGTGAGGGTAGGATTTGGACTGGTAAAAGAGGGGGATACTTGTGTCTCACTGTTGATTAGGTAAAAAAATTTGGAGTACAGCAAATATACTCAGCTGTCAACTGAGTATGTGCAGACAATTCTGTAATAATTGCTAACAGCCACACAATTCTGCTGCAAAACTTCCTGGATATAGAATGGATATAATGAGGGTATTAGAAATAAACTTAATCCATTAGGCTTAAAAGTTAAGACAGAGGTAAAGAATTCTGGGGTAATTATTGACTCTGACCTAAATTGTAAATCACATATTAATCAGATTATTAGGACAGCAGTTTTTCACTTAAGAAATATAGCAAAAGTTAGACCTCTTATACTGTAACATTGCAAGATGCTGAGAAATTAGTTCACGCTTTTGTTTTCAGTTGACTAGATTACTGTAACACACTCCTCTCAGGACAACCCAAAAAAAGACATCAATCGACTGCAACAAGTGCAGAATGCAGCTGCTAGAATCTTAACTAGGAAAAGAAGATCCGAGCATATCACAGTTTTTATGTCACTACACTGGTTACCCGTGCCATTTAGAATTGACTTTAAAATACTGCTTATGGTTTACAAAGCCTTAAATAATCTCGCTCCATCTTATATATCGGAACGTCTGACATCTTATATTCCAAATCGTAACCTTAGATCTTCAGATGAATGTTAAACTTAAAAGAAGTGGCGAGGCAGCCTTCTGCTCTTATGCACCTAAAATCTGGAATGGTTTACCAATAGAAATTCACCAGGCTAATACAGTGGAGCACTTTAAAAAACTGCTAAAAAGTTATTATTTTAACATGGCTTTCTTATAGCTTCATTTTAGTTTAATCCTGATATTCTGTACATGCATTTAACTACCATTATCATTTATGGTGGCTATTTAATCCGTACTAACCCCTACTTTCTCTGCTGTTCTTTTTCTGTTTTTCTTTGGTGGTGATCTGTGCCACCACCACCTGATCAAAGCATGATGCTGTCCCTACATTGATGTGAAGGCCAGAGGCCCACATGACTATCATCATCAAGTTCTTCCACATGAAGCCCGAATACCATGAGGACTGATTGAGATCATTTATGTTAGGTAGAATGCCTAGAGGGGGCTGGGTGGTCTCATGGTCTCGTAACCCCTGCAGATATAGTTTGTTTCTCCAGCTGTCTGGAGTTATTTTTGTTTTATCTGTCCTCCCTGGCCATAGGACATTACTTTTATTCTGTTAATTAGTATTGCCTAATTTTATTTTTATATTTTGTCTTTTTTCTCTTGCTTCATCCTGTAAAGTACTTTGAGCTACATCATTTGTATGAAAATGTGCTATATAAATAAATATTGTTGTTGGACCACCTCAAAAAAATTATACTTGGCTATTATGAGTGCAGATCTTGTTTTTCTTAGACCTGTCCTTTATGGCTCTGTCTTTTCTAAAATATTATCTGCAGGGCAAGAACATATTGACTGAATACACTTAAAAGGAAGTAATATAGTCTAATCCTCCCTCCTTCCACCCCAACACTCTTTCTATAGTAGAGGCTATCCATCACAAGTTTCTTATTTTACAGACTAATCTTTCCACAGGAGTCATTTGTTTCATAATCCACCCATGATCTCCTATTTTGTAGCTTCAATCATGTAAACAACATAAATACCTTGTAAACAACTCCATCTGCAAGCCAGAGGCAATGTTCCCTAAGGATACCATCTGCTGCAAAATGACCTGCTGCATCACTTTTAAATATGGCCCCTTTAGAAGAGTTAGTGTCACACAACAAATGTCTACCTGTTCAAAAATCTTATTTTTACAATTTAAAGTGTCCATTTATCTACATAAATGAACCAATGATAGGACTTGCTCTTAATTTCAGGAACCATGTTAGAGATGTTAAGATTAATGACCTCACCAGGCTTATGGTAGAACATTTCACTTGATCACAGCCACAGTAATCATTGTTTTTGTTTCCTTTCAAAGATACTTTTCAAAGGAAATGAGGCAGCTAAGATCAAACCTGTATCACATATTCTTCTGTTGAAGAACTAACTAATCATTTTCTCAAATGGGATTTGTGTCCACAATAGTTACCTTTTCATTTTCCCTGGGTTTGTTTTTCCCTCCCATGGAAATTACTTGATACAAACCCACTATTAGCAGTGTGTGAGAATCGTGTGCATGGGAGGCAGTCGATGATCCTGATTAAATGTGTTGTTATGCCAAACTGAGGGTTGGCAGTGGACACTAACGCCTTTTATTCCCTCTCTACGGATTATCTGACTGATCCCACTTCTAACTGCTCCTCCAGTTCCACTTCTGATGCCACTTTTAGCTTCTCTACAGATCTCCCATCCAACCCCATCATTGACCTCAATTCCAGATTCACCACTGATGGTACTTCCTTTCTCCCCTCTATAAAACCACCCTTCCTCTGTTTTAACCTCAGTCACGTTTTGGGACTCAGTCACAAGAGATTACTTGTTCTGTTCTACTCTTCAAATTTTAAGTACAATTTTTTCAAGTACATGGCATGGATCCCCGAACCTTTATCTTGTTCTTGTTTTTTGTCTCATTACAGGTGATGCAATAATTATGGTAGAAAGAACATGTCTGGTGTCTGGATTTTTCATTGACCAAACAATCAAAGGGTTTCAGGGCCTGAATCAACAGAAAAGATGAAGACTGCTGCATTGTTTAAGGAATGTAAGACAAATTAATTATGGGACCGAGGATGAGTGGTGCAGATGCTGACAAAAATTCATCACTAATATGTGTACTTCACCTTAATGGTGGTATGTAAAAACATGCGATGTGTGTGATAAAAATGGCATGAAATATTTGGCAGACATATTCATATCACATCCAGATATACTTTGTTTGTGGAATCCAATTTAAAAGGGATAGATATTTTAAGCATGAGTGTGAAAGGGATCAACAGGAAGCATAAAACTAAATGAGTAGATCTCTCTGCTCCTACAGATTACCAGAGAGAAAGGCAGGATTATTTATACTGATGTGGATGACCTGGCAATCATGGGCCAAAGGACATTGCTGAAGTAGCTAGAAAATATCTCAGCAGGTAATTGACGTCCATTGCATGCATCAATGTTGTACCTGCAGTAAATCATGGAGGTTAGCTGCTTTAAGGACAAAAGCAATCTGCTCTTTTTTTCCTCTCTCAAAAATTATAATGGCAGCTAAGTTCAAATAGTATTTGGAGAAACAATATGGACAAGGGCCTCAGGCCTTTAAAACTTTTCTTAAATATAAAGTGCATTATGATATTGCAATTCTACAATTTTTTCATGTATATAATGTAATTTTAAGGCCTGAATTTTAAATTGTTTTTTTTCAGATGCTGAGCTCTTGAGCTCTCTGTACCTACATATATTATAGGACTAAATCAAAACTTTAACACTTTAACCTTCCCTGCAAAAGCTAGTCAATAAATGCAGTTTTAGCAACATTACTGCCTTTAGAATTATAATGGTGATCTAGCGTAGGTCTATTAAAGTGCAAAAGTAAGGTTTTACTTTAATTACACATTAAAATAAATAAAACCGAGCCTTTTCTATATTTAAAAATAAATTATATTTCAAAACCTCATCCATCTTTTGTGGAGAGAGCTGAACTCAAATTATAACAAAATTACATTTCTGCTGAATTACTAAAATATTAATAAAATACAGTATTGAATTAATGTGCCAATTACCATATATGTGAAAAAAATGTTATAGTGTATTTAAAAATAATGGAAGTAAAGAAGTAGGCATCATATAGAGAACTGTTTTAGGATATTATAAGAAGAATCAAATTATTGTAAAAATTAGGTTTTATATATCTAAGACTGATACAGAAAGCTGAAACAGATAAAATCCTCATTCCTAGTCTATTTTAGGGCAATACCATATACATTAATATATCATAATATTTGAGAAGAAAACAGAGAAAATGCAGTCTACCTTTACAAATATTAATGTGAATGTTCCAGATTTTTATTGGGAAAATGTACTAATTATATTACCAAAGTTGCACAGTGATTATCAGATTAAGTATTAAGATGTCTGGAAGTAAAAATACAGACTTACAGTAAGTAACAAGCAAAAAAACCAATGTAAAAAACACTGATATTCAAGTATATTCATTGAATTAATAAAGTGACTTTAATGAATGTGTGTATTATATAAAGAAATATTACTGTTTGGGGACTGTGTTTCTGATATGGATGTGAGCAATACCGGAGCACTACAAAAAACAGCTCTGTCTCCATCTCTCTTTTCTCTGTACACCTCAAACTATAAATATAACACCAGGTCATGTCACTTGCAGAAATTCTCTGATGTTTCTTATGAGGTGTATTGAAAAGGGGAAATGAGACATAGAGAGCAGCATTGGCGTCTGGTGGAGAACTTTATTCCTTGGTGCAGACGGAATTTTCTGCATCTTTACATCAGTAATGCCAAGGAACTGGTGTCATTGACTTTCGCCACACCAAATAACCTCAACGTCCGGTCACTATTCAGGCAGTGGATGTACGGTTGGTGCACTCCTACAAGTACTTGGGGGTCCACATCAGTGACAAGTTGGACTGGTCTAGGTACACTAAGGAACTATAAAAGAAAGGGCAGAGCAGTCTCGCTTTCTTAGGAATCTGCACTCCTTTAATATGAAAAGTGATTTCCTTCACATCTTCTACAATTATGTGATGGCCAATGCGATTTTCTACGCTCTGGTGTGCTGGCCTGGTAATGTCTCTTCAAGAAGTTAATTAAAAAGGCAGGTTTAGTTATGGTACACCCTGTGACCCCCTGAAGGTAGCAGTGAAGGAGAGAATGGAAACAAAAAACTGAGCGCCATTATGAACAATGCTGCACATCTGTTCTCTGACACACTAACAAGCCAACAAGTCATTCAGCAGAAGTGTGTCAAGAAATGCTACTGGGGCTCCTTTAAACCAGCAGCAATACTGTATGTCTGCCTCACTGTGACTTTATTTATTTAAAGAGCTTCTGTAAAAAGCCAGATTTTACCCTAGGAACAAATAAAGTTCTGTTTTTCAGTCAATCATATAGTGCCTCTCCTATATACTTATCTATATAGATTACTTCTCTAAGAAAAGTTATATCTTAAGATCAATCATATCTGAGTCATTTGACAAATTAAAACTATGGACCTAATTGCTATAATTCTTATATCAGCCCCCTTATTAAATGTGTCACTAATTTTAACAAAATAAGCTATCTAATAAAAACAGTAACTTGGGAAATCGTGACTGAAGAGGAATGCGCTGAAGGACCGCTGCAAATGTGGCAAATGAGGAGACAGCAGAAGGTTTGGTGTCTTACGCATTTCTGTGATTCATTCATTATTAAATATCAATTTGTTTTGTATCTATCCTTAGTTTACTAATAATCTCTGTGTGGCTTTGCCTTTGTACATTTTTGTGGGGTTACAAGTTAGCATACAGTGAAAGGTGCTGTGTGAAAGGATTTAACAACTTGCTGTGTGTCCTTACGCCAGTCAGTTAACCTGCCTGTGCATTCACTGCATGTTGCATTTGTACTTACTGTACAGCAAATATAACCAATCATCAGTAATTCACTGTTATTTATGCCTTCTTTGGTTATGCAAGTATATAGATACTGTATATTTTTGTTATTTTTCTATATTATACATACTGTATGTAGGAGATGTAGCATGAATTTAGACATATGTAAATGTATTTAACATCATAAAAATGAGACACTATATGAGCTGTGAAAACTTTAGAGTGAGAAATAAAAAACTAAATTAGAGCTGCAGGCCTAGAAATGGTAAGAATTAGCTAAACAGAAAAAAGCAAATGTTACAGTTGATTCATTTATTGGGTAAATATTGCAAATAATATTTCAGCAGAATGATTAAAGGGTGAAGGTATTATATGCTGCTGCTGCTACCTGCTAAGTATTCATAAGTTAACATCTGAGTGCTGTCTTTTTGGAATTGTTTGTGCCATCCAGTCTTTGCCCTTTCTTTGAGAAGGAAGTGGCCTGAACATAATTGGAGAGACAACTGCCCTTTTTCCTGCTGTAGCAGATACGCTTCTTAGATGACAGTGGTATGTTGTCTTCACAGCTGTATGCTGCAAGAAGTTAAATCAGCTTTAAAAGCTAAGCTAAATGGTTTTTGTTTCCTTTAATGTTCCATTTATGTTGTGCCCCTTATTTTGAAGTTTGTGTGGATATGTTTATGTATAGAATTAGGCCCAAGATAAAAGAAGCTAGTTTTTGGAACATTTTCCCCCTACAAAACACAGTTTTATTGAAGGTTGGCACAAGTTGATACAAAAAGAAGAAAAAAAGCACAGAACAAGATTCACTAAAACCTTTTGTGATTCAGGTTCCACTGATTTACTACTTCAGATAAGTTATATGAAAGTTCGTGACACACATACACGTCAGAGGGTCACTCTCCTTTCACTTCTCTTCCTTCTACAGTTTCAAGAATATGCCCAGTGAGGGCAGCTGACTCCGACCTTTCAAACGGGTGGAGGCTTCATTCTCTGATCAGAGCACCCCACAGGATAGGGCTCCTTCCTCGTGATCTACCTTTCAGAAAACTTTTAGATTAACCCTAAGAGGCAGTATACTTTTTATTTACTGACATCTGCACCTGATTATTTTAAGTATTAAATGAGGACAACTGGGATGGTGCCCCAACATTTATTCTCTCTATCTTATCATTCCTTACTCAATCACACTCTCCATCCTATGGATTCATTAGAAGTACAATCAGCTCCACTTCCATCAGTCCTTCAATCATTTCCATAACTGTTGTCTACAACTGAAGTAATGAATATATAGTCTCAGATAAATTGTTCTAAAGGTTACCTAAAGCTTCCCTCTTTCCTTAGACCATTCTTTTAAAAAACAAGTAGAATAAAATGGCACAGAAGTAAAAAGAATGATTTTTATAGTGGTTACTTTTCATTATTTGTTTAATTTAGATACACAATGTAGTAACATTTAAAAAAGTGATAGCTTACTTTCAAATTAATTAAAAAAAACCTCTAACCTACAAGATTGTCTGTAAGGGTCTCAATACCCTCCTTTTCCTCCCACATGCCAATGGCGTATATACATTTTTATTTATCAGGCATTTCTGCCACTGTGTGAATAAAAAGTTCAATTGTGCATCAGTTTGCTTTGTGATACAGTTCTCCTCTGTTCAGGGCTGGTTTGTGATTTATGGCTGATCCTGTGAGAATTTTTCCAGATTTCCTGGGAAATTCAACATTTATGTTTTTTTTTCACCTTTCATTCACACTACCCCAGCCTTTTTAACCTCTGCAAACTAAAACTTTTGAAAATTTTGTACAGAACTGTATACTTCTAAAAGCCAACTATGGTGGGTGAAAACATCCTTCTATATAAAAGCGGTTGGGATTGTCCTTCTTTCCCGTGAGTGCTACACAGGCGCGGAGTTTCACACACGCCCCGTCCATTTTGCAATGCACGATAGGATTTGTAGTGTCGTTTTTCAGGTAAAAGATGATTTTCTACTCCAGACTGTGCGAGTAGCACGGAGTTTCACACACGCCCCGTCCATTTTGCAATGCACGATGGGATTTGTAGTTTCGTTTTTCCAGGTAAAAGATGATTTTCTACTCCAGACTGTGCGATATCTTCTTCTTCTTTCTTACTATATAAAAGCGGTCGGGATTGTCCTTCCATCCCGTGAGTGGAAAGCGTAGCTTATCATAGACTTACTACTTGCAGCTTGCGGTACGAAGTGACATGATGTGAGCAGAGTTCTGGTGCTCCCATCGTTCCCTTGCTTTTGTGTGCGATGCGCTGGAAAAATAGACAAAATTATGTCTCTGGAAATAATTAATGTTGATGGAGTACAAATGCCTCACCGCGTAGTAAATATCAGGGGGGTTCAAAAGGGCGACCTCAATATAGAAAAAAAGTTTAAATTTCATCACAAAAATAACAGAAACTACGAGTATTAAAGTAATACTGCACAAATGCAATATAACCAAATTAACGAGTTTGTATAAAATATCAAATTGATCTACATATTGAATTGCCTTAAGAAGTGGTCAACTTAAAAGGCGGATCAGCCTAGTAGACTTTAAAAAACGCAGACTCTAATTCTGATCTGATTTACTTGTGATTATTATGTAGGCCTTCTCTGATTGGACCCTGCTCATTAAAACATCTCATTCCCTGGCTGGTTATCCATTACACAGGTAAACCATATTCCAACATAGCAGACACAGAGGAGTTGCTTTTCACGGCGATTGTTGTGTTGCTTACTTGTATGCATCTAAATTGTGATTTTGTGCATTTTGAATGCTGCATATAAGGGCTAAAGGCAATAATTCACTGGTTGCTACAGTTTTGTGATACATTCTGTACACAAGACATTACCACCTTCAAGGATTTCTCCAAAGATGCACGCATGTCCAGTATAGGCAAAAACCTAAGTCATATGTTGTTGGTTGTTTTATTGCAGACAGAGAAAAACAATTTGAAAATGGAGATCATTTTGGTTTATAAATCCCCTTTCTTAATGGAAATATAGTAGTGTGGATGTAGACTTAGTCCTGTGTCAGTGGTGTTATCATAGTCGGCTTGACTGAAGTTAAAATGAGATCTTAAAAACCTCTGTTTTACAGAGGAATAACATAAAACATCAAAGAATGCACATTCTCTCAGTTAGATAGGAGCCTGTTGGTTGTCTTGTGATACTCTCACTGACAAGCTGGGAAAATAAGCTGAAGCAAAAAAAAAGAAAAATTTACTGCATATACTCATATGCAGTATAGTACTGGAGTTTGTACAGTTTGACTCTGTATATATATTTAATATGTCACTGTGCTCTGTACAAATATTTTATAAATCTACTCTTCTTTCTACTCACATGTACAGTTAACACAAAGCCATATTTAGCACACAGGAGTCCACTATATTAGAAACGTTAGGCAAGCTTTAGAAGACAAGACAGGGACAAGTGCGAAATGGGCACTATATAATATTTCTGTGTGTCAAACTCAGCATGAAATTGAATCCTCTCTTTGCCTTGTTTGGAATGGCATGATTCACCTAAGTGGGGGGGGGGGGGGGCGCACATGAAGAAAGAGTATAAAGCCTTGAAAAATTGCCCGGCACACCTTTGAAGCCGACGGTCGGATGGGAGATACCATCATCCGATCCGGAAAATCCTTCCAATGCAGCAATGAAAATGGCAGATTCTATACATCAGGCCCCCACTCCCAAAGGTCTTGTCATGGCTTCCTTCATCGGTTATGCCACATAATCTTTCATTAAAGAAAGCTAAGTTATTTCTCCTATGTGATTTCTTACTGTGGTATCACTAAGGGAGGGGTATCGCCTTTTTATGTTATATCTATATAGTTTCGGGTTATGTACCATGCCGCAATTACAAAAGAACTTATTCCAACAAGGGAGCTAGCATCCCCTGCTGGATACAGGCTCATTGTATTTTATGAAGAATGAAGAAGTGATTTTTTCCTTCAATAAAAATGAACTAAGCCCTTTTTATAAAGGTAATCGCTGCGGAGCAAGCTAACCAACTGTTTCACTGTTATTTTATTTCTCTTTTCTATCTTTGTTTTTGTTAAAAGGTAAGGGAATGAACAAATGAGAGATGTACAAAATGTGGCACACATTCTGAGGTCACTGTGTGATATGCTGAGAGGGCTATTAGCATCTGTCTGACAAGCTATTGCATTTTTCTACCCCCAGGAAATACATTTCATGGTACTGTAATAAATGCTGTATTTTGCACAGAAGATCTTGCATGCATGAAACAAAACAAATGTGTGTGTGTAGAGTTGATAAATGAGAACCTGCAAATAGTGAGCGACTTCTATTCCTATATAAGTGATTATCTTACGAATTGTAGACATTTACATTTATTTTATCCTAATTTAAATTAATAATTTGTTCATTGTCAGCATATCATTAAAAAGAAGAGCAACATTTCCAAGAAAGTCACTACATTTTTCCTATTCTCCTGCTGCAATCCATCTAAGCAGCTGTGAGAACAGAAGATGGAATATTTTAAGTTACAAATGCTCGTTTGTGAAATTAGCACAGCACTGCTAAAGGCAGCATGCTATGGTCTTGACAACTGAGACAGCTTTTTATGGTATTGACAAACAAAAACATCTTTGCCAAACTGCTGGTGCCATCTGTTACAGAGCTACTGGATATAAGCTGCTACTAGCCGATTTTCTACACAGTTGCAGCTAGTTACGGCAGGCACAGTATTTTATTTTCCCTGAATGTAATAAATAAGCACAACAACCAATTTTACAAATAAATGTCTGTATTTCTTAAAACTATTTGTCACTGCTAATTTTAATTTATGAACCAATCCTAAATAATACTGGACTGCATTTAAAACTAGAGCTGTAACATGGATATAAATTACATTGTTAAACTGCCGGTTTGTTTACTATACTTTAGAAGTACTTTTTTTACTTTCATGCAAAGCAAATCAACTACGATTTCAAAAAGTAATAATGTATTCTCAGACTTGCTTCAAGTAAAACTATGGCCAAAACATGGTATTTTTAATATGTTACTTACCCTATATGTTCTTTGTAGTGGTGGCTAGGAAAAAATTTTTGTCCTATGATTCCATGCAGAATGGAGAGAAAAAGTTTATAACACAATGGAAGACAATAGTGACTAATGCTGTACTTCATCAAACTGTGTGAAAAATGTCCATGGAAAAAAGAAAATCTCACACTACTCATGTCACATAATCCATATGTAATTTATCCAGCTGTATGCTTAAAATGTTCAAAACGCATCGCTTTTCGCTAAATATATACTTCCAGAATAATTAGTGTACAGGAAACTAAAGCCTCATGGGATTCATGTTTTGAACTGAAGACAGAACTCATGACTATCAAATGAGGGGAAGAGGCAGATCTTCAATTCAAAAAGTCAAAACTACCTAGGGAAAGTCACACCTAAATATATCACTTTGGAGAGGAGTATACCTTTCATCCAATTCCGGGTCAATGGAGGGGAAAAGCATGTGACTGCTACATCACATATATGGCAGGAATCAACTGTGGAGGAGTCGCCATTCTATCACACAGCCTACCCCACACAAATACATTCCCACAGAGCTAGTTTAGTATTGCAGATTACTCTAACTACACATTTTTTTAAATATTAGAGAAAAAATAGAGTACTCTAAGGAAACAAAAAAATATATATGAAAATATGGTTACAATGTGAAAAATTCACTTAGACATCAAGAGCAGAGTGTATCCCAGCATGTTGGATCTATGAGACAACAGTGTTTTGCACCATGCCAACCACCAGTAAAATGGTTTTCAGTAATTCAGTAAGTAAGATATACCAAGCAGATCGCACAACCTTACTAAAAAGTGATAAAGCATAGTAATGTTAAACTGTTTACTACATCTGTCAGCCTGCAAGATGTAACAAATGCTAATACAGTGCTGAATCATTTCATGAAATATACAACTTGGAAACAGCAGGTATCAAAGAGAGAAAATACTCAGCAGTTTATTGATCACGTGTGATGATTTGAATGTTCCAACAGGGCACCTGTCACAAAGTGTTCAGCCTTAGCAAAAGCACCTGCGTTCAAAAATGTTGTGTAAGCCCGTTTCCACACTCACATCGCGATGTATAAAACCTAAACTTGGCGTAAAGCCATGCACATTTTCATACCAGCTAAATGGTTGGCATTTGCAAGTTCTCTGCTCAGTTTTGCAAACTGGCAGCACCCAGCGTCAAAGCAGTGCTTTTTTTCAAGTGTGGTTTCCCTTTCCCTGATGCCGCTTTATCAAATACACTGAAATTAACCGCGTATTGTTTATTAGTTTAAGGCATCTGATTGTAATTAACCTGTAACAATATAATGGTCCACGGAATGGCCAAACTATTCCAAATACCATAGCTGCTTTAGCATTGTTCCTCTCAATGCATCACTCAGAGTATTTATCCCACTGTATCTGAGTGTGAATTATCAGTATACAGCATCAAGCACATGCTGCCTCAGCCATGCTGCCTATTTGAACAGCTCTCATACAACAAATGCTTCAGAGCCTTTCCTGTACAGACCTCACGGTTCAGAAACAATTTCATCCCAAGAGCTATAAACGCACTCAATCAGTCCATCAAGTGCTCCTTGTAGAACTGTTTATACTTATTAGTACATTTACCTAACTATAAACTTGCTATACAGTTATGATATTGCACAGCTTTAGCCACTTTATAAAGCGCGTATTTACATATGATGACGATATCATTTTTAAGGTGAAATGCGGCAAAATATGTTTATTACATTATACAGATAAAATGTTAACATCATTTAAATAATCTATATTGTTAATAATTAAACATGTGAGGACAAGGTGGCGCAGCGCTAGCGACAATTTGTTGCCTCGTTCAGGGATTGTTTCTGTCTCTCACTGTATGCTTGCTGGGACAGGCGGGGCCCTGGATGGATAGATGGATGGAACAATAAACATGTACTACGAAGATATTTCAATGTTCCTTAAACGTTTTGAAGAATTGCCGTTCTAAGCTTACAGATGGCTTAACATCTATTACAGAGCTGATTGTGTGGCAATTGGTTACTTGGAGAAAGAAAAGGAAGGACAGGAATTGGGGGTTAGTACGTTTGAAAGAGAAAGTACTGCTGCAAGAAATTGGTTCATCGAACAATCACTGGACAGGGTGCCAGCTCGTCACTATCACTGCTCCACCGTGTTTCCATGTTTAATAACATGCTTTAACTCCTATCATCATGAAAATGATATCAAGTATACATCTCAGTATTGTAATTATTCAGAGAGCTGTAATATCATGAATGTAATGGATTCTGTGTCCTGTCAGAGGAAGAGAAAGCCTGTTTAAGCACATAGAAGAACACATATAAAGCAAAGCATTTAACGTGCTACTTTAGTTACGATATTTGAGAAACTAGTAAATTAAACGATTTAAAGTTTATGATGTTCTACTTTAATGACAAAATAAACTAAGTGATTAAAGTAGAGATTAAAGTTGACATTTCAAGCTTTTTTCTTACTGTGTCCCTATTTTTCTTTCTTTTCTCTGTATCCTAATAAGCTTTCATATGACACTCAGGCAGTGGGCTACGACTCGCCTTTTCACATTGACTTTGATATCTGACAACTTCTTTTTTATTTCGGGGCACTGTGCGACTTTGTGAACTTGAGCTTTCGAGTTTCTCCGACACTCAATGTCACTTGATCAACTTCCTTTTGTTGTTTACACCTCTGTGTAAACCACAATTAGTAAGTTTTTCCTTGCCTCCACTTGATATTCGCTGAAATTCTTCTATTTTCCCTCGTGCTTTTCCCGTTGCCTTTACACAGAACGCTGAGCTTAAGGGCTATTTATATTGATTTGCTTATTCAAAGATGCGTAATTCTGGGAGGAGCTGGAAAAGGTGGCAGGTGCGTGCATGTGCGTTACTTTTCACGCTGACCAGGATTTATGTAGCGGAAGAACATGGAAGTTGCCGAATGCACAAATTTATGCATCTGGATTTTTTTGTGCGTATGCACATTTCCGCTTTTGTCTGTACGCCATGTTATAGTGTGAATTCTACACACAGCGTTATGCATAGGACCCCAGGTCATCCGAGGTAGTCATCTTCACCAGTACATGTGCAAAGACAGGAGCGCCCACAGGAGCCTCATGTTGCTCCACCGGTATTGGGATGTTATTTGCCTGTTGGGGTTCCATTGGTGCAAGACCCCACTTCTGGTAACATGTGACGCATGAGTCGGTGCCTTGCACCCAAAAAATGAAGCTGGGTCTAAGAAGTTCAAGAAAATCGGCTTTATTCAACTTGAAACAGGAACAGATGTGCTGCGCAAGGAGGCGGTGAGCTTGCCGTTGCCTCTGTGATGCTGCGAACCTGCAAGGTACTCCAAACCTGTGGGGCAGTGTGAATCTATGGTTGCCTCAGCTACAGGCAAGCAGCCCTCTGCATTAATCACGTTTCAGTGTGTTGCCCCGTTGGGGAGGGCCCTATTAGAGTTCAAAAATCTCACTATATTTATATATAAATATTTGTACACACACACATACACACACACAGTATATCTATACATAATTATTTATGATCACACAATGCATTTAAGGGGGCCACTTCAGGCCTCTTGTAAGGTAAGCAGTACCACTCCTGAATGAGATGTGAGTCTATCACTAACTCTTTCTCCTTTTTTGCTCATCGACCGGAAGATGAATGACCAGACAACTACTTACATCACTTCCTCCCCTGGCCTGAAAGTCCTCCCCCTTCTGCCTTAGAAAATATTTAAGACATACCAGAACTACAAATCAATACTCAGTCTCAAATTCACATCTGAGTGGGACAGAGCTCTGCTACAGAAGCTTCCTTTCTTACTTTGAAGAACTCATCTAGCAGTAAGCTCTTTATCGAAAGTATGTACTTTGTAACACAATTAATTTTTTGCTATTTGCTATTTGGAAAGTCCCTGTGAAATTAGGCATGCACTGCTTGTGCCTCGAAAACACAAAGCAGTCATGCTTCCACTGTGACAAAAATAAATGTCTTACTGTGTTTTTGATTTTTAGCAGTGCTTGTGAGTGCAGTGTAACCGTTGTGCTAGAATTAAGTCTATTCAATTGTTCAAATCCAATTTATATTCCCTTGTTGATTTTAATTATGTCTACAAGAAATCAAAAACTCACTGATACATTGTTTTTGAAAAAAAAAAAACTAATACTAGATATTATTATTATTATTATTATTATTATTATTAAGAGATTATAGATAAATCCATTCATACATTTTAGTTTAGTTGCAAATTTAATACAGAATATGCTTGTATTTCATTAAAGATACAGGTAAACGTGACAATCATAATCATTTTTCTGGTAGCAACTAGATGTGATCTTGCTTTTAAGGCTGTGGGAAACATAAGGTGGAAATTAATTTTTTAATAATTTCCATTGCTTATAGCCCTAGGGTTTTGTGTTACTTGGGAAAGTTAACTAAAAAATAAGACCTCTATAGTACTAGGGTGTTGTACCGTGTTAGCCATTATGAATGTAGAGAAGAAGAAGGGGCCTGAGTTGCCTCGAAAGCTTGCATATTGTAATCTTTTTAGTTAGCCAATAAAAGGTGTCATTTTGCTTGGCTCTTCTCTAAATAAGACCTCTAGTATATAACCTTTATTGTCATTAGATGAATATTAATAAAGTATAATATATAAATTTGCTTTTTTGTCTACAATTTCTGGTTTTGCCCATTTGAGGAATGTTCTACTAATCAGTCAACCCTTGCATGTGCTATGATTCCAGTTTTACTCTTTACGTTCTGATTTGCCACTAATCCATATTATTAATACAGCTTTTCATGGAAAGAAGTTCTTTTTGGTCATGCATACAAGTTTTTGTGCCAGAAAATGTCAATACAAATTTGTTGTCGATGCCATATCTGATTTATTGTTTATGAATGGTGCACCAGTGTTTGAACAATTATGAAATAATTGCAATTATGAGGTTTTATTAATTTACTTACAAATGTGTTTTTATGTGTATTTATTACACCTACTAACGCAAAATACAAAGAACTCTTCTCTAGGTCCAATAATCAAAGAAATCAGGCAGCCTCTCTAGCAGTACTGCCAGTTTCCTAAGAAGGTTGATTCCAAACTGAATTACTCATCAATCAATGCTAGAATTAAATGTAAGTTCAAGAATGGAAAGAAAACTGTGTTACAGCCTGAGTACCAGCGTAAATTTCATTTTTTTATTTTCTAACCCACTTGTCCAGAGCAGATACCTATTCAAAAAGCACTGGGTGCAAGGCATAAACCAGTCCTGGGTGGGGTCCTAGCTCATCATAGGACACATTTCCACACAGATATACTTTGACTCACAGTAGACCAATGTAGAGTTGCATATTAACACAGAATGCGCATCAATGGTAGAACCTATGCGGATACAGGGAAAACATGCAAACTCTGCCCTTGAAATGCCCGGGCCCGGATTCAAAGCCACGACTTTAGAGTTATGCCAAAACTGCACTGTGCTCACCATGTTGCGTCTCATCATTGTTAGTTAATAGCATATTTGTCTTATCTTTTTTATATTAAAATTTCATTGTGTCTAAGATTCAGAAATTTGTGCAGAAATGCAAAGCTTGAAGACAGCATATATTTTTTTCAATCCCTTTTAAGCCTGCTTAATCCAATTGGTAGCTCATAGGGGTCTGAAGCCTCCCCCACTGTCAAAAGAAACAAAATAGGACAGGGTGCTAATCAATTGCAGAAAGAGTTAACCTAATATGCACATTTCTTAGAGCTGTGGAAGTATTATTGAACTACTTAGAATAAAACACACCTACTGTACATGGGTGGAACAGACTTTACCAACATTGGTTTGAACCCGGACTGCCAGATCTGTGGACCACCAGTTTTAATTTTATTAGTATGGCTGGGTTGTGCTTTAAAGAGTGCAGAGAATGGATTAGTCCTCCAAGTCAAAGGGAATATGCAAACAGACCCCCGTGACCCTGTAGGTAGGATATAGCAGGTTGGAGCCAATCCCAGCCAACACAGGGCGTAAGGCAGGAACAAACCCCAGGCAGAGCGCCAGCCCACCTCAGGACACAAACACACCAAGCACACACTAAGGACAATTTTGGATCACCAATGCACCTAACCTGCATGTCTTTGGACTGTGGGAGGAAACCGGAGCACCCAGAGGAAACCCACGCAGACACGGGGAGAACATGCAAACTCCACGCAGGGAGGACCCGGGAAGCAAACCCAGGTCTCCTTACTCTGAGGCAGAAGCGCTACCACTGCGCCACCATGCTGCCCAACTTAAAACCATATCCCCAAAAAATAAATTGCTGAGGACAAGTCTTTAGCAATGTCACTCCTTTAAAATTTTGAGTTTGAAGAAGTTAAGCACTTTGCTGCTTGCACTGCCTTCTTTAATAGTGGAGCTGTGCCAACATCACATGCCACACTCATTGCCTGTCACCGTTCCCACATCTACACTGCAAAATGGCAACTCCATCAAGAAAAAATATAAACAATGAAAAATATTTTAGCACAAAAAACAATATGAAAACAATATGAACAACTGAAGAATGGATTCCTGACACTTACCAGTAATATGCAATTGAATACAATCTAGTTTTAACTTCAAAGGCAACAGATCCTATCAAAGAGTCCATCTACTTTCCCACGTTGCATGCTCCAATTTATTAATAATCATTATTATTTTGTTCAGATTCTATGCAAGAGATGCACTTATTAACACATACTTTAAAAGTATAATGCTGTTCACCAAACAATTCTCGTTATACCAGATTTATTAGATGGACACAAATTTTTCATGTATTTTTAATACCTTTGTGCAGGTTTGATGGTCTGTGCTGATTGGTGCCTATTCTTTTAAAAAGGAAGAATAATTAGTCATTTAAAAAGTTCTATTTAAACCAATTAAAATAATATAAATTAAAATACTTATGATTATGAGCAAAGTTAGAAGAAAAACTAAAAAGTTTAAATCACACAACCCAATTTTCCTGCATGTAATAAATTGCTGTCTAGTATATTGTGAAGTCCACAATCATTGTCCTAACAACAGATTCACCATTCACCATCATCAGAGGTGCCAGAACTGTGCGGGATTTCCCGTGGATGGTCTGCAAGGAATTGAGAAAGAAAGTCAGTGCACTCCGCCACCCCCGGTCTGGTGTGGAATTACTATCATTCAGGCCCTTTAGCTGTCTCCCAATTGCACATGTGTGACAACACTCCACCTCAAGGCTGTCGTGGCTGCTAAAGGTTTAAGCATTAAATTCTGACTTGAAGTGGGCGAAAACTTATTTTATCTTTTATATTTGTAATTAGGTTAGACCACTTTAGAGAGATCTGTTTTTGCTCTGATATTAAAAAGTCTTTTTCTGTTGATCAGTGTCAAAAGGACAGATGAAATTTATTGGGATTCAACAACAAAATGTGAAAACTTTCAAGAAGGATAAATACATTTTATAAGCTATGTACCTCTATTTATATTGTTGTTTTATCATTTTGACCCAGTGTTTGTTTTTTTTTTGGGTGAGAGATAGTCTAGATAAGGATGAGCCATAATGCATATGCAAACAATAAACTTATTTTTACTGCTTCAATCAGTTCTGATAAATTCTATACATAACATAATATATGTAGAAAGTGTATTTGGTTTGCTTTTGCTACTATTTTTCTCAGTTAAAAAATATTACCAGTGACAGTCAAAAGAACTAATGTGAAGAGGAATCATTATCTGTTTCTTTTCATTAATCATTGGTGCCAAAATAATATAATGGAGAAGCCCAGAAAATTACATGGATTGCGTATTTGTGCAATTGTAAATCTAACAGAAGCCAGAGCAAACACTTGAAGGACTAACCTAAATCTTCTTTTCACTGAAGTGTACAGAGACTGTAAATATTCTGTGTACCTCCACTGACAGATGCCATGATTATTGCAGAAGGGCTCATAGATGGCATGTATTGCAGTAGTTACTGCTGACAGTCTCAGCACACTAAGCACTGGTTTGGTTTGTTTATTCTCCTTGTGTTCACTTGGGTGCTCTGATTTTCTCTCTTACATCAAAGTTGGTGACTTGTTGATCGGCAAAAAGATGAAAATGGATGAAAAACTCCTGTTGAGTGGTATAAGCATAGAGGTGCAATATTTTAAAATGTAAGATACCTTCTGTCCAGTATTATTGATGATATTGCAACATGACACTATATTCCTAAAAGTAAGTGAAAGCAATTACTGTACACTGTAATTGATGACTGAATCTTTCATTACTGAAACAGGCTTGTGATTTATCAGCATCCAACTACCACTTTACAGATGCATTAAAAATTCTGTCATGAAATATGTTGGCCTTATCTACAATAGGCTGGTAGGCATTTGCTTTATTAAGAACCTGCCTCACAGCCTTTGGCCTCATGGCAAGTGCCCTCCTGTAAACAACATCTCAAGCAGCAAAACTGAGAAGATGACACAGATTAAGAGTATAATGGCAAAGTGTATGAAAATAAGTACAGCAATAACAGTCTGAGGCTATTACAGTGATCCCTCTGCCCTGCAGCAATGACTGCTCACAGGCAGATTCAAAAGCATTATTTTATTTTAAAGGAAAAAAAAACGCTCATGGGTAACCATCTTCCCTACATAGGAATCATAAAGTAAATGATATTTACTTTCACGGCTACAATACCATTGAAATCATCTGCCACCAACTCAAAGTCCCTGTGATGGTGCAGGTTGGCCCTTCTGGGGAGCCTCTTGAACCCTCTGCCATTGATAATGTGCCCTAGAGATGAGCCGGCGGATGAGGACATAACACACAAACATAGCAAGAGGTAGGTTCATAAAGGTACCAATGAGCTTTTACTAAAAACACCCAAAACCAAACAGTGTTCAAAAGTGCATTGCAAAAGTTCATATAATAAATAAATAATCCATAAAAAGAAGTGAACTGGTGGAGGTTAAAAATAATCCATTAAATAATCCAATAAAAGTGACTTTAAAATTACTTGGCAGGAAGCTGTCCATAAAAACATGAGCCCTGGTGCATCCCTTTAAATCGTACATGTGCAGTATGTCTCCTTAGCATAACCCTAAACGGGTCCTTGCAGCCAAGGAGGTGCCTAACCAGCAGTTCAGCCAATGTTCTGCACTGCTCCTAGGCTCAGGCCCCTGCTGCTACCTGTGGCCCTGGCAGGGCACTACACTAAGGGTTTGACTCCCGCTGCTAAGCTTGCATCCCTACATTTCATGGCTCCTCCCGCAGGATGCCTTGCTGAGCCTTCCAATACCCCTGTAGCTCCCACTGCCTTTCTCTGGGTCTTACGCCAAGCGGCCCCTCTGTCATTCCAGGTCCCTGATTGCTCAACTGAAGTGACCCCTTCAGCCCCCTCAGCGTCGTCTGCACATCTTCCTAGCTGTGTGCCTTCTCTCTCGTTCACACGCACTGCCTCTCTTTGGCTCCTGCCTACTCTTTCTCTACATCCTTTAACCTCCTTTCTTTGATCTTTCATTTTACTCCTTTCATTATTTCCCTTCTGTGTTGTTCCCCTTTTCTCGTGCCATCCTTATATGCCTCCATTGGCGCAGCATCTCCATTGTGCGCTGCAGGAAGTTGATGAAGCAATTGAGACAGACTACACCCTCACATGCAGGTGCGTCTCACCCCAATTAGTTCACCAGACCCCTGCAGCTGCATGAGCGCGCACACCCACAGAGATCGAGCTGGCCAATTAATTACTTATTTATTTAAAGTTTGGGCTCCTAATTTCCCAGCCACGGTCCCAGTATACCACAGCCCCACAGTAGCAGGTATTAACCTCTGGACCAATGCAACCTCCAGATAGCTTGTAAATATACTGGGCAGAATGATTCAACCTGTGAACACTGAAATCGAGCTCCAGCCTTACTGGGCCACATGTTTTGGGCGTGCACCAAATTAACAACATTTTGAATAAAATTCTTTGAATGCCTCACAGACAGACTTTGTGTCACAATCACTTCTAATTCATTAGAGCAATTCAATTGGAGCAGCACAAGGAGGACTTCACCAGTTGGGCCGGATTTGTGCTGCCCATTGTCCTCGCCATACTGGACCATCTCACCTGTAGTGGATGTTAAAGACCATACATTGTCTACACAGACATAGCTAAAATGAATTGCTGTTGGTTTACATCTCAGTGAAGTGTGAATTCCTACAATAAACATGTTTTATTTACAAGAAAGTGGTGGATGGTCTGTGAATATCTCAGATTGTGATGTGTGACTACTTGAAATAAATGTTAATGTAGCTAATAACATAAATGTATAATATTTAAAATAACAATGCAGGACTCTTTCGAGGCCCTGTAATTGGAATGAGCGTACTTTAAATCCTTGCACGAGGATCCATTGGAGGGCAAGTCTGGTGCCAGCAGCCGCGGTAATTCCAGCTCCAATAGCGTATATTAAAGTTGCTGCAGTTAAAAAGCTCGTAGTTGGATCTTCGGGGAGGTAGTGACGAAGTAGTTAGTGACGAAATTAACTGCTGAGTTCAGTGCACTCCCAGATGGACTTAAAATGGAAATGGACAAACATATCGTAATTGCCTTTACCTCACTAATAACAAGTAGACTTACCTTGCTTAACTGGAGGAATCCCAACCCACCACTGTTAAATCAGTGGGTAACTGATGTCCTATGTTATCTAAAATTGGAAAAATCTAATTCTCACTCAGAGGATCTGTTCAAACCTTTTTAAAAATATGGCAGGATCTAATCAATAACATTTTAGAAAAAGCTTCTGTATCGGGGAAAAGGATACTCTTCCTTTTTGCTTCAAGATTTACATTGCTGGCTGGCTCTCCTCTCTTTCTTTCTTTTGGGTGTGGGTTGAATTTTGGTTTTGTTAAGTTTGATTTGATTGCATGGATTGTTATTTACTTTTAATTAAAAGTAATAAAAAAAGAACAATGACTTTAGAGACAAAGTTGCCATGGCTTCTTCTTGGCCACAGTGTTTACAAATAACTGCAAGAAATCACATCGTAATTATAGTAAATGATGAACTTCAACAATAGGAGTAGCTTTACATCATTTGTAATTTTGATTTTTTTACATTTTGGATATTCTATTTGCCGCATAGTCTATCCTTCCATCCATCCATCAATCATTTTACTAAAATTTGTTTAATCCAGTTTTATGGCAGGTAGGATCCAGAACCCATCCCAGCAGTCTTGGGCACAAAGACTGCTTATGCCAGGCCAGTTTAAAGCCAACCATTAACCTAACGCACACATCTCTTGGGTGTGGACTGAAAACCAGAATACTTGCATGCAGACAACAGGAGGAATTGAACCAAATCATCTCAAGTTGTAAAGCCGCAAAGCTACTGACTGTACCACCATGCTACGCAAGGCTAATTCTATACCTCTTACTTCATTGTTCTTTCATACAAGATGGTAAACAGGACCACTCATGAATGCATATCCACTTCCCTCATCGGCAAGTCTCCAGCTTAAGATGAGGATTGCCCATTGAATATGTATAACGCTCCACCGGTCATTCAATTAAATTAGTCCAACCATTCTTTCATCAATTTTCAAGTGGATGGAGCCCATCAGAGGCAAGGTCAATTCAATTCAATTTATTCTTATAATGCACACATTCCCATTTATAAGCACTTTATAGGATAAAAAAATCGGCTGCATGCATTCTAGGTTTATAGGATCAATCCTACCTTCAGGGCTCTGCTGAACTACACAGAGGAACTGTTTTTTACCCTCCATATCTTAACAGACAGACAACATAAGTTAATGTGATGCACAGAAGGTTATTGTTACTGAGAAAGAAATGTGGCACTGATGCAATAACTTCAAGGCAAACCTACCTAAAAATATAATGGATGCTTTTGAAGTGAAAAGTTCTGTGTACTACAACTCCCCATAATGGAATTTGTTTTATTCTTGCAATAGGCTAGCTGCCTGTCCATGTTAAAAATCCCACCTTGCTCCCAGTAAATGGCAAGATAAAATCCAGCTTTCTCAGGACTCTGCTTAGAATAAAATGAATGTGAATGAGGTACTGTATGGCGAGACATTATTGTTATCGAAATGCTTCCCCTGTAGCTGCTTTATTGTTTAGACTCACATTTGTGCTCCACTATTTTATACCGTTTTGGCAGTCAAATAATACATACAGATTGCTTTCTAAAAGAAATATTGTGTTGCGAGTCAACGAAAATACAAGTGAAACTGCAGAAAACTTGTTACACATATTTTGTGTCATAACATCTTAACACTTTGAAAGAAACCACATTTTAACATGGAGAGAAAAATAACAAAACTAAAGTGAAAACACACATCAACCTGCAGGTCTGCATTGAAGTTTTCAAATACACGGTGTTACATTTGTAACAAATACTTTAAAATGTTTTCTTGATTGTATCGAAAAAAACAGAAATCAAGCTGATAATATTATTTCAAAGGTATAACACCTTTCAACGCATTAAAACACACCAACAACAACACTATAAGGCTTGTGTAATGCCATGGCAGGATGTCTACTAGTCCTTTAAATTCTTACTGATGTCAGAAAGGTAATTGTCCTTATTCAGGTTGGCTACATACACGTGTGACCTAACAGAATGACAATTAGCCTTCTGTAGACAAGCAGCTTTCTGCTTCTCTGCCAAGAGATTTCTGAACTGCAGTAAATGTCTGCAGCTTCTGGCCTCTGATTACATTAACACGGGCAGAGCAGTAAGTAGCTTCAAGCTGAAACTAAAAATCTCTGCAGGGCTTATCCTTCATTTTACAGTCAAATAGACTATAAGGGGACTGAAAAAAGAAAGAGGGGATGGAGGCAACAACAAGCCGTAGATTTAATAGCGTGGAAACACAGTAAAGTTCAAGGACAGCCAAGACATATGCTTATTAAGATGAGCTGTCTGGCAACAAGTTGCACACTTTAGCCGTAACAGTGAAACTAAAAGAGATTTGTCATTTCTCTGGCCTTCTCTACATGCAGCTCAAAATAAGTACTTTATCTTATTTAAAGATGAATTACAGATTTATGACTTCCCTAACTATAACTTAGAACATACTGTATTTATATTGTTTAAAACCGTCCAACTGTTTGTTTAATCATATGCACTAATGGTGAAAAATTAAGCTAACGTATTTTCTCTGGCTCAGATAATATTCATTATCTGTACTGTGCTCCTTGATTCGGTGGCTTCTTTGAGTTATACGAAATCTGTAATGAAGGGAATTACAAACATGAAACATTGACTGTGTAGCTCAATATCGGTATTTGTTAAGTGGAAGGCAGATCTGGAACAAACTACCAAGACGTGTAGTTGAAGCAGAACCTTGACAACCTTTAAGAAGAATTTGAATGAGATATTGGGACAGCTTAGCTATTAGCTAAACAAACGGGCTTGATGGACTGAATGGCCTCCTCTCATTTGTCAGATTTCTTATGCTTCTTATGTAGGTAAACTGAGAGTTAACTGCAGTGGGAAATCCTTACTTTGTTTATTCAAAAAACACTTACATTTACCTGGATTAAGTTGTGGCCTCCACCACAATGTTTTCTATGCAATATTAGCAGCTAGTGTGTCATTTTCCTTTTAAAAGGTATTTTTTTCAACGTGATCCCTTAACCGGATTATGTTTCTTCCAATGCAATCTGTCTGCTTTTTTGTTTGGTGGATAGAAGGCTGAGCGGTGCATGCATATATTTCAATATTTAGATTTCTTTTCATAATACCATGCCCTGATTTAATATTTTGTGTTGTGCTGTTTGATGTACATCACATGCATATATTCATTTTATATAATTCATGTGGTGGCACTGTCGACAGTGTGGTAGCTGCATCACTGACTTTCAGACTCAGCCCTGGGGTCCCTGTGTTTTGTTCCAATCAACTTCTGTTTTAATTGGACCCCTATCCTACTGTTTTACAATTGCTGTCTTGGGGCTCAGTCTGGAAATAACAAAACTAAATACAAGTATAAAACTAAGTGTGATAATTTTTTTATTAGAATACCAAGCATTTGTGTATGTTGCAGAGGGATAATTTATTGTTTGTTTAACTTGTTTTTTTGAAGTTTTCATCATCATCTTCATTTTCAATCTGCTTTTCCTAGGGTGTTGGTTATTTCATTGATTGTTTACTATCAAGCTCATTAGTGGGTATGACTAGGAAGTTGTGGCAGTGTATTTTGCCGGGGTGTCTGCTTTACTCAGTGAGTGTGTTCACATGGGTTACAAAGCTGCACAGGATAGTTCAGGAGGTTTTCCAAGGAGTAGAAACTTTATTGCTGTTCTGCCAGTTACAAACACAAGTCTCTTACAGAGGCGATGCAGCCTCACAAGGAACAGCTGTCAAACCTGACGCATTGGCTCCGACTCCTGCTCAAAAAAACACAAAGTCTTCTTCATCAAGGGGATCCAGCGGGCTGGTAGCAGCAGCTGGAGTGCAGGGAGTCTCAGGGAAGAGAGACGGGAGATTGAGAGACCTCAGGATGGCCGTGGCTCGATCTTTTAAATGTTCGTAGCCCTGAGCGAGGAGCACGTTGGCAGCTGCACCCGCAAAGAGGTACTAAAAGAATGTGCTTCTTTTTGATTGAAAAACTGTTTAAGAGGGAGTTTCTGAAGGGCCGCCGCAGTCCACTGCGGCAGCAGTCACAGGTGGGTAATTTTGTTTAAGGCAGAAATCTGCTTTCTTAAAAACCCTCTTTTATATGCACAAGTACGCTTCTGGAGTTGTTCTTTAGCAAAACGCTCCAGTGTCATTTAACAGCACAAAAACATGTGGCCAGTGCTTCCCAAGATCATGCTTAGGTTTAAGCACTGTACATTCAGCACATCAATCTGAATTTATCGATTGTGGTATATTGATTATTTCAACCAGGTGATAAAATAATATTTGCCTTAGGAAATTTATCTCTGTGGATGCTTCTATTGTTTTCTACTCGTGGCTGCTTGGATGCAAGTACAATGCAAAGAATGATGGGACAAGTGCAGGCTAACAGAGTGCAATGAATATACGCAGACTACAAAATCCTCAACTGCAATCCTGTTAAGGGTTTACATGGTCACATAACCGGATTACTCGCGGAAAAGTCTACTTGTGTTAACCAGGGTCCTCATGGGTTCTCAGGAGACCAATATCCCAGTTTACAAGGTGCTTTCTTTGAATAACTAAGTTATTAAAGCACATTTAAACACACACATTGTTAATCGTCATTATTAGGATACAATTAATCAGCAAAAGTACACAGAAAAAGGTGATTTAAATAGGAAAACAACAAAGAGAGAGTTTAAAGATACAAAAAAAATACAAATATTTCTAAATATTTGTAAATGTCTTATTAATTTAAAAAGCACACTGCTGTGCTTTTCTGAATTTAAAATAAGAGAAGAGAGGAAATGAGATCTTTCAGAGGTACAATGATTCACTTATTGTGAAATTTGTTAAAGCAAAATCCTGCAGCCAGAGAGGGTCCCCAGGACTGAGATTGGGAATCACTGAGCTACAATGGCCTGGTGTCCTGGGACTGAATTGTCCTGGGTTTTCCTCCGAGAACTCGAGTTTTCTCCCAGACTGTGAGCCTAATATGGATTGAGTGGGTTTACAAATATGTGTGTAATTCTTGTGTTGTCAATTTATTGTCATATTTTATTTATTACAAAAAGTGTGTCTGGATTACTCTCTGAAAGAATGTTCTAGCAAACTGCTGGCCCTCCAATTTTGGTAAAGGTGCTTAGAACCACTAAAGTGTATCCAGTAGTGAAATGGCCACGTGAAAATGCATTCCAGTTGATTTAATTAATGAAGGAGAACACGTACAGCCATTTCGCATATTGTTCCAAGACAAATGACTATGTAATGAAAGGCCTAATGGAAATAGTAAAAAAGCTGTTTCATTCAATACTTTAATACCAAGAAGAATATTCACAAAGTCGTGTTCCAGTTTCATAAAGAGGATGTGTGACAGAAATTCAAACACAATTTCATAGATTTAGAGGCTTCTTTGCTAACCATCACACAAATGTGTCAAACCCATTACAGTCATTTCCTGTATATTTATTGCTCAACTTTTTTTTTCTTCAAAAATGGTATATTTTTATCTTGCCTTGTTTAGCACGGTACAGAAAGAAAGGACAAAAGTAGTAATTCTACATTTTCTGAAACATTTTTGCAGCTATTATTAAAGAGCAAATTCATGTCTTAAAGCCATAATTATATGTGCACAGTCAAAAGAAGAAATGTCTTTTCTAAACTGATAGAAATAAACATAAGAAACTTGTGTGGATGAATTTCAATAAATATTCAAGTAAACAACAAAATCCATGTCAGTTCCATTGGGACAGCCCTCAGAATCAAACATCACAAATATTTATTACTACATAATGAATATAATGTCTACATACCAGTGGCACGTATGTCTCACATCATGAAGACCTTTGAAAGACTGGTCTTGGAGTATATGAATCCTCTTGTGGCAGACCTCCTGGATCAACTTTAGTTTGCCTATCTGCTCCATTAAACTTATTCTCACATTGACAAAGCTGCCTGCACTGTGAGGATTATGCTTTTTTAATGTCTCCAGCTTCTTCCATACCACCCAGCCATCCCTGTTAAGAGGTCAGCTCAGATATATGCAGACCTTTCGGTGTCCTGGATGATGGACTATCTGTCAGGCAGACTGCAGTTTGTGAGACTGAAGGACTGTGTTTCTGATACGAATGTGAGCAACATTGGACCAACACAAAGAAAAGGTCTGCTTCCTTTTCTCTTCACTCTGTACACCTCAGATTAATTATATAACACCAGGTCATGTCACATTCTCAGATGATTCTGCACTAATGGGGTGTATTGATAAAGGGGGAGAGACAGACTATAGGAGTCAGGTGGAGAACTTTTTTAACTGGTGCAAAGAGCATTGTCTGCATCTTAACAGCAGCAAAACCAAGGAACTAGTTATTGACTTACGATGCACCAAAGAGCTTTTATATGTCTGGTCACTATTCAAGGAGAGGATGTAGAGGTGGTCTATTCCAGTAAGTATTTAGAGGGGTCCACATTAAATGAGAAGTTTGACTGGTCTCTGAACACAGAGGAAATATATAGGAAAGGGCAGAGCAGGCTCTTTTTCCTTAGGAGACTGTGTTCCTTTAATGTGGAAAGTGACATCCTTCACATCTTCTACAACTATGTGATGACCAGTGTGATTTTTATGGTGTTGTGTGCTACAGAGCCTGTATAGAGAGAGCTTCTATATAGGGTCAAATATCCCGCTGGAGACAAATGAAGTTTGTTCTGTCTATCTATCTATCTATCTATGCAACAAAGCATTAAAACTTTGTGTCCTCTGAAAAAATGTTTACAAATGTTTGCTGTGCAATTTGGTGCAGGGGTGAAAACCCAGCAAGTTATATGGAGGCAAGGCAGGAATTTAAATTAGACCACATATTAGCTTTGAAGTCGCCATTTAGAACCACTTCACGTAAAATTAGTTTACTCAAATGTGTCCAAGTAACACATAAATTTGTACACCGGAAAATTAAATTGATTAGGTGTTATAATAGAACCAAATCAGATAACTAATCACAATTCATTTTCATCATGTGATCATGTACTTTTAACATTAAAAGTAAACACAGGAACAATAGGATTATCTGATTAGATACAAGATTAAAAATGAGGAAAAAAAATTAAACTTCTGTAATTTATTTTTTCAGTGAAGCAAAACTGAATGTTATGCTATTTAAAATAAGGCATGCAACAATTAAAAAAAATGATCCTAGATAAAATTTTATAAAATACGATCTACTGATTTATTTTTACAGTGTAGGCACATTTAATTAATGAATACAGGATAATTTAAATGTGTGACGTTGCGTATCCTTAATCTAAAATGCCTGGGATCAGAAGTATTTCAGATTTTGGAATATTTTCATATACATAGTGAGATATTTTGGGTATCCTCTTGATTAAGTAGGGAAATTCAGCAAAACCAGCTAAATGATGACTCACTATATAATAATTTATAACACTGAGTTGTTATTACAGTGTACATTGACATGACAAAAAGATTAATCCTCAAAAATGATAAACAAAGCTTTATCTGACCCCAGGTTAAGGACCCGGGAGTACTTCTGGTGCCAGGGCCACTGCACGACGGAAACACTTCCGGCTCATTTGAAAGTCTATTACAACAGGGAGCGTGTCTTCCTGCAGCACCCTCTTGCAGCACTCAGCATGCCCTGCTGGCTTCCAACTGGGCTGCTGCCATCTAGCATGCTGGGGGAGTAAAAAGCCCCCAGTGACATTTTCCCTTTTCAGTGGGCTGTCCGTCCATCACTTCTGGTCTTTCCTTCTAGATCTGATCCCCTTCTCTTCCTGGCTGGGGTGCTCCGGGTAAGGAACCATCCCCTCTTCTGGCCGAGATGCCCATCCAGCCCATGCGGCATCTACACAGGCTACACTGTAACATCCTACTTGTGCCCATCCTGGCAGCATTCAATGTGCTAAGTGCCATCAAAAAAATAATGTATTACTATTACTGTATATTAGCAAAATAACATTCAGTTAACCATTATGATCCAGTTGTCCGAAGAAGTCAGTCGACCTTGGTTTTATATAAAGTTGTTCAGCACCTCTATAAAGTATTAAAAGAGCATTCTTTTGACATTGTAATCACTTAGCACTATAAACAGATAAAAAATCCTTGACATTAACATTAGCTTCATTTGCTCCAGCGAGACTTGCTAATAATCATTTCTAATCATCCTGGATGGGAACTCTAAGCATGGCTTTAAATTTTAATTTTAAAAACAGAAGGCCGCATTATGGGGTCACTCAAGCATTCCTCTAACACACGTTCATGTTGGCCGATTGTGAAATGATTCATGCCAATGAAGAATGTGAGCAATGAGATGAGAAAATTACCTGAATTAAGTACAATGACTTGAGTATTATTTTAACCTGGATTGAAGCTGGGAAGAATTTAAGCTAATCAATGAGTCATTCTTTATAATGGCACTTTAACAGTTTGTACCAACACAAGGTAAGCAAAATAAAATACACTGATTACAAAATATTTTTTAAAGTAAATATCATTTTGCTCTACATGTGGTTGATGGTTATTTTTTAATTACAATAGCAGCAAACTCATTAATGTTTTAATAATTCGATTTAACTCAATGTAAGTTCTACTTGATATGCAGCTATCAATAATAGGCAAAGAAAGTCTAAATACAAAACCCATTTTAACAGTAGACATTTATGTGGTTGGGGTAGCATGTGGCATAACCACTTTGCCAGCATTTTGGCTTCAAATTCTCATCAAGGTCTTTATGTTTCTTTCTATCATGCTTGTGTTGATGTGGACTGTTATATCATTTGGAATTTTAACTATCCTCGGTATGAGTATGTGAATCGGTATGAGTCCCAAGGTGGACTAATATCCTGATTAGGGTTGATTGTACACCTACAGTAGATCACTGGAGCTGTGAGGCTGAATGACTAACCTTCAAGATTCCGTACGACCCTAGCGAAAATAGATTTGCTCAAAATGAAGTAATTTCCCAACTTCCAATTATTGAGACCACTCATCATATATTTATAACTATCAAATCAATAATGTTAAGAATCAATAATAATCCATCTTTGGGAAATACAGCAAGAAGCATTTGATTCATGTGAGATGCTTGACAAAGATAACAAGTCCATAAGACAAATCACCTTTATCTCATCTATCTTTTTAATGCTTTGAAAAACCTTTTAACCTCTGCCAACCAACCTTTGAACCTAAATCAACAAGCCTTAAGTTCACCAGAAGGTCATGGGCTGTTTTACCTCTTGGAGTTATCACCATTTCTTTAAGTAATTAAGAGATGCTTGGCTGCCTCAGAGGCATATTATATATGGGAATTGACTTAAAGCCACTGATATGGCCATAGGGTGCTTAACAAGGCAGCAAATAGGTTGTACAGTTGCAATAAGTCATAGCGTCATGGAAGAGCAAAGCCATCAGCCAGCACATGAAAGATGTTTACTGAAAGAGAAAAAATATCAGGCAAAATATATGCTGTTTTATTCTTTTGTTTTGTATATTGTGTGAGCCACATTTTAAACCCTAAAAAATAAAACATGTACATGTTGCAGCCTATAGGAGGCATCTCACAACCCTCAGACACAACTGGCCGCAGCTCCCAGGTTCAAAAGACCTTATAGTATAAAGGAATACCTCACTGACAGTTTTCATTTCTTCCACAATAGCCACAATCACAATTCTTACCTCTGGTCCACCCGCCACACCTCCCAGATGTGCTTGGTCCTCATTCTCTCCTGACTCCAACTCACCTGTCAAAGGTGAAGCCAGACCTGAGATACTTCTGACGCATCAGTGCTGCACTTCCTCCATCCACAAGTATCCCAACATAGTTTCCCAACAGGACTATAACTTCCATGCAGCCCTGTAGTTGTCCAAATGGGAAACATATCAGAACAGAGATAAGCTGCCACCCAGCATACTGGAGGAGCATGTTGTCTTCCTATGTCCTTCCATTATAATGGCCTCCCGGCCTGCTTCCTTTAGTAATGTATATACATTATTATATTCATTAATTTTCACAACCTTCTCAAATTAATTCACAGTTAAAGGAAGTCAGACCCTATCCTAGCAGCAATGGGCACTGGGCAATAATCAGCCCACCTCACCAGAACCACTCAATTATAGTAAAGAAACACTCACTTTTTTTGATGGGAATGGGAGTGCAGCCAGCAGAAACTCAGAAATGGGAAGAATGTGCATACTTCACACAGACCACAACCATGCCAGAATTCAGTTCTATTGTCCTGGAACAGTGAGGTAGCATTGCATACCACTGCTCTACCATACTCTGTATTATTCAGTAACAAATAAATTCCCCCTAAAGTCCCGATTGCATCAAAGCAATAATTCCCCCATAGAGTCAGATCACATTTAATTAATAACTGGTGGTTTGAGGTGATCCGCTGTGAAGTCCTCTGCACGTTATAGCAATAATTTCCCTGTGAAGTCCACATCGCATTGAGTAGTGAAGTCTATAAAACAGACAAAGGGGGGTAGAGATTGAGAGAAAAACTGATGTTTACTTCTGGTACCAAAAATTCAGAAATGCTGGGACCTTACTGTTTTTATATTTTTCTAGTACAAGCAAACAGGTACTCTAGTTTGGTTCTGGTACATAAAGGAACCTCTTGTGAGTGCTGTAGTAGCTCCTTTTTTCAGGCTAGGGCCAAAAGTCCTAAAGGCTTTCAAACAACATATGGTGCTTTTTGGCTCATCTCACAGTCTGTACTAAATGTCTGGTAGCCAGGCAGCATGATTTGAGATACCTTTTATTTTTGCCATCATACCCGACATGTTCTTATGCAACATCCATATTTACCAGTATTTTTTGTAAAATGTATACTCCCTACTAGGCAAAAGAGGTAGACTGTTTGCAGATTGTTTTTTTTAAAACATGTCAAAACTGTCATAACCAATAACATCTGTAAGTCCCTTGTGGTACATTTCTTCTTGTGATCATAGGTATTCTGATCTTTCTGTGTTTTGTCATGAGAATAAAAAGACACCTAATAAAGAAACACTGCAGAACTAAACTCCTTGAGCACCTGCTCTGTTCTACGTGGAGTGTACACCACAAGGTTGCCAGTTTAATTACCACCTCTGCCTCATTCCGTCACCTTGGGTAAGCCACTTAAACTGTCTTTCCTTAACTTATAAAACACGTGTGCAGAAAATTGCAACATAAACTGATCTTGTAATTCTCTTTGGATGAAGTTGTCAGCCAAATATATCAATTATGATCTTTTTCAGGCTTTCCATCCTGCTTTTATTCTGTCCCTGTCTTATCCTTGCATGTTTTCCACATTATCTACTTGATCACAAACCTAATGACGGCTCAACAGACACACTCTTGCACTTCAGTAGTCTTGTTTTACAGAACTGGTGTTTTTTTTTTTTTTGCAGATGCACATTTACCTACTGTAGTTCAAGACATATTTATGAGTCCAAAAGCAAAAATGTCTTAAAAATTTAAAGTCCTACCTTTGATTTCCATTATAAAGTGTGTAGTCTGGAAAGCAGTTATTGGTTCAAACAGCTGCAACATTGGTGCAAGCTATGCTTGTGTACCTCATTTCTGATTACCGTATATACTCGCGTTTAAGTTCTCAAACGGATAAGTCGGGGCTTGATTTTACGATATGATTTCTGGTATTTTATAATGTCAGTTGTATAAGTCGAATGTGGAAAACTCATGCTGGTCCAAAAGATTGTGATATGCTAACGCCCACCTGAGAGAGTAACCACGGAGCACACTGCCTTTTTTGTCTATGCATTGTGCCTACGTGACCACACGGTCATACCTGAACTCTTCTCAAGTGACGTTTGCACCGTTTTGTGTGTCTCACACCCTCATACACCTTTATCGTAAGAGAATCCCTTATCTATGACGGTGTGTTCGATCAGAAGAAAATGTGAAGCTGGTTTTAAATTAGGACAATGAAGTGGTGAAGGAAATTGGTAACTGCACTGCTGCAACAAAATTCGATGTGTCTGAGAAACTGGTGTGAGATTGGAGGAAGCAAGAAGATGTAAAAAATAAATTAAGTGTCGTATTTTTGAACAGGTGTATAAGTCGGAGTCTGATTTTATGATTGCTTTTTCGGGTTTCGAGACCCGACTTATAAGCAAGTATATATGGGTACATTGTGCTCGCAATTCCTAAATATTATTGGTAGGAATGAATGTAGACCAAATCATAGTAAGTGCCTATCATGAGCCAAAGCCTATCACCTCACCCCTAGTCTCGCTGAAGTCAGAGGTAGATATGTAAGGGGACATCCATAACTGAATTTTGCTTAAAACTGGGTGGAAAAAATTAGACTGCTTACTGACCAATCCAATCCAACACCTCATGAAGGATACACTCAAAGTAGGGGTGGTAATTTTGAAGTGCAAAGAGTAGAGGTGCTCTCTTTAACCTGGTCCGACAAAGAGCAGGCTTCTGTTTACAATGAATCAGTTGCAGTCAGAAAGGATTCCTAAAGAAAGCCCATTGGACAAATAAATTTATGTTGCATAGTCAGACAGAATTATTATAAGTTTTAAAAATAAACATTACCTGTTGCAAGGGAGAAACCTTTCTGTTATATCATTTCACATTGCCATTCAAAAGCATCGATGGACGATTGGTAAACGTGAATAATACGTTGTCGCAAATGTTGTGTGTGCTCTCTGTTGCTTACCATTATGACAGTGTAGAAGTCGATGTAAGCTTGAAAGAATTGCCAGCTATATTTATGAAAATACGAACTGCAAAATATGTGTTTGACGTAAAGAATGTGTCACACTTTGTCAAAAGTACTACTCTTAAGAGAGCTGATAATGAAGAGCCGCAGGAGATGCAGATTTCAATACTCAAAACACCCAAATCACTAAATATATCTAATGACACATATCCACCTTCTGGACAACACTGTACACCATCCACCACTTGACTGCTCATCTAAATGAATAAAGAAATTTAACATTACTGTCTAATTGAAAATGCAAACATGCCATGACAAAATTGCCACAGCGTTTATATTCATGGGCCACAATGCTTATCTTAACTCTATCTGCTGTTATTTTGTCATATAGAGATGCAATACTTAAAACGACAGAAAGATATTGTAGCAGGCAGTGGAGCTTCAAGCATGTGGAGCCCAGTAGCTATGGGGGTCTATGTGTGGGTGTCTGTCTGTCTGTCTTCAATGTTGCAGTGCTCATTACAACATGCAAATTAATTATTAAACTTCAGTTACCTTGTCCTACTGAATGGGTAACAGCAGTTTTAGCTTTTCATTTTCTCTCAGCGTCAAGTTCTTTGTTCAGAATCTTTTGCTCTCTCTCTAAGACCCCAATGGCGGTTTAAAACCTTCAAACTGGAGAAATTTGTCCTGTGGTTGTAGCCATTGCAGAGCAGGATTTTGCCGCTATTCACTACACACTTTTTAATGGGTTGTCTGTAGATGTGTGTACTCGTTTGATAAGCACGTCTGGCCCCACAAGTCTACTTCACCCCAGAATGAGTAACAGTCCTTGTGAGAAATATGATTTTATTTTAAATATCTAGGCAGAGCTACCATTCTTTTCTTACACTGGAAAACACTGTATGTATGTTTGTATATATTACAATAAAACATGATGACATAATAACAAAATGGCAAACATTGTTGGCTAACAAATTCAATGACAAGGGATTTAATCCAAGCTGAACACTGCCTGCATGGAGATCAAATATTCCACTCTTGTCCAAATGGGTTTTCCCCACACACCTTAGGTTAATTGGTGAATTAAACTGACCCAGTGCACATGGATGTACATGGGTTTGTTCTGTCATGTTATCCAGTTTGGGGTAGGCTCTTAGCTTACTCGCTTCCAGCTCCTCAATGAATGGCACAGAAAATAAGAAAAAAGATTAAACAAAATGACAGATTTCTTAAGGAACAAGGTCATTTTAGAATGACAGCATTACAACGTCAGTGGAAAACTGCTGCTTACAGCATCAGTGGCTCAGCATAAATATTTACATTTGGCAACACATAAGCCTGTCTTTCCTCAGTCTGGTTGCTTATCAGATCAGTGTCCGTGAAGCATTAGCGAAAAGCCATTAATAAACTGAAGACTGTGATGATGCCATATTTATTCCTCTTAAGACTGAAGAAGCTTATTTGACCTTATACACTGGGTCACTAAACACAGAAATTATGTTTTGCTTCTGCACAGGGATTTCCTTTGGTTGTCATAGTGTATGTATAATAAATATGAAGACTTCCTAAGACATTGTGGGTTTGAGAAATGCAAGAACTTGTGTGGACAATCACATGAAACAAACCAGCTAGGTGACTGAAATTTATTAGGCATCGACAAGGAGTCTGAAAACCATAGACTGCTGTTGATCACATCATTAATTACTCAACCTAGCATTTTAAAGATATTTCCACATAGTTTGTTATCTTAAATTACTTAAGTAAAAACTGCATACACACACAGCATTTGAGATATGAAAAGCATCAGGCTTTTGTCGTCCAAATGAACTATTATATTCGTCTGATGGAACATTCCTTTTATAAGGTAATCTAATGTACAGTATATTTAAATTGCTTTTGGTAATGTGTTTATTCTATTTATATAATGTGTTTATTCTTTTATATTTAGTATGTTGTTCTTTTGTTATGCCCAGTGACTTCTGGGACAGGCTCCAGCTGTCCCATGACCCCTGGCCTAGTTAAAAAAATGGATGGCATTTTTATACATTCTCATATCATGCATTCCTGCACTGGAATTAGAACAATGACAGCAACCACCCATGGATTATAGGGCAACCACCCACACACATGCGCTCATACAGGACCAGTTTAGTATCACCCCTTAACTTAAATGGATATGAGAGAAAAACCTGGAAGAAAATGAGAAAACAAGAACAAGGAACCATGGGAAACAGACCATAGAGCTGATCACTCCATATTCCACCTTTTCTTTAACTTTATCACACTATAAATACAACAGCTTGTGTTAATTTATAAGTAATAAGAAACACAAATAATATTTCCAAGCAGGGGTTTCCCAGACACTCGTTCCACTCCACAAAGTGTCTTCTGACAGTCTGCATGAAAATGGAAGGATTTACTATTATATTATGTTCTTTATACTGTCACAAAGCAAACTACAAAAATTGCCCGCATGTTAAACTGTTTAGATACCGTAACACAGCTTTAAAGCTCTTTCAGAAAAGCACAATCATAACAGTTGGGGCATATTTAATGTAACTCCGGACCATTGGGGTGCTCTCCTCTGTCGAGTTCCAGTGGGATTCTTGCTCTATTTTTAGGTAACTCCCTATCCTCAGAAGGATAGTTGCCACACTAGATGGAATTCATAGGCAACTTTGCCAGGCTTTTTGTTTTTTAAGGATTCCCTGCAGCTGGCGCTGAAGCTGCTGATTTGTATGATAGAATGCCAGCTAATACTGTTGGTAACTCATGCCCAGGCTGATGCAACATGACACCCTCATTACAATGTTTTGTAGAGTGTGATGACAGCCAAGCACTGCCCTGAATGTTCATTGCTTCTTTTCATTCCAGTATTGGATACTTTCTTATTGTGTGCACCCAACTGTTTTCTTAAAATGAGTCAGAAACAACCAATTTTAGAAACCTTTTTCAGTGCTGGAATGTCAGTGTCAAGTAAAAGGTAAAGTGAAGAGGATGATAAAAATGTAAAAAAAAATACCTTTTAATTGGCAATATGATGATTCTTACTATTAGTCTGGCTTTTCAGCAGTGACTGCTGTAAAGATGAGGTTGAGAAGCTAACTAGACATAAGCCGCACAATGAGGGTATTGCTCAGTAATATTACTCCTCATTATGATTGTCTTGTGACAAACAAAGCAGTTTGTGTGTGTCTGAGTGTGTGTGTGTGTGTGTGTGTGTTTTTTACTTGTTTGGTCCATGGAAATAGTATATATACTTGTACATAAATATTTTAAGACTGTTACAATGAAGAACAAAGTTTTCACATACAAGGGCATCAGTTTGAAAGAAAATTTAAATAAAATAAAGGAGGCTTTCATTAATCTCTTGTTTCAGCCTGTCTTCTACTAACTTAATGAAGCATTATTATATTTTGTAGCAACAATTAAATATAGCCAATTATTACTTGTGTTATGGTTTCGGTGTGCTTGCATTTTTTCCAGACCTCTTTGATGATATTTGGAGTTTTTGTCATAAATAGAAATTAAGTTAATAAGATAAATCAGGGCTAGGTAATGTTGATCCTGCAGGGCCACAGTGGCTGTAGGTTTTTGTTACAACCCGGTTTCTTAAAGAGAAGACAAATATTACCGATGAAGCATTTATTGCACACGTGACATTTTTCTGATTCATTTTAGTGGTCTTGCTTGTTAAGGTTCTCCACCCTTAACTGCTCATTTCAGTCTTAACAGCTGCATTCAGTGGTTTTAATGGCTCCTTACTAGCAAAATTAAGTACAAATGATGAAGGAGGCAGCAGTTGTCTGTCTAGCCTATTTCCATTTACACCTGTGTGGTTCCTCATGCACTATTTGGTTTAATAAAACATTTTAGAGGAAAATGTGACAGACTAAAAATGATTTGTTTTAGGCTTCAAATCATTTAGATGATTTCCTTAGAGAGGAACAAAATCTATGATATAAGAACCTAACATTGCAGATTAACAAGCCATAACATTAAATAAGGTCTGAGATTGGCACAGATCGGTTTCTAATTAAGCAATTGGGTTGAAATGAAAACGTGCAGCCCTCCAGGACCAACATTGCCTCCCCCTGAGATAAATGGAAAAAAATCTATAGAAGAAATTCTGCATTGAGCTACTTGTTCAGCTCTTTCTGGGAAATTACTACATACTCTCGGGTCAGAAGATTGATAAAACATTTCTGGCATGTCCTGCATGTACTCCTGGACTTTCCCTCCATGGGTTATGCCTGGTACAGCCCCTAGAAGGCACCAATTGGATATCCTAACTACAAGCCTAAATCACATCTACAGACTCTTTCTGATTTGGAGATGCAGCAGGTCTACTGCCCATATTGCTCAGTTCCACAGTGAACCTGATTGGGACCTCCATTTTGGCCACTTAAACATGCAATGATAGCATTTAAGTCCAGAGCTTCATTGTTGACCATTCATTTACTCAAAGAGCATGCAAAGGAATTTAATAAGATAGCTTTAGGCTTAACAAAGAAAATGGTTGTGTTAACTAATTTAAAATGTGCTGAGATAGCTAAATGAGTCAAGTCCTACAGATGTTTGGAAATTCAAATGAATAATTAAGCTGTGCACAGGCTAAACACAGAAAAATCAACAACAAATGTTTTTTAATGCTTTGAATTTTATTGCCAGGCAAAATAGCTACTAGGAGTTCCTTTTGGTGTGACATCCATGCACGTAACAAGACAAATACAATTAAACAACACAATACAAAAGACATGATATCATCTCAACACAAAGCACAATTAAATAAAACAATATAGCACTGTAGAATTGCACTGCTGCCCAGTGTAACGTATGAGTGCTAGGTGATAACCTTCAATACCCTGCTAAAGTAAGTGATACCATTCTGGGAGAGGAGACACTAATGACCACAACTTCTTCCCGACTTCCTGTACATGACCTGCCCCAACACTACCAGCACTGACTGGAACAGGTTAAACTTTTTAAGTTACCAGAGAAAAAAACATAAGAACATTTATGTTTTAATCCAAGTTTAGACCGTGAGTGATAATTGTGCCAAGAAATGTAAATAATACCGCCCTGTTCACACTGATATCATTTATAACTAGGAGTGTAGGAGTGTCTCCTAAAATCCACAATCATTTCCAGAGTATTCAGGGATTTCATGGTAAGGTTGTTCGGGTTGTACCAACTAGCCAGCTGATCCACCTCCCACCAATATGGCACTTCTAAGAAACTGTATCAGCACTGATTGGGGCGGGTTAGACCTTTTAAGTTGATGGCAAGAAAAAAATATGCTTTCTAGCATTTTTGATAAGACCAGTTAAGTGTTCATCCCAGTTCAGACTATGAGTGATAGTTGTACAAGACATTTAAAGGATTCTACCTTGTTCACAATGATTCTGCTATAACTAGGGGTGTAGAAAGTGAGGTGTATCTCCTAAAATCCACAGTCATTTCTACTATCTTCAAGGTATTCAAGCTAACATTGTTGGGGGTGCACCAACAGGTTAGCTGATTCGCCTCCGATATGGACTCTCGTCCCCATCTGTGATTAGGCCAGTCAGTGTGGTGTCTTCAACAAACTTCAGCAATTTAAAAATGGGCCACTAGAGGTGCAGTCATAAGAGTACAAAAAGAAAAGGAGATGAGACAGAACACAGCCATAAGGGGATCCCATGCTCAAGGTCAGGAGCTCTAAGTGCAATTCGCCCATGTTCACTGTCTGACATCTGTTCCTTAGAATGTCAGAGATCCAGAGGTACGTAGCATAGTCCAGGTTCATACTTTGAAGTTTGCTGTGGAGAAGCTCTGGTATGATTGTGTAAAAAGCAGAACTGAAATTCACAAATAAGATCCTCTCATAAGCAAATGTAGTGTCCAGGTGCTATAAGGTGCAGTGGAGAACCATGTCTACTATATCATCAGCTGGCCTGTTGGTCAAGGAGTGAATTCATGACATATTTTAAATGCTGAAGAATCACACATGCAAATGTGTTCATTAGTATAGATGTCAACACCTCTGGCCTATATTTATTTAGACAGGAAAAATTTGGCTTCTCAGGTACAGGAATGAATGTGAAAAAACTGAAATACAATGCTAACTTTTGTATTCAAAAAATAATATTCAACTGTTCTGCAGTGTGTTGGGTTCTTTGGCCCAATTTGTGATTTTTTGGAAAACATTATCAGGATGAACTGAATGTCAACATGGTCGAGCAAATGCATACAGAATAAGCTGTAAGAGAACCTTTCTTAGAAAGGTGGAACACAAACTCTGAGCAATAAATTACATTTTAGCAGCTTGGCAGGGAATAAACTCCTCCGCAACAGAACAGAAACAATGTGATATATGAGCTCTATTGGACCTACAGAATTACCACTGCTTAGTGATAAAGAGCAACTCATGCAGTTTTATAAGCCTGTGGTGGATTAACTGGAACAATTTCCCATGTTTATTTGTGAACTGTACTGGCAGATTTTGTTTGCTTATTTACTGTTTTCCTTACGCATTCTTAACACACATTAATGAATGAATTTCCTCTTCTACAATAACAATGACCCTGTTATTGATTTCATTTTGTAACATAAAGCATACCTTTATTTACCCAGATTCTTCCTAAAAGATTTACAGCACCATTTATAAAAAATAAAAAATATGCTGATTCCACATAAACATAACTTTTCAACATTAGATAGATGTTGCACATCAGACATGAAAGTAAGAGTATTTGTATACTCCACCCCTGGCTGTAAACTTCGACTTGGACAAGCAAAAAAGAGATAAAGTTTTTATTCATCCTTAAGAAATACAAAGTCAGAAGTGCAACGTTTCAAATAGGTGATGACTAATGAATATTTATCAGCTGAAACACTGTGTGTCTAAACTTCTATTTATTTTTGCTACATCTTTACATATTTTATTTTTCTTTTACCAGATGTATGCTGACTCAGCCCTTTATACCCCATTAGACGGATACAGATTTAGAATATAAGACATATGCTAACTTTCCAAAAAGTAGCGCAACCCAACTACTACAAATCTCCAATCATCATGACATGTCTGCTTCAGGACACTTTTTAGGACTTCTACAAACTTAATGACTACTCATACCCCTAGGCACGATGATCTCTATAGGCAGGATACAAGGAAAATGCTATTTAATGTTTTTCAGCCTGTCTGCTCACTAACCAGTCTGGAAAAGTGATTTGTTCTCCTTATTGGAGATGTGCGAAGGGAATGATAGGTTTTAACATTTTTTTCATGAATTATACTTTTTTCTCCTTTACTCAGTGATGCTTAAGACCCAGTTATTTCCATTGTGTATGCATTTATGTGATATAATGGGCACCATTTTGCATAGTAGCCATTTTTAAACAAACAACCTCAGATATCCTGAGCAGCTCAGATCTTACATCACAACTTTATGGCTGGACAAACAGAATCATTTGGCAGGTACTATTGAGTTACACAGAGCTAGAATGTTCACCAAGCGCAATGCACTAACCAAAGACAAAGAAAAAATTAACATCAAGAGCAAATAAAACTCTTATTTTATTTTCTTCTTTTTGTTGAATTAGCTACAGCGATGTTGATTTGGTTATAATTATCTAAAATTTAAACAGGAGGCAATGCGTTCCACTATCTTTTATAGCAGTAATGCTGCGACATCATGTGGTGCATTGCTGCTGGGACACGTGGCTGACTAAAAGAACAGCTGCTGGCAACAACATGGTGGCAGCCATAAAATAATGTGTAAAATAATAAAAAAACAACAAAGTAACACCAGTAAAGAACAATTCAAAAATAAATAACATGTATTGAAGGTGATTCCTTTTAAAAATGGGAATAGCAACAGAAGAAGAATTAGAAGAAGAAGACCATTGTAAAAATTGGATTTGTAAATTAAACTGACAACAATTATGATGCAAGTGCAGAAAAAAACCCCATGATAATACAAATTAGAATGAATGTGAATAAGATATTGTTTGTTGTCTAGAGAGTGTCCCCATGTATTGGCTACTGCTACCTTTCAGAGTTAAAGATTAATTAACCTTGTTAGGTCAGTTTGCATGAAACACAAGGCACCTACAGTTCTGTATTGTCAAAGTCACGTCTGTCTGTCTGTTTGACTTGACTGGGCTCCCAATGTAACAATTTTGTAGAAATTTGGGAAAATCAATCTTCATTGAGATATCTCAAGTAGAGTTTGGGTACAATTTTTTTATATATATATTTCAAAAAGCAGTTGAGAAATTTTCAATAATTTCCTGTTTTAAAACAGAGAAACAATTTATGGGACTTCAATTACAGAATAAATTACTGCTTCAAATGTACCTTTGGAGATGTTATTTAAGAACAGGAATAGTCCTTTCTCCTTTTCTCTTCACTCTTTACCATACACCTCAGACTATAAATATAACACCAAGGGCCTCATGTATAAACTGTGTGTATGCACAAAAACTGTTTCATATGCCCGTTTCCACATTCTAATTGAGATGTATAAAAAGTAAACTTGGCATAACGCTATACACATTTTCATAGCAGCCTCAGACCATGTGTTTCTGCTTGGTTTTGTATATGGGTGGCAGCCAGCGTCAAAGAAGTGCTACTGTTAGTTTGTGGTTTCCCTTTCTTTTTTAGATTCTTATTCATGACATGGGCTTTATCAAATACACCAAAATTAATTGCATATCATTTACAAACTTAGGCACTTGATTCTATTCAGACTGTAACAATATCATGGTGCATAGAATGGACAAACTATTCCAACTTCCATAGCTGCTTCAGCGTTGTTAGAAGACTAAACAAATTGAAGAATTAGAAGACAGTGTGGATTTATAGATGATGATGACTGGCTTCTAAGTTGATTTTGATTTCCAAGAGCTATCCTCTAGGAGCTATGTGCGCAACTGTGGCTGGCTTTACAAAGGCAGACTTTGAGGAATTGTACTCTAGCTGTTCATTTACAAGTTCTGTCCGCCCTTGAGTTTTTAGCCACAGGAGCTTTGAACTGGCTGACCAATCAGGTATTTCTCAGTCATCACTGAGTTCCACCATGCCAGCTGTATGGGATGATATTATCCACTTGTCATCCAGATATATAAGATTTCCTTACACCGTAGTTGAACAAACAAACATCCAAGTGAAATTCACAACAATGTCTGGTTTTTCAAATGAAATCAGTGCGCTCGATTGCATGCACATTGCTATAAAGGCACCTTGACAAAAAGAATTTGCATATGTAAATAGAAAGCATTTCCACCCTATTAATGTGCAAATTACCTGTGATGGGAAAATGCATGTTATGAATGTTGTTTCAAGATGGCCTGGCTCAATGATTCATTCATTCTGAGAAACTGTATTGTTGGGAACAAACTTGAAAATGGTGTTGTGTGTGATGGCTGGCTTCTCAGTAAGGTAAGGCATTTAATATTACCCTTTGGTCAAAACTGCAAGTTATCTGTATAATGTAACCATTCAGTATAACATTATTACTTAGGTGACAGTGGTTACCCGCTGAAGATGTGGCTTCTCACCCCGTTTGACAACCTACTGAATGAACAAGAGCAAAATTATAACGAAATCCACTCTCAGGCTTGGGCGGTGGTAAAATTCTGGTTATAAGTGTCTCAATTGCAGCAGCTCACTGCTCAAACATTGTGAGTCCCTGAATTCCACTGCCTCTTCCAGTGGTGTTAACACTAAGGCTGCGACTTGCCTTTGCACATCAACTTTGATATTTGACTTCTTAATTTTTATTTCAGACACTGTGCGACTTTCTGAACATGAACTTTTGAGTGCCATGCTTTTATCCTTTTGTTGCTTATACCACTGCTTAAGCCACCAAATAGTATGCTTTCCCTTGTCTCCACTTCACTAAGCAGACCTCCATTTCACATTCACTAAAATTCTTCATTTTTACAAATGCTTTTGTCGTTGTCTTTTAACAAAACACCGAACATGAGGGACTATTTATATTGATTTGCATATTTAAATAGGTGAAATTTTGGGAGGAGTTGGGGTGGAGATGTAGGCTCCTGCATGCGCGTTAAAATTCACGTTGATTGGGATTTATAAAGGGAAAGTGATGAAGTGGCTGAATATAATTCTTCTGTTTATTTCTAGTAAGGATTCAGTTTTAAGATAGATGAAAATTGTTTGCATATTTCATGCACAATCTTGTTTTATCCATGATTGTTGCCATTTTGTGGTTCCTGTTGCCAAATTACTGTCCTGTCCAAATTACTGGCTCCACAGATCAATCTTCAACTGAGGTTGCAGATAAAAATAAAAAAAAACCTTCTTGCATATGTTTATAGTTAGAAGTTTGACAAATCTTCACAGTGTTAAGGCTTCCTGTTAACAACTTTTGCTACGGGTTACTGTTTTGGGTTTGATGAACAATAAGACAGATTTTGGGTCTTGTTTAAAAATGGTTCTTTACCTGATCATTGTAATGCAGGGTTGGCTGCAGCTGGCATTGCCTCTTTGAACCAGAGACATTGATAGTCATGAAACCAAGAATAGGCTAAGCAATTAGGGCAAATAACAGCAAGAGTATGTGCATCAAAAGTGCTTAGAGATTTAACAGTGTTCCAAACAAAAGTTCAGTTAAGTTTCTTCTTGCAATAAATAAGTCAATACATAATCCATTAAAACAGTGTTCCCTGTGGAGGTTAAAATCATCAATAAATAAATAATTAAAAAATGGTTAAAATCAAAGTTAAAACACAGTCAGGATCTGTATCTGTAAGACCCACTCTTGTGCCGTAGTGCAACAATGTCTCCTCTGTTCACCTTTTACAGTCTCCTCAGCAAAAAGAGATGTCTTCCACTAGATGCAGTCAACCTTGAATATCTGGGTCACTTCCTCGCTGCTATCTCTCTGTGTCTGCAATGACCCTTCCTTTCTCCCGCTGCCATGCCTTGATCATTCCAGCTCCTTGAGAGCTCAGCAAAAGTGACCCTACTCTGGAGCGCTGTACCCTCATTCCTCTTATAGCCACATTCCCGAATGCCTGCCTCATCTCCAAAGCAGCCCCTGCTCAGTCACGATCCTGTTTCTCCTTTCCTTTCTTTCTTTCCTTTCTTGCTTTTCACATCCAGACTTCTTTCTCATCTTTTCTCTAGATCTTTCAATCTTGATTTCCTACCTCAGACTCCTTCCATATTTCAGGAGATGCAAATGCCTAAGTACACCCCCCAAAGTAATAATGAAGAAATCGACAAATGGAAGAGGGCTCCACCAATTCCCTCATTAACACCCCAGAGCCTTTTGTTTATGATGCTGCATGCACCTACACCTGCCTGGAGCTTGAGCGCAATATTTTTATTTTAAAACTACGCACTGAACCGTCACCTTATCGTGGTGGAGGGGTTTGCGTGTCCCAATGATCCTAGGAGCTATGTTGTCCGAGGCTTTATGCCCCTGGTAGGGCCACCCAAGGCAAACTGGTCCTAGGTGAGGGATGTGACAAAGAGCGGTTCAACAAACCTCCAATGATGTGCGAAAACCTTGGACAACGTTTTCCCTTGCCCGGACGCGGGTCACCGGGGCCCCCCCTCTGGAGCCAGGCCTGGAGGTGGGGCTCAATGGCGAGCGTCTGGTGGCCGGGCCTGCACCCATGGGGCTCGGCTGGGCACAGCCCGAATAGGTAACATGGGTCCTCCTTCCCATGGGCTCACCACCTATGGGAGGGGCCAAGGAGGTTGGGTGCAGTGTGAGTTGGGTGGTGGCCGAAGGTGGTCTGATCCTCAGCTACAGAAACTGGCTCTTGGGATGTGGAATGTCACCTCTCTGAAGGGGAAGGAGCCTGAGCTAGTGCGCGAGGTCGAGAGGTTCCGGCTAAATATAGTCGGACTCACATCGACGCACAGCTTGGACTCTGGAACCAATCTCCTTGAGGGGGGCTGGACTCTCTACCACTCTGGAGTTGCCCCCGGTGAGAGGCACCGAGCAGGTGTGGGCATACTTATTACCCCCCGACTTGGAGCCTGTGCATTGGGGTTTACCCCGGTGGATGAGAGGGTGGCCTCCCTCTGCCTTCGGGTGGGGGGGGGGGAAGGGTCCTGACTGTTTGTACGTATGCGCCGAATAGCAGTTTGGAGTATCCACCCTTTTTGGAGTCTCTGGAGGGGGTGCTAGAGGGCATACCTTCTGGGGACTCCCTCGTTCTGCTGGGAGACTTCAATGCTCACGTGGGCAATGACAGTGAGACCTGGAAGGGCGTGATTGGGAGGAATGGCCCCCCCGATCTGAACCCGAGTGGTGTTTTGTTATTGGATTTCTGTGCTTGTCACGGATTGTCCATAACGAACACCATGTTCAAGCATAGGGGTGTTCATATGTGCACTTGGCACCAGGACACCCTAGGCCTCAGTTCGATGATCGACTTTGTGGTCGTGTCGTTGGACTTGCGGCCATATGTCTTGGACACTCGGGTGAAGAGAGGGGCGGAGCTGTCAACTGATCACCACCTGGTGTTGAGTTGGCTTCGATGGTGGGGGAGGATGCCGGTCAGACCCGGTAGACCCAAATGTGTTGTGAGGGTCTGCTGGAAACGGCTGGCAGAGTCACCTGTCAGAAGTAGCTTCAACTCCCACCTTCGGCAGAACTTCGACCACATCCCGAGGGAAGTGGGGGACATTGAGTACGAATGGGCCATGTTCCATGCCTCTATTGTTGAGGCGGCTGACTGGAGCTGTGGCCGTAAGGTGGTCGGTGCCTGTCGTTGCGGCAACCCTCGAACCCGTTGGTGGACACCGGCGGTGAGGGATGCCGTCAAGCTGAAGAAGGAGCCCTATAGGACCTTTTTGTCCTGTGGGTCTCTGGAGGCAGCTGATAGGTACCGGCAGGCCAAGCGAAATGCGGCATGGGAGGAGTTTGGAGAGGCCATGGAGAATGACTTCGAGGAGATTCTGGTCCACCGTCCGGTGTCTCAGGAGGGGGAAGCAGTGCAGTGTCAACACTGTATATGGTGGGGATGGTGCGCTGCTGACCTCGAATCGGGACATTGTGGGTTGGTGGGGGTAGTACTTCGGAGACCTCCTCAATCCCACTAACATGCCTTCCAATGAGGAAGCAGAGCCTGGGGACTCTGAGGTGGGCTCTCCCATCTCTGGGACTGAGGTCACCAAGGTGGTCAAAAAAACTCCTTGGTGGCAGGGCCCCAGAGGTGGATGAGATACGCCTGGAGTTCCTCAAGGCTCTGGAAGTTGTAGGACTGTCTTGGTTGACACGTCTCTGCAACATCGCATGGACATCGGGGACAGTGCCTCTGGATTGGCAGACCGGGGTGGTGGCCCCCCTCTTTAAAAAGGGGGACCGGAGGGTGTGTTCCAACTACAGAGGGATCACACTCCTCAGCCTCCCTGGAAAAGTCTATTCGGGGGTTCTGGAGAGGATGGTCCGTCGGATAGTCGAACCTCGGATTCAGGAGGAACAGTGTGGTTTTCGTCCTGGTCGCGGAACAGTGGATCAGCTCTACACCCTTAGCAGAGTCCTGGTGGGTGCAAGGGAGTTTGCCCAACCAGTCTACATGTGTTTTGTGGACTTGGAAAAGGCATTCCACCGTGTCCCTCTGGGAATCCTGTTGGGGGTGCTCCGGGAGTATGGGATACCGGACCCCTTGATAAGAGCTGTTCGGTCCCTGTACAACCGGTGTCAGAGCTTGGTCCGCATTGCCGGCAGTAAGTCGAGCCCGTTTCCAGTGAGAGTTGGACTCCGCCAGGGCTGCCCTTTGTCACCGATTCTGTTCATAACTTTTATGGACAGAATTTCTAGGCGCAGCCAGGGTGTTGAAGGGGTCTGGTTTAGTGGACTGAGGATTGGGTCACTGCTTTTTGCAGATGATGTTGTCCTGTTTGCTTCATCAGGCCGTGATCTTCAGCTCTCTCTGGATCGGTTCGCAGCTGAGTGTGAAGCGGCTGGGATGAGAATCAGCACCTCCAAATCCGAGACCATGGTCCTCAGCCAGAAAAGGGTGGAGTGCCCTCTCAGGGTTGGGGGTGAGATCCTGCCCCAAGTGGAGGAGTTCAAGTATCTCGGGATCTTGTTGAGTGAGGGAAGAATGGACCGTGAGATCGACAGGCGGATAGGTGCGCATCCGCAGTGATGCGGGCTCTGCATCAGTCTGTCGTGATGAAAAAAGAGCTGAGCCGTAAGGCAAAGCTCTCAATTTACCAGTCGATCTACGTTCCTACCCTAACCTATGGTCATGAGCTATGGGTAGTGACCGAAAGAACGAGATCGCGAATACAAGCGGCTGAAATGAGTTTCCTCCGCAGGGTGTCTGGGCTTTCTCTTAAAGATAGGGTGAGAAGCTCAGTCATCCGGGAGGGGCTCAGAGTAGAGCCGCTACTCCTCCGCATCGAGAGGAGTCAGATGAGGTTGCTCGGGCATCTGATCAGGATGCCTTCTGGACGCCTCCCTGGTGAGGTGTTCCGGGCACGTCCAACCGGGAGGAGGCCCCGGGGAAGACCCAGGACACACTGGAGGGACTATGTCTCCCGGCTGGCCTGGGAATGCCTTGGGATTCTCCTGGAAGAGCTGGAAGAAGTGGCCGGGGAGAGGGAAGTCTGGGCCTCATTGCTCAAGCTGCTGCCCCCGCGACCCAACCCCGGATAAGCGGAAGAGGATGGATGGATGGATGAACTACACACTGTTATGAACCTCAATCTGATCTTACAACGCTCAAATTCGTTCACTCTTACTGCCTTTCTTTCTGTATAAACAGTGCTGGTGCTGCATATACCCCAATCACAATTATACAGTCAATTTATAATTACCAGTTAACTTAACTTGCATGTCTTAGGGAATGTGATGGAGAAACTCTAAATAACCGGAGAGAAAGCCCACACAGAAAAAGAGGTAATGAGCCAAGTGTGCATCAACATGGTTCACACCATTTATGTTGCATCTGTGAGGCAGCAGTGCTATCCAATTTCAAATAGGATAAAAAAAATAAACATCGGGATTGATAGTACAGAAAATGAAGACTTAACATTTACTTTTATGTTGCAAAATCTTTGTCTTTTTAAACTTTAGTCCCTACATAAAGAATTTTGTAAAACCAGTAATTGTAAATAATAGCTCTATCCATCCATCCATTTTCTAACCCGCTGAATCCAAACACAGGGTCACGGGGGTCTGCTGGAGCCAATCCCAGCCAACACAGGGCACAAGGCAAGAACCAATCCTGGGCAGGGTGCCAACCCACCGCAGGACACACACAAACACACCAAGCACACACTAGGGCCAATTTAGAATCGCCAATCCACCTAACATGCATGTTTTTGGACTGTGGGAGGAAACCGGAGCACCCGGAGGAAACCCACGCAGACACGGGGAGAACATGCAAACTCCACGCAGGGAGGACCCGGGAGGCGAACCCGGGTCTCCTAACTGCGAGGCAGCAGCGCTACCACTGTGCCACCGTGCCACCCATAATAGCTCTATTTAAAACTTAAAGTCGGAAAAGAAAAAAGATATAAGAAAGAGAATAAAATCAGTGTCAAATTCAGACTGATTTATTGATTTGTTTAGTTACTGTATATTATAAAAATATGTCAAAGTTAATGTTATGTAAAGTACACCTTTTAGCATCACAGACAATGTTCTCTATGTGGTGAAATTAATTCAGCACCTCACATCAGCCTGGTAAAGTCAACATTCTAGTGTATTTCTTCAGCTGATAAGAATGGTGGTATGCCATTTAGAAGATTGAACAGTCTCCTCTTACACCTTCCATGGGAGTCTGACTAAATTGACAGTACTGCTTTCTCAGTTTCTTTGAGTCAAGTAAGGGTATATTAAAATTCCTCATAAGTAGATAAAGGAAAACCAACAGAAAGACTTTTGATTCATTTGTTTGAGTAGTGTAAAATGAGTTATGCAGTTAGAGGCACGATTGAAAAAGATGTCTTCGATCATACGATATTAATAATGCTACTGATTTAATTCACTAGCTCGTCATTCTAAGGGATTTTTTATTCAAACCAAGTTCTTGTAACTTTAAATTGGTTGATCAATCAATACCTGGCATTGCAACCCACTGGTTGATGCTACTACATCACAGGTTCATGGACTGGGATTTAATTTCCAACCCGACCCATGTCTGTGTGGTGTCTGTACAGTCGTCTTGCATCTGTTTAAGTTTTCCACCTTACCCTGTTATGAAGAACTTATTATGAGTGACAGGTTAGCGTGACAATGTAATTACTGCTATTAAGGGAGCATGGCAGTTTACAGCAGTGTCTTTTCCTTATCATCAAGTATTTTAGCACTGAAATGAAGCATTAGTCTCAAGTGCAAGTGACTGAATGCAGACCGCTGATAATGTCTGTGAGGAGTCTGCACATTCTCGCCATTGCAATGTTCTTTCATTTGAAGTTCCAAAGAATGCTTAAAAGCTGAATGAGGTTACATCAACCATTTCCTCAGAATACTTTATGATAAATAGTATACAGTTCTACAATATATAAACCCTATAGATGCTGTTCATTGATGGGCCAGGCAGGACAGCAGATTGAGCTCCTACCTTGCAACAAAGACAAGCCTGAGCACTTGTATATCCAATTATCCAACTTTTGAGTTTTCCTTGATGTTTTTCCCTTTTTTTACTCAATTAAATGGGGTTCACCACAGAGGTGCACCAACTCTTCCCATGTCTCACTTTATAGAGTTACAAGAGCTATAAACTGGATTGTACTAATTACCATTATGCTGATTGTAAAATGTTACGTCTTACAGATAAGTATGCAAATGATCCAAGTTTAAGATCATTGCTCTGCTATATTTGTCAGTCTGCATAACACAGCTGTTAATATGCAGACTCCATTGGGCTCAATTATTAGGATATCTATTGCTGGGGTGATCATGGCTATTATTTAAGACTAGCTGTGTAAGCGGTGCTAGAAACTATTAAAATTGCCAGAAAAATAATTGAAATATATAGATGTCAGGTAATTGAAAGGAACTACTCTGGACATCTCTGTCCTAGGAGGTTTCATTTTACAGACATACTTGCATCGTTTGTGCATTAACGGCTAAGCAACTGTCTGTCTTCGGAGGTTTCATTTTACCGACGTGCTCGCCTCACTTGTGTATTAGCGGCAGGAGGAAAAGTAAAAGGGATACCGTTTTGCTGATGTTAGCGGCTAAGTGACTTTGTCTTTCTTCTGAGGTTTCGTTTTGCTGACGTGCTGGCCCCGCTTGTGTTATTAGCAGCTAAGCAAATTGTCTGTTTCCTCGGAGGTGGAGCACAACCCCGACTCCACCTCTCACTTCCAGACACACACACTTCCACGTGTAGACGTTTACTGCATATGTAAGATCATTTAAAGAGAATTTGTGCAACAGTTTCTACCTGTACCTAGTATTGCCAGAACAAGCTCAGCTCCTGCATCCCTTTATTAGTCTAAACAGCTTGAAAATGTTATGATATGGTATGAGTAAGTGTACAATAGGAGTCTGCACATGTGTGCTTTGCAATATAGTGGCGTCTTCTCAAAGAATGATCCTTATTGAAATTTATACATGTTTGGATGGAAAGATCCAATTTCTTAAACATTGGCAGAATTCTACATTAGCATGAAACACATCTGTGATCATTTTAATCTCTTAGAAAAAGGTAAAATCTCTAGTGCTTCATACTGTATAGATGTTCACCTAAATATGGTGTTTATTAATGTCTAGCAGCAAATTTCTGTTACTAATGTCATCTCATAGCTCCAGTTACCTAAGCTCAGTTTCCAGCTAGTTCACAATTCATGCCAAATCTATATTTCTTTGAAACAACTATGTGTGTGTGTTTTTTGTAGTTTTTTTTTTTTTTGCAATTTTGGTCCATATTCCAAAAAATGTGCATTATTTTAATTAACATGTCTAAACAGACACAATTTAGGATTGTGCATGAGTGTGTTCTGTAATTTAGAGGTCTCTCACCTAATGTAGATTTTACTTTTCTACTCGAAAATACAGGGCGAGTCAAAATGATATTAACACTAATGGATTATTTTTATCTCAATCACACTTTTCCACGTCGATGGATAATAGGTCATAGTGGACCATTGCCACGGATTCCACACTCCCCTGATTTGACACCCTGTGATTTCTGGTTATGGGGTATGGTGAAGGAGCGAGTATATAGCAGGAAAGTTTGTAGAGGGGACTGGGTGGTCTCTTGGTCTGGAATCCCTACAGATTTTATTTTTTTTTCTCCAGCCTCTGGAGTTTTTTTTTGTTTTTTCTGTCCACCCTGGCCATCGGACCTTACTTATTCTATGTTAATTAATGTTGACTTATGTTTATTTTTTTATTGTCTCTTCTATTTTTCTGTTCTTCATTTTGTAAAGCACTTTGAGCTACATTTTTTTTGTATGAAAATGTGCTATAAAAATAAATGTTGTTGTTGTTGCTGTTGTTAATATCAATGATCTGAAGGACAGAATACGGACTGTGGTATCATCTGTTCCCCGCGAAATGTGTGTCCGGGCTTTAAATAGAAATGTTCTTGTTGGTTTTGTGTTTTGAACATGATGGCGAAGAGGTTGAGACATTCCTGTAAATCATCTTGCACATATGAAGTATGTTTTGTGAATAAATTGTTCCCACCATTCAAATGTTAATGTAATTTTGACTCGCCCTGTCAAGCCTGTCTTGCCATGAGCCTGCAATTGGAGTTGAAGTTTCTATTTTATAGATAGTCTTTTGCAGTGCATAACTTGTTAGTGTACCTATTGCTTTGTTTAATCAGCAAATAATGATTGTGATCTCTGCATGACAGTAAGATTTCTTCCTGGATTTTTTTTTTATTCCATATTTTGTATTTTCTGCTTAGTTAGGCCTCTTCCCCTCACATCATTGTTGGCTTCTATATTAGTTTTCTGTTAATATCAGGTTAAAAAATAGTTCTGGAAAGATTAATTTCATTTTTATCCATATGCATTTCAGTGCCTCTACCACCAAATGTGACACATGTGCAATGAAATTTCTTTTAAGGTGTCAATTTCCAATTAAAACCCAGCTCTTTTATTTGTTATGCCTCATTTTCTGGGACAGAGTATAAAGGTAATATGGTAGTATGACTGGTTCTTGTTCTTAATCCATCATTATTTTACATGACTTACATTTTCACATCCCTTTATTCTTCTTTTACAGTGTTCTTTAATTGTATTTGATATGTTCATCACTCCATATGCATCCATGTAATTTCTGGGTAGGGCTAGGTGTTTCAAATTTTTTATCACTATCTAAAGTTGATATAGACTGTGCCATTGTCAGCAGACTGAAAGCATGCCTTTTGGCACTTCATCTGTTGCCTGTTCTTATTCCATTGGCACAGACACCTTGGATTGCTTTTCATAGCAGGTTCTGAAATTCTGCTTGCCTTCTTCATTTGCATTCACGGACATTGATTTATAAAGTACTTCTTCTTGAGAGTTTGCCTTCTTACTGTGCCAAAATCCTGATGCTCACATCTCAGCAAACACTCATCTAGCTTTAGGGCTCCAGATCCCCTAGGTTTAATGGTTTATTCTGTTTCATATTCAGACTCAAGTACTTTTGCTGCATTTACAAATCTTCAACAGTCCATCTTATCCAATGCAGAAGTAGTAACACAAACCTATTATTAATTAATATGAAGTGTGAAAGCCATCCATTATCCAACCCGCTGAATCCGAACACAGGGTCACGGGGGTCTGCTGGAACCAATCCCAGGCAGGGTGCCAACCCACCACAGGACACACACAAACACACACTAGGGCCAATTTGGAATCGCCAATCCACCTAACCTGCATGTCTTTGGACTGTGGGAGGAAACCAGAGCGCCCGGAGGAAACTCCACGCAGGGAGGACCCGGGAAGCGAACCCGGGTCTCCTAACTGCGAGGCAGCAGCGCTACCACTGCGCCACCGTGCCGCCCGAAGTGTGAAAGCTCTACCCAATATTCATCGACTTATCCTGTGCTAAAAATTTGTTTAATGTAACCTTTCTTGTAGTTTTATAATGTAATTATATTTGATTCAGTGGGTTTCCTCCGGGTTCTCTGGTTTCCCCCCACTTCACAAAGACATGCCAGTTTGGTGGATTGGCAACGCTAAATTTGCCCCGATGTGTGTGTGTGTTCACCCTATGATGGGATTAGGGTTTGTTCCTTCTTCTTGAGCCTGATGCCTTCTGGGGTAAGCTTCGTCTTCCCTACACGCCTGCTTTGGATAAGGTGGTTTAGAAGATGAATGGATAATAACATTGTGTTTGCTGGTAGTTCTTGTTTGAACTGTGTTAGGTATGCCTTCTAACCCTACCAGTAATCTGTCAGCAGTTGTTTACTATTCAGTTGTCTGATCTTTGCTCATATCCCTACAACTTCTGCAAATTGAAACTCTCAAAGTCATATTTTTTTCCAGTTAAGCCATTGACCTTTGCATCAGCTGTTCTTAATAATAGTTTGCTTCTTAACACACATGGAGTTGAATGGATTGTTCTATTATATTTTCACATAATGACAATTGACCTCTTTTACTATAGCACCACAGTTTCTATGAAACCATTCATCTGTATCAAGAGGTCAAGCAATAGTCTACACTGCTTGATCAGCCTCGCAAAAGCAGCCCGTGTTAATGCACATACACAATCTTTTTAATGGTTATTATAAAACATAGCATGTGTATGATTTTTAATAAATTATAGGCAAAAAAGCCTTTGAGTTGTCAAGTATAAAAGTTATTTTTAAATGTCTAATTGTAGAGGACCACATGGAGCCAGATTCTGTGCCGGCAGCAATTGGGAGTAAGGCAAGTACTAGCAGTAGGTGAAATACCAGGCAGCCACAGGGCACACACACACACACACACACTCACGCTATCCTCAGTCATCGAAGACCAATACTGTGTGACCAGTTAACCTTTAAAACAGGATTTTAGGATGTGGAAGGAGGATGGACAGCCTGCAAAAAGCTCAAATTTATACCGAGACAACACACAAGTCTCACACAGTCAGTGACAGGAACCCAAGAGATTTGTGACACAATGTTCCTCCATATCAATGTTCAATGCATTCAGAAAATATGTTGCAGCCTTGGGCTAATATCATTTAAAGTTTTTCCCCACCTCAAACAAAACTTCAGAATGACAAAGTGAAAACAAGATTTTGAAACTGAACACTTAAAATCTGTCTCTGGTGCATCCCATTCTATTGATTATGATTGAGATGTTTCTACACCTTGTTCAGAATACACTTACAGGCACACACCTGTTCATAGAAGGTCCCACAGTTGACAATCTGAATCAGAGCACAAAACAAGCCACAAGGTTGAAGGAATTGCCTGTAGAGCTTAGAGACAGGATTTTGTCAAAGCCCAAAGGTACAGATCTGGGGAAGACTACAAAAAGTTCTACAGCACTGAAGATTACCAAGGGCACAGTTGCCTTAATATTTCTTAAATGGAAGAAGTTTGGAGCTATCATGACTCTTCCTAGAGCTGACCACCCAGCCACACAGGACAATCAGGGGAGAAAGGCTATGGTAAGAGAGGTGACCAATAACGTATTGTTAATACAGATTGAGTTTGACAGAGATTGTGTGGAAATGAGAGAAACCTCCAGAAAGGACAACCAACCACTACAACACTCTTTTGACCTGAAATTATGGCAGGGTGGCCAGACATAAGCGTCTTCTCAAAAAAAGATACATGGAAGCCCACCTAGACTTTGCAAAAGGCACATAAAAGATTCTTATACTGCGAAAAACAAGCATGACGCTGTGGGGCTGTTTTTCAGTGACAGGGACTGTGGGGCAGGGAAAGCTTAAAGGAGAGATCCTTAATGAAAACCTCTTCCAGAAGATTCAGAACCTCAGACTGGAGTGAAGCTTTACCTTCCAACAGGACAATGACCCTAAACACAAAGCAAAGACAACAAACAGGTGGTTTAGGGACAACTCTGGGAAGTTCCTTGAGTGCCCCAGACAGATCCGAGACTTGAACCTAATAGAACATCTCCTGAGAGACCTGAAAATAGCTGTCCACTGACGGTCTCCATCCAAACTGGCACAGCTTGGTAGGATCTGGAAGAAAGAATTTCAGGAAATCTTCAAATCCCGATATGCTAAGCTTGTTGCGCCAGACCCAAGAAGACTGCAGGCCGAAGGGGCATAAAGCTGTACTGGGTAGAGTGTCTAAATACATTTGTCAATGTGATATTTCAGGTTTTTATTTTGAAGAAATTTGCAAACATTTTTAAAATTTTCTTTTTGCTTTATCATTCATGTAGAGTTGCCTGATGTTGGGAATGAGGAATTAAAATCATTTTAGCATAAGGCTGCAATATAGCAAAATGCGGAAAAAGTTTGAACACTTTCTGAATTCACTGCATATACAAAACCTATGGCACAGGGGACTCTGACTCTAATGCCAAACCTGATAAAGCCTTTAGAGTTTGTAGCAGTTTTCTCCTACAGTCCAAAAATATGCACGGTAGGATGATTAGTAACCTAAAGTGGGCCAAGTGAGAGTTTGCAGGTGTTGTGACAGGCGGCCACAGCCACTGCCTGGCCAGGACACCAGCAGAGTGGAAGGACCAGGGGAGAGGGCATTGATTAGGCAATACCTCCCCTGGAACACTAGAGGGCAGCCCTCCTGGGTGGCTGTGGCACCACGGATTCCCGCAGGGCATGTCGGGAACTGGAGTTTGGTGAAGCCCTGTTGGGTTCCATGGGTGCCAAAAGAGGGGAGCTGCAGAGCCCTATAGAGGACCTCCAGTGCACCTGGGAGTGTTTCCAGGTAATACCTGAATAAGAGGAGCTGCCTCACTCCATTGAGGGGCCAGAGTTGGGAGGAAGGAGACAAAGACTAAGGAGGAGTTGAGGCGGATTGACTGGCAGCAAGAAGGGACTGTATATTGGTGTGATGTTGGTGATTGGTGCACAAACTGTATGAGTGTTGAGTTGAACCTGTGTCCTGCCTGTCTGTGTCGGGGGTTAGAGAGGCAATACGCCCCCTAGTGGCTTACAGTGTGTATGTATGTGAGTCAGCACTCCATCCTGGTTTGCTTTCTCCTTGACGCCACCAGACTGCAGATCCCTGTAATTCTGTATTGGACTGAGCAGGTTCAGAATGGATGCTTACATTAAAAACTTTTAATCGGATGTTTGTTTCTCGGTTCACTTTTCCTTAAAAATTGATTGAAATCACTCAAAAATGTAAAATACTTTCATGCAAGTGTTGGTATCATTGACATGGTAGTTGACATCAGTTATTCAGCTAAATTGTACTCCTTTTCTGTTTTGATAGGATATATCCTCTTCACTGTTGAATGATTCCTTTATGCAATATATAATTGCTGGCATTTACATGCTACATCTTATTACATAAGTAATTATGGTAATCAAAGGTATGCAAGAATAAAAGCAATAGTTTCTACTGTATAATAATTTAAAAAAGAAAATGTGGGATATCATAAAGTTGTATTGTCTTCAAGAACAAAATAAGGAAAATGGTGTATGATAGGTTTTAATGAATATATTATATATATTTTTTTTTAATCTCAACAGTGGATCTTTGAATGTATTATAAAAACAGTATAATAATCTACCATATCCTAAACTCACAATAAATTTGCAATTCACATAAATTAAAGACAGAAAAAGCAATTCTTGGTTATTTAAAGTCTTGTCATGCCAATGATAGATGGAAAATGTATATATTTTTTCTCCAGTCCAGAATCTTAAGTTCCTTAAAAAAGGAACCAAAAATGTCCATCCCCATTCTAAACATTGGCTTATTCAGCCTAGAGTCATGGGAAGCTAGAGCACCAGACAAAAGGCAATAAACAATTTTGGATGGCACGACAGTCCATGACATAGAATGAGCATGCATACAGCCACAATCAGTTATTCTGGGTAAAGATGTGACAATCAATTTAACTGAATGCCTCAGGACTGTGGAAGAAAACTGGAATGTTTGCAAAGTGAACACAAGGGGAATGCACAAACCCCACATTTAACACAGTACAACTAAGAGTCAAATATGGTCTAAGTGCTGTGAAGCACAAATACAATCTGGTATGCCACCAGGCCTGCCAGGTGATGAAATATATTAAATGGTTTTATATTTAAAATGTATTTCTACATAAAGGCACTGATTACTAAAAAGTTTAATGTTCATTATCAGGGCAACACTCTTAATGGCAGGCCGAACAGATCCCTAGTAGAACATGCTTATTAAACCTAGAATTCAGAAGATAATCTGTCGATGAGATGTTAAGCCTTTTAACAAACACAAGGTCCATGTACAATATGTGTTGACACAAGAAAGTCTATTCTAAAAAGTTCAACTGCCTCATCTGATAGTATGTTACAGTAAAGATAAGACAATATTTGGCAATCCAAAGATTCAGACCTGAGAAGAAACAAAGACATCTCCTCATTTTAGGACACTGTGGTGTCGCTATAGCCGTGTGGTTTGGCTACGGTGTGTCAGGAACACACCTGTTGTATTTTACTAACAGTGAAATATGATAGCATGACTGAGTATTGATATGGAGATGGTTTGCTGCCTCAGGACCTAAACTGACCTAATTTTAGAAGCAATGAATCAAACTCTTCTTAAGAAGAATATCTGGCCATTCATCCATGAGCTGAAGTTGCTTGGTCGTTCAGCAAGTCAGTGATCCCCAATACTAAAACAAGTTCACATCATAATGGCTGAAAGAAAGAAAAATGAAAGTTTTGGAGTGGCCTACAGTAGTCAAAGGTCAGTTCTAAGCCCAAATGGTGGCAGGACCTGAAATTAGCAGTTCAGGCTACCCCTTGTTCTCACCTTGAAAAGTTCTCCAAGAAACATTGTGAAACATTAATATTAATATTAAAATTGAATTACTGAATGCGTCCATTTGCAATAATTGCAGCTAAAGGTGGCAGTTGGTGATAGATACATTTTTTATAAATAAATACATTAAAAAAAAACTATTATTTGTTCATTATGTTGCCTTTTATCTAACATTACATTTTGGCTGAAAGTAAAATGATATTAAGTGTAAAAAGTGTCATATAATAGAGGCAGTCAGGAAGGGGGCAAATACTTTTTCACGGTACAATTTAGTTATGATATTGTTGACTTCAGGTAGAGAAATGTGAAAAAGTCACCTTTGCCTATTATTTATGTGTAAAATGCACCATTCTCGTTTTCAGTCACACAAAAGATAGATTTACTCTGATATGGCATCAAAGTAAGAATGCATTTCCTTAGTAATTTTTTAAACAGATTTGTTCAGTAGATATTCAATACTGTGAATAGGTCACATGACTATGCTTTCAAGATCTTTAGTATTTTCATTCATTTTCAGATTGAGTATGGAGTTCCCTAGGGAAGCATCAAGTTGACCATTAAAGAACAAGAAATTATTCATGGGAAACCTTTTAACTGAAAAAAAATCCTTTAAATATCCAAGACCTTTCCTGTATGTAGTGGTATACACACGCTGATATTAAACATTATCCTTAAGGAGTTACTAAGTGCAAAAAATAAGATACATTTAATTGAATGATTTCCTTCTGGCTCAACACTAAAACGTTTTTGATATTTACTTTGAAATAACAGAAGGAAAATTCACCCTTTTTATAGATGGGCTCATTTATCAGAGGAGCATCAATATTCTCAGCTGATTTTGCTTACACAAGAAGATATACTTTAGCAAGCTTAACCTATCCACAGAAATCCGTTTAACTTCAAAACCTTTTTCACACCCTGTGAAAACATGTTGCTCCTTCTAATGCCTGTATTACATCTTGTAAATTAACATGTGGAAGAAAATTCTTTTTACATTACTTTAGTACAGTAGTTTCATATATAGACACATCCTTTCTGCTGTTTAAATTAGAAATAGGTTCAGCATGGTGGCTCAGCACTCAGCACTCTTTGGCTCCAGTCCTTGGTCTAGTTGTTGTCTCTGTGATGTTTACTTGGTTTTCCATGTCGGTGTGAGTTTTTCTCCACATTTTTTTTTTTTGGTTCCACATTGCAAAGACCAGCATGTTTGATTAATTGGCTATTATAACCTGTCCCTATGCTTTCTGCAATGAAATGGCACCCCATCCAGTTCTGATTCCTGTTTTGTGTTTTGTTATATTACAGATATCCTCGAACCCACCATAACCCTGAACTGGATAAATCATGCTTGACAATGTTATGTTAGATTACATTTTGAAGTGTAGAAATTAACAGTGTTTCAAAAGACATCATCATCTTAAGGCTTGTTTTCTGAAAAAGATGTTGGCAGATAAAGCCATTTTTGTCCAGTGAGTATGAAATGGATTTGTAAAAGGTAATGTTGGACATGCATGATCCATTGCAGAGTTAGCAATGCCAACCACTGCCAAACTGGGGCCAGAAGCGCAATCTTCTTGGGCCCCCCAAAATCCCCATATCCACTATACCAATCCCAGAGTCAATAAATAACAACAATAAATACATAAATAAAGAAATAAGCACACATCACAAACTTAACTAAAACATTTGTTTCCTTTATAAATGAAGGCCTAATTAGTAGTAGTAATAATAATAATAACAATGGTCCAGGGTACTAGTGTTCTCTTACTATTTGTTACTTGATACAGCCAACAGTGTCACTTGTGAAATGTCATACAACAACAGCAACAATTTTAATACTACTACCACTACTACTACTACTACTACTACTAATAATAATAATAATTAAAAATTACTACTGAAAATGTTTAATAAACTTACTTAATGCTGTAAATCCAAGGTTAAATGGAAGCTAAATATTTAAATATTTAAAAAATGAACATCTTCTTATATAATACGCTACCGTGACTGTTTGTTTGTCTGTCCAGGATTTTAAATCACCTTTAGCTTGCAAACCATTTGAACTATTGACCTGAAATTTGGTACATATATACTATGTGACGTCTACTATCTGCTTTCGGGGTGATAATTGACCTCCAATGTCAAAGATCAACCCAGGAAGATCAAGGTCAAAAATCAAATAGCCTGAAATTCTGCTACACATATACTACACTGAAAATCTGCCCTACAGCTTTAGTCAAAGTCAGAGTCAAAGTGAACTTTATTGTCATCTCAACCATATACAAGTGTACAGATAGACGAAATTGCGAAGCTCAGGGTCCACAGTGTAACAACATGACGTGCAAATAATAAATTAAAAATAGAATTAAAACTTAAATTTAAAATTAAAACACAAACAAGACAAGACATTGTGCAAAGATAAGACAAAGAAGTAGCAGCAATATTGATGTGTAGTTAGCAATATGAACATTGATGCAATGTATGGTATTGTCAATCTAGATACAGTTTATTTTTGTATAGTTTATTTTTATTTTATTTTTTTTTTTTTTTACATACATAAATATAGTCGATAGATATGTAATATAAATAATAAATAATAGATATAGATAATGCAGAAATTATCAGTGTATGAAAATATTTGTTTAAGACATGTGTAAACAATGATAGGTCAGAATGTTTCATAGCAGAAGGATATCAAGAGTGTGAAAATACTTAAAGGTCAGTATGAGATTTTCAGTTCTTTCTTTTATATTAAAAGCACAAATTTTTAGAATTATTACTCTTTTTATTTTTATTTTATTGTAAAATCAACACTCAGCAGCAGGGTAGCCGTGGGGCGCATGTGTATAGGCGCTGTTCTCATCCCTACCACCTTCATCGTCACTTCCCCTACCTCTTCATATCTTAAATCATTCTTGAGGCAGATTGAAGACTTAAGTGCCAGCTTAAGTTAAAAATTAAAGAAAATGTACTAAGTAATCGCAACACAAACACTGACTTAATCAGTTTTAACGTGAAAAGATGCTGACGAAAGAAGAGAAGAAGTGGGCCGCTAGGATGGAGAAAAGAAGAGCTGCTCAGGAAGTAGCAAGCACATCAACCTCTGAGCAAACAAATGCTAAACTTACAGAGAAACAAAGTCAAGTGCATTCACTGCACATTATCGTGCAGTCCACCGTTACTGTTGTGAATATATGTATCATTTACACTTCCGAATTTATCTAAACTTCATTTTATCCTTCCAATGACAGAGGACAGTAATAAGGCATTAACTGAATCAGCAATGTTAGCTACAAATAAAACCAATCAACAACTGAAGTTCATCTGAGCTAATTGCTTTTTTCGTATGTCAAAGTTGCATGCGTGGTGCTTTCCCACAATTCCACCATTAAATAGCTCGCATGTAAGAGAGCCCGAGTGTTAATAAAATTTGCAAACATGTCCTGAGTGCAACAACACTCCGAGCACTTCATATGACGTCTAACATTAGCAGCCTTTAACAACATGTGTTGGTTCTGAGGTCTATATGGCTGTAATAAATCCACAAACATGAGTCTGCTGGGTATTGTTTTGACAGATAATATCTGTTAAACACTCAATTTCAAAACTATTACACATAATGCTACTCCATTGTTGCCACTGTAAACCACTAGTTTTAGCGCAGTGGCGACTGACGTAACATTAGTTTACTGGAAGTTACATAAATGTAGAGTTCTATACAAAGTGTGCAACAAATGCAGCTTCTGTGTTCCTGACTGGTGATGCTTTGAAGTCATCTCTCTCTGCTCGTTAATGGAAAATTACTGTGACTGTCAGCAATGTTAATCTCATGATTCATGAAACAACAGTTATTCCAATAAAGTCAAGCTGTGGACCTCCAGAGTTCCACTCCATTGAGGGGGTTGTCGCTTTATATTATACTTCATACTGTAACAAGGTGTATCACGTCAGTGACGCTACGTATTTCGCCTGCTTACAGTAAGGTTAAGATTAGGGTTATAGGAGGAGTTATCTGATACAAGTCAAGTAAACCAAGAGATAAATGGTGCAATCCAATTGATTGTTCAGTGGAGCTCCTGAATCGGTGAGGTCTGTGATCCCCCAAAAGGTGCTATCACCAGTATCTGTTAGTATCTACTTTCAACACTACTAATCAATGACACATTCAGTACATTTTAGGTTACTTTTAAAATTAATTTTTATGATGAAAATGAAAACTGTAAAACACATACTGAGTATAAATTCAGTTTGGGACATTCCAACATTAGAAAATGTTTGATGAGAACAATGCATTAAGTCCAAAAAAGGTTGCTATTCCTTTCCACTATTTTTTTCCAAAATAATATCAAATTGAATTTTAAGCATCCCTAAAGTCCAATTTTCTACCATACGACTTGGTAATGAATTCCATGTGTCTATAGTATTCTGCATAATGTTTGTGCAAAATTTACCATTAAATAGTTTCTAACTGTGTCCCTGTGTTCTTCTTGAATTCATGTTATAATAACAGCCTAAATCCACTGTACTAATTCCTGTCATAACTGTAAAAGCTTCAAAAATGTAACCTCTTAATGTCTGTTTGCTTAAACTGAAAAGGTTCAATTCCTTTTTCCTTCCTACATGTAATTCCTTATATTTATTTACATTAAATTTAATCTGCCACAAATCTGCCCAAGTCCCTCTGTAATGAGCCAGCTATTCATCTTAGTTTGGCGTCGTCTGCAGACTTAACCAGTGTGTTATTTATATTCCTTTCCAGATCATTTATACATATTATAGGCTTTTTCACACATAGTTTATTTAGTGTGTTTTTTTTTTAAACTCTGGTTTGATTCCCCCAAAACTCCTCTTCATTTAGGTAGATTTGAACACACCAATAGCACTCAGGTGCAGACCAAAAGAACCAGACTGAGACCCTTTGGAAAGGGTGGTCTCGCTGCCGTACCAAGTGAACCTTGGAGCAGTTAGCATGGGCTATAAATGTAATCCAACATGAGACTGTTCTAACTACAAGAAATACATTTTGGGTGAAATTGTGTTTGCTCTGATAGCCATGCTATGTCTCTGTTATTGGTAGTTACTGAGTTTTATTCACAGCAGTGTCGAGGGTTAACATAGAGCATTACAAACGATTAAAAGGTAAAAATAAATATGCAGAAAGATAGAAATGAGACACAATTCGTAAAAAATAACTTGCACACTTACCACTTAATCAGAGCAAGCCGAGCACCTGATACATAACCCTTTGCATACACACAGAAAATAAAAAAGTGTAAATTAAATTGTGATTGGTTCAGTCAAAACACATACCAAGGTGACAAGAAGCAAACAGCAGTGCCCTGTGAGACCAGTAATGAAACTCCCTAACCTTACACCATAGAAAGTGATGCACGAAGGTAGTACGTCCCCTCAAAGTGCTCACTTACAAAGAAATGAACAGTCTCTAATTTTATGGTAGTTTCATTTTAATGAAGAGAGATGGAATATCAACCAAAAATCCAGAAAAAACACATTACATAAAAGTTATAAATTGATTTGCATGTCATTGAGTGAATTAAGTATTTGATCCCTTACAACCCAGCTAGAATTCTGGCTCAAATAGATTGTCTGTGTGCCCGTGTGGCTCACAGATTACAATCAATCAATCAATTACAGATACTCCTGATCTCAACTCATTATGTGTATAAAGCACACCTGTTCACAGAATCAATTTCTTCCATTCCAAACTCTCCACCACAATAAGCAAGATGAAAACGCTGTCAAAGGATGTAACGGACAAGATTGTAGACCTGCACAAGACTGGAATGGGCTACAAGACCATCAGCGAGGAGCTTGGTGAGAAGATGACAACTGTTGGTTTGATTATTCAGAAATGGAAGAAATATAAAGTGACCATCAGTCGCTCTCGGTCTGGAGCTCCATGCAAGATTTTGAGAAAGGTGAGGGATCAGCTCAGAACTACATGGGAGGAACTTGTTAATGATCTGAAGGCAGTTGGAACCACAGTCGCCAACAACACCATTGGTAACACACTACGCTATAATGGATTGAAGTCTTGAAATCCTGTACATGTGCCTTCTTGAGCAGGAGGACCTTGTGGGAGCTGCAAGATTTGTTTCAGTTATATCATAAAGCCTTGCTTAGCTTCTCAATGTGTCCATACGTCAAAAAGGATGAACTTGATGTTTTTAAATGTTGAAGGATATTTAAACAATAACTTACAATCTTAGATTAAAAAATATTAAATCCCACCCTACATGTCTGTAGAAACTGAGCTCTTTCTTCAGGGATAATCTTTTTTCCTGTTTTGCACTTTAGTTTGCAACCCATAAAATGGCAAGCTACAGTTACAAACTAAATATTGTGATGCAACCAACCACCGATGGTGGAATGTGTATGGATGGGTTAAGGAAATGAATAGCTGGACAGACAAAGACGTGCACCATAGAAGTGTAATTTTTGCCCTTTTTTATTTTTGCTTTGTAGTAGGATTTAGAGAAAAGGTCAAAACTTTAAACAACAAAATGGTACTTTTTGTGAGTCATTCTACATACTTAAAACTGAAATGCTTGACCTTTATATGTGCTGATATGGTATGTCAGGTGACACTGGACACAGAGGAGTGAGGGGTGTTCACCTTGGCTCTAACAAGCTTAAAAAGTCAGTAGTTTGAAGGAGAAGCAGGAAGAATGCAGTCATCAATAAGACACATGCCATGAGCTGTAGCCTTAAGAGACTGAACGGCATACACATTGGGCCAGCATCATGTATGACAGCTCCCGAAACAGTCAGGTTGTTTGGTGATTTGCAACATCCATTTGTTTTTTCTCACATTAAGAATATTTAAGAATGTAAAAGACTTTAATGACTGAATAAAGTATCGAAAGCATCCCCCTGCTTGCATCATTGCTCTGTGTGGCTGCCTGGGCTTTAAATATTAGATGAATGAGGGACATGAACATCCTTCATTGGATGAAGTTCAACCAGAGTCCAAGGCTGTAAGTTGTCTCCTTCCCAGGTGAGTGCAAAGATACCAGAACAAGATTATTGTAGGGTCACCCCAAAACCCTTCCACAAATAAAACTGTTCCACAATATTTAATTATAAGCACTGGATTGACATTCTGGTGACACATCTAAACTATGTTGCTGCCTTGAAATACACTATACAAAGCAAGTAAATAAACAGATTGAGATGAATAAGAAATTAATTGATTAAATAAAACTAAGCTGAACCTGACAGTAAAACATAGCTCAGGCTTTTGTGCAAAATGACACGTGCCTAATTAATAATATAACATCTTTTCATGATTTGGCAGAGCAATAAATCTGCTTCTGTTTCTCAAGATAATCAGAGTGTTTTATATTTTTGCTGCTTGGCTTACTGCCCCATGTTTTACTCTATAAAGAAAATTAGATGTGAAGTTTATTTTTTCTTTCAGTCTCTCCAATACATCTCACATACTTAATAAAAATAAATGTTATTATGCTAAGAGATTAAAGCAAATGTTTTCTTCGATTGAACACAGAAGCAGTTGAATATTGTTCATAAGATATAAACAAAATACACATGGCAAACAGATACTCTCAAGTTTTCATGCTCCTCTTTTTTGCATTTGAATTTTTACTGGATACTTTACTTTGGTCTTTAAGATGGTTACTGACAGTTCTAAACTGATGAATTTGCGAATGTGTGTGGTTAGTGTGTCCTGTGATATCCCACCCAAAGTTGCTCCCTGTCTTGGGATTGTTGCATTTTGGATTGGCTGTAGAGCCCCGTGATCTTGTAATGAACAAGCTAGAAATAGACTGACACTGAACAACAAACACTACAGCAAGCCAATGTAGACCTTATAAACACATGTATGTGCCTTTCTATACAATGTCCAATCAAGTTCTAAACACGTCTCAAGAAGAGTTAAAAGAAACGGGATGCACCTGACCACAATTTAAAGTACCAATAAAGTGTGCCGAAAATGAAGGGGTCTGAATACTTTCTGAATACCTTGTTTGTCTAAATTTTAATTTGGATTGCCTCTGATTGCAAAAAACTGTGGTCTAGACTCATACGGTGGAGAATTGGATGCAGAATTACACATATACCATATTGTTTAATTTTAAGAAAAAAGTGTAATAATCAGTGCTGTTGAAAAAAAATTACAGTTAACCTGGCAAGATCTACACATGAGAAGTGAGAAAGTGACAATTATGGGAAGTCTACGCTTCACTCCTTCTCCCACCATCAGGTGCCATGGTGAGTATGTCATAATGAGTGTACCATAAAGCATATCTTGCATTTTCTTGCTGCATAGCACATCTCACTCTTTATCTGATTACTGTGTGCCTCAGTGAGTGAGAGAGTATGAGACAATAACAGGTAGCCACCTCACTCTTTATCGTACTACCACAAAGAGTGAGGTACAGTAAGAGTACAGGAGCGTGTCTTTGTCCTTCCTCCACCATACAAAAAATTATGGCCCACCATCATATGCTGTTTTGGTTTGAATTTTTGTATTTGATTGCTTCTTTTTTGTGTATACATAAATCTGTGCAAATTTTATTTTAAAAGTTGAATTGCTACAGTATACAACTGCACACATTTAAATAATTCTTTTGAGTAGTCTGTCCTACAGTTTATTAAGTAATTCCTATACATAATGAAAGATTCACATTTCTGTACAGCTCTCATAAATTATATTTTAAAACCTCATAATTTTCTATACATTATATAGATACAAAAAGGTTTTTTAAACATTTAAGCTTTTAGCATGTGTTATGCATACAGTTTTCATGTTTTCTCCATTTAACACTTAATATAATCTGAAATTAGAGTGCCCTTGAAAGTCATTTTAATTTTGAAGTAATCTAACTTAATTTTGCCACTACTTGGATAATACAGTAAATATTAATTGCATATTTTAATAACATATACCATTTTATATTCCTATTTGTTGACATTGATTTATTTTGTCTTGATTTTTATATTTCTGTGCTGGTATTTACTTTTTCTTAATTATAATAGTTTTATTTATTTGAGGCATTCAGCATAAAATAAAGATTGACATTGCTTCATAAGATCTAATCAAGCTTCCTCTGTGGGGAATCATGAATAACTCTCGTATCTAATTTTTGTTCTATTATTAAAAGCTGATGCACTGTGCTCCTTCAGCAAGTATAATTTTTCATGTCAGGGGCAATACATAATGTGTCAGCATATGCAAGATGTTTTATTTTCAACTATACGGTAGCATCCACTTTGCATTTTGTGGCCGGCCTTTGCACTGCAGAGAGGGTTGGCACACTCTTTTTTTAATGTGCTTTTAAATTGCACATTTATAAAAAAGAATCTGGGATATTGTGGATATAAATTAGGTCATTTTATTAAAACATATTAACTTCAGTGGGGTTTGAGTCCCTTCACTTATTGCCTTCTTATGGCTATTGAGTTGTCAACAGTAAAACAAAAATTACTAATAATGAGATATTAAAAAAAAACAAAAAAAAAACAACATGCTCATGAGAAGTAATTAAACAGCACCAATGCCCTTTGGTTTCTTATGTAAAGAACTAGAATATTAACACTTAAAAATTAAAATATAAAGAAGGAAATAAAACAACTCCACTGAGCTTGTATTTTTTTCAACAGGTAATATTGTACAGTTCTGTACTGTTAAATCTATTGCTTGAAACTCACTTCATTAAAGAGCTCCTGCTCCCATGTGTACTTTTTGAATTTTTGTCTATCTCCATTTCAGTTTGATTAATCTACCCAGAAATGGACCCATATTCATACTCATACCCACCTGTCTCTTATCTTGACTGCAATAATTGCAGTGGTACATCTTTGTTTCAGATTTCCTCCCACTATGCTCAAGTGTGAATAACTGACGTCTCCAAATTAGCCTAGTGAGAGTCTGAGTATATGCATGAGTGGACCCCGTGATACAGATTGGCAGGGTCGGTTCCTTCCTAGTGACTGACACTTCCAGGAGGGGCTGTGGGCCATATGATCCATAATTGGATTGCATTTGAGAACATTAAGTTTATGCTTGATAAGGTGTGGCATGCCAATGCAATGTCAGCACTCCTTCCTCACAGTTTCATTTGTTGCAAGTTCAGTTCGCAATCTGAATACCAACTGCGTAAAGTCTGCACATTCTCCACCTGTCTGAATGGTCTTCATCCTAAAGACAAACACGGCAATTTGATTTATAACTAAATTGGTTCAGTATAAAGAGCAGGTTTAAAAGTATACCCTATAGTGCGATCCAATCATGACTAGTTACTGCCTAATTTCCAATAGTACCAATATAGGACTTGGGCTCCCCCAGCTCCAGTGGATTAAGACACAAAATGGTTAAAGACAAATTACATGATTAATTGATTTTGATTTACAAAATGGACTAAAAGCTCTGTATTGTTTTAAAGATTTTATTTCTCTCTATTGTAAAAAGAAATCTTGGGAGGAAACGAGACTTTTTATCCTGTGATGAGATGTGATCTTTTGAAGAGAGACACTTTCACGTCCCGCAAGACGTTCAAGTCACGTCCTGCGAGACGTTCAAGTCACGTCGTACTTATGACCTTTGGAAGCAAGTCCCGCGAGACAGTGACTTTTGCAAGTCACACCCTATTTACAACCATTTTCAAACAAGAAAAGTAGTATTTCTTTCCAATGAAGAGGCATATCTGCAAGAATTAAAAGATTTGTTGTTTGGTGAAAGTGAAATCCACATATGCTGTCACGCTTGGGTCACAGAGTTGCACAGATTCACAGGAGATTTTAGAGACAGAAACGTTATTCAGACATTTGAAACAAACATAAGTCTCCCTCAGGAGTGAATCAAGTTCTGTGTGTAGTTGGAGGGGACAGTTCTGTCTCTTAATGAAAACAATATAAAATCTTCCTCTTCATAGGGGCACACCTTGGGAGCAGGACCCCCAACAGGAGTAGAGGATGTATGGGGGAGAAGAGAGACAAGGCAGTGAGACAAAAGGACAGCTGCTGTACAGGCTTTTAAATGTTTGAGGCATCGCGCGAGATACAGATCATGCAGTTCAGCAGCAGCAAGCCAAAAGCTGATTGAGCAAAGAGGAGGTAAAAAAACAATTTTTTCTCATTGTATCACCATTTAAGAGGGGGTTTTGGAGGAGTGACCATGTCTCCTTGGGGTGCGTTCAGCCCACCTTTTCACAATGCTAGTGGCAGAGACGCGAAGTGGCTGGCACGTAGCACAGGCCGGGGGAGGGGAATGGGGTGTTTTTGGCGAGCAAAGCAAGCAGGGGATGAAGCCCTCTAGTTTTTAATAAAATGAACTTTGTTTTATTGCTGAAAGATTATCTGATGACATCATCAAAACACACCGTATATGAATTATGTAACAGCTAATAAAGCTTAAAAACAAACAAAGGGGAACAATGAGCTATGTGGCGGCCATGCTAACTACTAATTCCAAATTTTAAAAAATGTACTAAAGGTTAACTGGTAATTCAAAACCAACAGGAGGAAAGTGAATGAGTGTTGGTGTGAGTATGACTGTACTTTGAGATGAATGGATGTCCTGTATGGAGCTAGCGTCTACATGATTCTAGTGCACAGTTAGAACTTGAACTTGAATTTAGTTGATAGGAATTTCTCTTAGTGTTGCATCCTTGCACATAACAAGGTAAATGTAATAAAAACAACATAATACAAAATAAATGACGGCAATACAACATTATGTACAGTGGTGAACAATATTTTGCATGAATACATCAGACATTATAGTAATGTAGAATTGCACTCCAAACCAATCATATATATATCAAGAAAGTCTTTATAAAATAAATGAAAATAAGCAGTTTAGATAGGAAGGTGGAGTTTAGAGATAAGGAAAAGACAGAGATGAATGACAGACCGAGTTGAACCAAAGTGACTACAGTAGCAAAGAAACTGTTTGTGTGTCTAGTAGTTCTCATCTTTAGTGACTGGTAACATGTCCTAAATGGTAATACCGAACAAGATGGTTGCACAGGTGAGTTTAGTATCTGATTATATTTGCAGCATGTTTCCTGACCTATGATGTATACGGGACCACAGTAGAGATCTCTTTTGCAGTCTGAATAACACACTGCAGTTTATGCTTCCAATAGGCAGATGCATTTCCGTATGAGGCTTTTATGGAGAGAGTGAGGATACTTTCAAAGCCAGTTCTAATAAGCTGTATCAGCGCTGATTGGGCCAGGTTAAACCTTTTAAGGTGATGTAGAAAAAAAACCATACACTACTGAGCTTTTTTGATAAGTGCAGTGCTTATCCCGGTTCAGGCTGCAATTTACAGTTGTACAATTGTATAGTTGTACCACAAAATTTAAATGATTCTACTCTGGTCATAGTGATAACATTACAACTAGGGGTGTAGAAGGTGAGATTTGTCTCCTAAAATCTATAATGATTTCCTCCATTTTCAAGTTAAGGTCGTTGAGCATGCACAGACTGGCCAGCCGATCCACCTTGCTCAAATATGGCACCTCATCCCTGTCTGCAATCAGGCCAGTCAGGGTGGTGCCATCATTAGACTTTGACAGTATAGCAGATGGGTTACTGGAGGTGCATTTATTTGTGTAAGGAGAAAAAGGAAAAGGAGAGTAGAGAAAGCCTGTTCTAAGAGGATAAAACAGCCCAGAGGGGACACTGCACTGATATATTTTCGTCTATCTTTACTGTTTGACGTCTGTTACTTTGACCAGTGTTTCCCAACCTCAGTCCTGGGGGCACACTGTGGCTGCAGGTTTTTGTTCCAACCAGCTTCTTTTTTCAATTGGACTCCTGGGCTAATTAAGTGATGTGTTGTTACCCAAGTTCTGTGTTTTGGGAACAATATAGAAATTAGAAAACTAAGTTTGTTGAAAAAAAAAATATATATTAAAATCCACCAAGCAGTTATATGGGAATAATGTTTTTTTTTTTTTCTTTTTAACAATATTTTCATCTTGATTTTCATTCTACTTTTAAAGGTGTTCTAATTGTTTAATTAATCCATTATTTACTAATTAGTGGGTCTGATGCTAAAGTAGTTGCAGCCTTTTATGATTCAGTGTTGTTTGCCAGCATGTCTGCTCTGCTCATTTTTAATTGTCATTAATAAGATACAACGAAGGGGAAAAACTGCACAGAGAAAGGGCAAAACATAATTAAATCAACAGAAGAGAGTTAAGCATTTAAATCTATAGCAAAAGCAGAAATATTTCTAAATGTCTTATAAATGTAAAAATCATGCTGCTGTGCTTTTCTGAATGTAGAATAAAAGAAAAATAATACCAGCTAATTAAATGAGATCAGTGTTATCAGGTGTTATCACCAAATGTAAGTCTGGTTAGAATCAAAACCTGCAGCCACAGTGTGCCCCCAGGAATGAGTTTGGGAAACACTGACTTAGAAAGTCAGAGAACCAGTCATATAACACAGTCCAGATTAATACTGAGACGTTTGCTGTGAAGAAGCATTGGTATGACTGTGTTCAATGAAGAACTGAAATACACAAATAAGATTTATTCACCATGACACTGAAATGTGTTCAGAAAATGAGTGGCTCTGTTGGTGGACATCAGATCTTATAGTTTCACTGCATACTGAACACTGTTAGTTTCATGTGGTACACTCCAAATTTGAAATTTAAATTTTATGTTGTTATTACAGTTTGCAAAACTGCAGTGTATGATAGAAAATAAAGAATTATAAAAAGGGAAATGGTTAAAACTATGACCAACTGTGATTCATTTATTGTGTTTTAAATATACTAGGCAACAGGCTGCTTTGACAAAAATGATAATTACAGTTATAACTGTCACTCTAAGAAAACAGTTTCTTTCTGTAAAAACAGTTCTTTCAAAATTGTCACCCAGTTTATATGATTCTAATCGAGCCTGTATGGATCATAGAACATGCATGACTGCGATCATGAAATTGCATATTCGTTGGAGATGTTAAAACAGTTGATCTAATCACACAGAAAATTCCATGGTAAGACTTTTCAGTATTATTATAGATTAGAACTTAATAACAAATATTTTTTAATGTTTATTAAAATGTATATGAGCATTACAAGGTACATTAAATAATTTTGGCAAACATTCTCTTTTGTTAAAATACTTCTTGTTCTTTATATGTGATTCCAACCAAAGTTGATGTGCTCAGTCTCAGATATGATGGAATTGGGTGCAGTTTAATGTTATTCAGTTTACAGTATTTGTGTTTCTAAAGACAAATAACATCAGTAGGTAAAGACTGAAATTAGGATGACTCATATTCCTCCCCATTTAACTACAGATCACCCATGCATTACATTGTTACTGAAGTGTTTGGAATTAGCAATACAATTAAGCAGGCATGCAAAAGTATAAGACATAGGCATCTGAAATTATGATACTGCAGGAAAAAAAGTGATCATAGATTATGCATAAATAGAGAGGCAAGAATACCAGCATCAATTCATTTTTTATTTATTGTATTGGTTTAGTCATCAGCCCCTATAAGTCTACATTTAATTCTACAGTCGATGAATCAATGGATTCAGGGATCATTTTACAATAACATGGTGTCCATAAAGGGCAAAAACAAAGTACAATAAAACTGAGTATTAATACCTATCCAGACACCACCAGAAGGAAGGTGAAAAACAGCCCTGGACGCTCCATCTCACGGTCCACATGTATAAACACGCACACTCAAAGGACCGATTTGGGACCACCAATCAGCCAAATATGAGATGTGAGAAGGAAAAACAGAGTACACGGAAAAACACCCATTCCAACATGAAGATAAACTGCAGGGTTCACACAGACAAAATATCCGGCACACACTGTAAAACCAGGGTGCTGGATCTGTAAGCCAAGAGCACTAACCACTATGCCACCATGCTCTCAGACACCAAAAATGACAGCCTGAAGCAATATTTCAGAAAAGGTGTGAGTGCAATTACCTTTAAAAAAATAAATGAGTGGAATTGATGTCAAAAAAATCGACATCAAAGTGGATACCAGATGATTATGTGGGGTGGTAATTTCTGATGGTTTGATTTTCCTAGGATGTCTGGACTGTACAAGATCACTGAAAGGATATCAAACAAGTTTGTGTTGTGGACTGCATATTTTTGATTTTGGTTTATTTAGCATGCTTTCTTTTTGACATTGATTTTCTGCAGCAATTTTAGGTTAATTTGATATTTTTTAACTTGACACGTTCCTTCTTGTGTTTGCATTTTTACACTTTGTGGGCCATCTTACTGTATCTATTAGGTAGAATTAGAGTTACAGGTTTTAAGCTTTTACAGTGTCTTTTTCACAATATGAAAATGAAACTATGTTAGTGCAAACATACAAAAATACATTCAAGTCTGTAAGACATTTTCTATTTCAAACTGTAATGCAAACAGCTTTAAAATACAGTGTCCTTTCATTATTCTATTAAAACAGTTATCAAATCCCCTGCTACTGTATAAACTCAAAGGTCTTATTCTTAGAGCATTAATTTTTTGCAGTTTGCAGTTGTATTCCTTTTTTACATCTGTAACACCATTCACACTGTTTTTTTTGTATTGTGTTTACCAGTTAACAATACAGATTAGATAAAAAGCTGAGTGCTGTTACTAGATAGCATAAAATCTAGAATTTACAACTTATAAAATAATGTTTTTGTGGCTCATTAAGTTTCTTTTTTTAATGTATGAAGTATAGACCTAGTTGAAAAAAAAACCACCCTAGAAGATCATTTGAAGTTTAGTTGATTTATTTGTTGATTTTAATGAATGAGTGGCTGCCACAGTTCTATTTTAGGCGATCACCTTCTGTTATTTCTTGTTTGCAGCAGATTGTAAATCTTTAGCTGACTTGAGGGAATACAATGAGATGGACCACTTTAATGATTGCTGCCTGGCTCTCTCAAATCCATGATTAAAAAATATTGACCAGGTCCATCAGTTTCACTTGTACACACAACCATAATAAGTGTTTTATACAAAAGCACAATACTGGAATTGCATTATTATTATTTTCAAATGCTAAAATATATTTAAAAACACAATTATACAGAAAAGCTTGCTTGCTTTAACAATTAAGGGTTGATATATTGTGCATACATGTACATAAATGCACACTTTCATTTTTTAAAATATACCCCAGAAGATACTATCCCACACCAAGAGAATACACTTAAAAATACACTTAACTGGAGAATGCAGATTATTTTTAATAAAATCTATAGTATCTAAACCACTTTTGTTAATATGTGTCATTCCTAGGGTTGTGTTTTTGTAGTGGCAAGTGTTTCGACTGTAAATCACAATTCAGTCAATCGGAATCACTGAATTATAATGTGACATTAAGAAAGTTATTTTAGCATGTAAAAATATGGAAAAATGTATCATATTTTAAGCATTTAAGGTGCTTTGAGATAGCCAATTTAATATAAAAGGATACTTCAAAAAAATAAAAAAAGTAGGTACAGTATATGTCTGAAAATACACATTGCAGTAATATTTAAACTTAAAAGATATTTTTCTTAAAGTACTGGATCTTTATTTATTTATTTTGCTTAATTTATATAGTTGCTATAAGCTTTTCTCAGTTTCTCTTGATAGGCACCCATTCAATAGGCATTCATCCAGGTTGACGCAATGATGGCACTTTAGTGGTCATTCATTCATCACGTAATTTCATTACTTATTGGCAATTCCACTTAGATTGGCATACACATTGGGATGACAGAAATTCAATTTACCTTTCCTTAAAGTAGATTCATCATGCCTGCTGTTATAATTTGGGCTTTTGTCTTGTCTCCTTGAAGATCAAATATTGGATGATTGAGTGGGTGATGTGTTTCCATTCAGTTATTCCAAACTGGCCAAGTTATCCTATTGAGAGAAAAGAAAAAAGTGCAAATGAACAAAGGTTCAAACAGATGTATGTACTGATAGTAGAGGATGCCAGCACGCTCACAGAGTCACCACTTGATCTGATATGCATGCCTTTGGCATGTGAGAAGAAAAATGGAATGTCTAAAGAATAATACAACACAGTGCCCAACCAAAAAGTATTTCCTTATTCAAAGCAAATGATAAATTGTGAAAAGTCACATTTTCATCTTTTCATTTTTTACTTGCGAAAAGGATTCACAAACATTAAATTAAAATCACATGTTATAAGACACATGAAATTTGAACTTGTCTAACACCTGATCAGCTAGAGGCTTCATAATGACTAAAACTGTATTGAACTTGTTTTTTAGTTGCTTTTGGGGCATGTTACTGTCATGGACGGCTGCCACTGGTTATTACTATAGCCTCACAGCCCTAGGGACATGGGTTGACTACCCAAGTTATGGTGGATTTTACACCTTTCTTCATGTAAATGTGGGTTTTCACTAGATATCCAGGATATCTCCTGCATTAGGTTAAAAGGTGACTCTAAAGTGTCCCAATGAACTGATACTGGATTAATTCCTGCCCTGATGTTGATGTTCCTAGAGTACAGCCCACCTTCATAAAACCCTGTACTAGAAAAATTAAATCTCATCAGGTATGCTATTTCTTTCTGACCACCTCAAATGAAATTCTAAATCCACAAGCACCCGATGCCGTATACACAGCACACACCTCTAAACAGAAGCTTCCATTGAACTTCCAGTTTTGCCAGCAGTTTCCATTATTGACCGAGATGGAGCCAGTATTCCAGTATGACTTGGTATGTGTGCCTTCTTTAACTTTACAAAGTGTCAACAGGTCACAAAAAGAGTAAAGTTCGATTTCTTTCCATCAACTGATGCACACAAGCATACCGTACATAAACAATTTCTGCTTTCACACAACCTACAGACAGAGCCCACCTTGAACTCTGGAATTTACAGCATGTTATACAGTAGGTATAGATTTTTGGCTATTAACAGTGCACCTAATTCCATCCACATTATTATTAATCCAATTAAATTTTAGAGCGTAAGGAGTCAGGGGCCCAGTAGTATCTGCCACAAAGCAGGAATGGACCATGTAAGAGGATGCCAACACACTCGCATTTGCATTGATTTAGAGTCACCACTTGACCAAAGGTTTGTGTCTTTGGGATGCAAGAAGAAAACTGCAGTATTAAGAGAAACCTGCACAGACCCGTGGGAGATGTGTAAACTCTACAGAAACACTGGGATTCAAACAATAACCTTCAGGGGTTGCGAAAAGTGCACAAGAATGGCAGCCAAGGAAAACACGCACGTCTATAAGGTAATTTTCTTCATATTTAAATGTTATTAAATTTACAGATAGCATTACATTGTGGAAATCACAATTCATTCGAATGTAGGATCAAAAGAAAGTTAAGATACATAAAATAATCACCTAAAGCCCCACAACCACTTTGCAGATTTATATGAAAAAATGTCCTATTAATGAGATGGTTCCTCACCAATTACACTATGAAAACATGAAAGTGAACACAAAAATGAGAGAAAGGCCTGGCAGGCTTATTTTAGAACCGCATTAATAAATTCTTGAAAATTTCTGAAAAATTTTTGCACCATTCCTTGGAAAGTTAGATTTTTGTCTAGATTTAGATTTTATAATGTATCACTTTCCCGTTAAGTTGTGGAGAGTGGGTTAGGAATTTTATAATTAAGCAAAATAAGTCAAAATACAAGTAATGCAGTGAATGAAACCATAATGAATGTGTTGTTACTTAATCTTGAGCCATTCAGTATTACTTCATTCACAATTCAGAATAGCTGTCTGATAGTATCTGACAAATAGTTCTCCAAAAAAATGGTTTTAATTTAGAAGAATCCTAAAACTTTGGACCTCGAAATTCTGGCGCTCAACGGTATCATTTAAAATTAAGGTCCCATCCAGAGATGATACCTATCGATGAATGAACCAAAAGCAAGGCATTAACAGAAGAATTTGAGTAAGATTTCCTTTTCAAGACTAATGAAACAGGCACAATTCCACACCTAAGACTAAAGATAGGAAAATAAAATTTTGTTCAATAATATGAGAAGTTATAAAGTAGGTAGTTTTTATTCTAATTGATGTGCTAGACTGCAAAACATATATACAATGAATTCTATCCACATACTGTAGTCTCTACTGTTGAGGGTATGTTACATTATTAAAAGACAATCTACTTTATCAGTTCCGTATGCACGTTGGATTTATAAAGACTGCACATAATCTTTAAATTATACTTTATTAAGAAAAGCATGGTAAAAGGCTTTTCCCAACTTGTTCCAAACTTTGAAATTTATTTCACACCAACATACTGATAGATAGCGGTCCTGCTACTGGGTTGATCCGCTTCTACGGCCCTGTCCAGGTCTCCTCGTGTAACAATCCATCTCCCGGTATCTCCTCCATGCTCTGGAGACCGTGCTGGGAGACACAGCAAACCTTCTTGAGACAGCATGTATGGATGTGCCATCCTGGAGGGGCTGGACTACCTGTGCTGTAGGTACAGCCTCAAGCTACCAGTAGTGACAAGGACACTAGCAAAACACAAAACTAGAGAAGAATCAATCAGTAATGATAAGGAGAGAGCAATTGTCTATGGAAAGCTCCAGCAAAACTGTTTCCTTTTTGGGGGTTTTCTTGCTGTTTTGATTTGCACCAAAGTAGCTGAAGTTGATTCACAATCGCTTATACTTCCTAACTGGACAGATTGATATCCATGAAGCCTAACTGACTGTTAGACTGTGATGACTAAGTGTTCCCTTAATTTTTTTCTGAGTATTTAGCTTATATTTTTTGAGCATTAAACCCAAATGAAGTAGATTTTTTAAAAATTAAAAATGTTCCCATCTTTTACTGTTTCAAATGTTTCAAACTCTTTTGAACTCTTCATTACATTTATAGTTATGGCACCCTTCTAACTATGAAATGTTAATAAAAGATAGCAGGCATTTCACTTTCAAGTAAAGTTAAAGTTGGAGTTTCAAATCTTAATTATGCAATTTTAGGATCATAATTATTTTTTCTGTTTCATAGTACAGTGCCTTACAATGATACCCCTGGTATATCTTCTAAAAATAAAGATCTGCTCTTCATTTAATTAGAATGCAGAGTATGAATACCAGCCTGAAAACTGCTTCTGTGGCGCCGGCACGTCCTGTTCATGTCTATTTTTTTCCCCCTGAGTACTCACATTCCAGTGACTTGTTTGCTAATTTAATTAAATACTCAAACTTGGCTTTACATGTGAAAGTGCAGGTTTGTGCACCAGTGTGCTTTGTGACTGACTGCTGCCCAACTCCTGGACCTGAACAGTGTGGCCTGGGTTGGGCATGAGTGAGCCCCAATCTCTGGACACAACTACTCCAAACAGAGTCCTGGGTTCAACTAAAGTATTTTACCTTCTTACAAGGTTTCTCCGTTAACAATTCTCCTTCTTCATCAATTCTTTATTAAATCCTTGTCTTTGTTCTCCATTCCTCTCAGGTGAGCTTTGCACAACTCCACTCCCAACTCTGACTCACCTGGGGTAGGTGGAGCACTCTTTTTTTAAACCTGGAGCTACAGCACATCAGCACTGTAACCTGGAAGCCCTTCTGGGTCGAGCAGAGCCTGACCCCAGCATGTACCTCCAGTAGAACTCAAAGACCCAATCAGGGCTTCCCAGCAGAACTACAAATCCCATGCAGTCCTGAGAGTGTCCAAAAGGGAACCATGCCAGAGGCATGCTTCCACTCAGTGTATTTGGGGAACAAATGGCCCCTGATGCAGTCTCCCTTTGTCCTTCCTCTATAATGGCCTCCTAGCCAGTGACGGTGACACATCCCAACCAAGCTGGGATGCCCATCCATCCACATGCTCCTGTACAACAGGTTTAAAAATGAATACACAGATAATAATATTTTAATATTTAAAACATAATTTTCTGTTCATTCAATTCAATTTACCATTATGCTACACCCATTCATTAAATAACTGCATAAATTGTGAAATTCACAAGAGTTTACATGCTACAGTTATTATGAAAAACAAATATACACTTAAATAAATATGCAAACATTATCAATATAATACAATAATATGATGCAGTAAAGAAGGTATTAAGATGAAATACATAATACGACAACATATACTACTGGTCAAAGTTTTAGAACATCACAGTTTTTCTGCACATTTAATCAGTTGAAATGCAGTGAATGACCTAAAATGTTGAAAAGGTAATCAGTACACTGCCAGAGGTTTCAATTTAAAGTTTAGATTAGCTAAAACTGAAAAAAGGAATTATCAGAATATTACAAATGGGCCTTCTTCTGGGTTACAACCTATAGATAATAATAATAATAATAATAATAATAATAATAATAGCCACCTAATAGGTTACGACCTACAGATGTTCATCGTGTAAGTTAAAGAAAACAATTTGCACTGGTGTCCCAACTTCTGTTGATTACTTAAAAACCCTGTGTCTGTCTTAAAGCAGAGTTGGAACAGATTGTGTTACTACACCCTCTGAAGAAAATATTACACTGTAGAAAGTTTTAAATTCCAGTGACAATGGCAAGAAAACAATTGGAATGAGACAGAGCTATAGTACCCTTAGAAGTGTAGGCCTTTCCTTTAGAGAAATTGCAAAAAAAAAAAAAAATCAAAATGTCAGGAGTACTGTGTAATACACAGTTTAAAGTCAATTGGAAACTGGAAGAAGCTCTGATAGGAAGAGATCTGGCAGATCCAAAGTCACGAACACAATCAGAAGACAGGTTTCTAAAGGTCACCAGCTTATTTGATAGACATATTTCCCCATTTATTAATTAATTTATTTATTCATTCCTTCTCACTTATTTCAGTAAAATAAGTAATCCACAAATAAATCTGAGTTATTTGTGTTTGTCAGACTTGTTCTTAAAGTTCACATATAGACAGCAAACAAGGTATGCAATTAAATCAGGACTCTGGAAGAACATCCCACTGTGCCTGACATCAATGCTGCTGTAGTGTCTGTGTAATCAATAGAAATTAAAAGTATTGTGCCTTCCCATATTGCTAGAACTATCATTCACAGTTGACTCCTTGAAAATGAGGTTTAGAAACCCATCAATCACAATATTTGACTCTGTAATATATAAAGCGCCATTCATCCATCCAGCAGCATCTCAGTTGCAACATATCATTTAAAGCAGCCTATCACATTCCAGACTAGACTCACATGAAAGAAGAATGAAGGCAGCTGTATACATATTGTTAAAATTCTAAACAGTTTGTGTCAGATTGTTAGTTTGTCCAGATTTTGGTTGCCTATGCCATCATAATTTTCTGTTTGTTTATGGTGAACACATACAAGCATTCAGACAATTGCAAGAAGATGATTAAATGTTTTCTATTCTTCACTTTTTAAAATCCCCATTAACAGTTGTAAGATGCTAGGGGTTGCTGTTTAAACACAACAGACAGACACACAGGACACAGGGTAAAAGCACAAAGAAGTATTCTTTAATCATTTTCTTCTTCTTAGCACACAGTGCCTCCAAAGCACCACAGCCACAATAAACACAATTACTGTAAATCAATAATAATCACAATACTTTTTCTCCTCCACACCTCCCAGCAAGCATTGTCCACCTCCTCCCGACTCAGGCTCGCTTGCTGGGTTCACAACAGTCCTTTATATAGTCCTTGACTTGGAAATGCTTCTGTCCTTCCAACCACGTGACTTGCTAGCACTTTCGGGTCTAATGAAGAACTGGCTTTTTCTTAAGCCCGGAAGTATTTCGGAGCTATGGATGAGGCATGGCTCCTCCGGTCCTCTCACAGTTCCTCTTTGCAGCACCTACACTACCCAACAAGGCTGAGAAACCTAACTCCAAGTCCCATGATACCCTACGGAAATCTGGAGCACCGCTACATTCCAGGGGAGCCGCTATCTAGCGTTTTGGGGGAGGCAGTGTCCAAAAGTAGCTGCCTCCCCCCCATACTTCCATCCTCAGGGCATCAAGGCCGCGTTGAGCTGCCAGCCGTCTATCATACAGTTTACAACATGCTTCTCGAAATAGTTTCTGGATAATTGTTCTTCACAAGAGCTTCCCCACTTTATTTTTCATTTACTGTATGTTTATGACATTTCAAGTTCATTCTTTATCAATACAAATTTCCTTTCTTCTTGCTACACTTATACAAACAGACTCCAGCCTTCTGAAAAAAGAATCAAAACCAAATCTGTACCACTTTGTTCATATTTTCATCGCTTTTCATGGTGAAAAACTAAACTGATTATCCACTATGAGATATTGAAGGTTATAATAACAGAATATAACGACATAGTCCATCTTGAGAGATGGTGTTATTTCTCTAGAATTATAAATAACAATGCTAGCAATCTCAGAGTCTTAGTCTGCTAAACCCAGGTCACTCAATGGAATGCCTTCAAAAAACTTTCTAGTGAAACTTGTGAGGCTTTTGCTGTATTTTTTAGTAAAAAAATTAATGTTATTATAATTAAAATAGTACATCCCCCCCCCCAATACTGATCCTCTTAAACCCCGGTACTCCATTATAAACAAATAAAATTCTTTCACCAGGATAGATTTACCTGATTTAAACTGAGACCATTCACCTGCGTCCTTGACCCAATACCAACAAGTTTTTTCAAAGAAGTATCTGGTGTGCTAATTGACAGTATTATTGACATATTAAACTCATCATTAGATATGGGGGTCTTCCCAGACTGTCTTAAGACTGCTGTAGTTAAACCCCTACTCAAGAAAAATAATTTTGACTTCTCTGTCTTTGAAAATTTTAGACCTATTTCTAACCTGCCTTTCTTAAGTAAAATCCTAGAGAAGGCAGTCATTATGCAGCTAAATGACAACCTCAATAAACCTGCTATTCTTGATAAGTTTCAGTCAGGTTTCAGAACAAATCACAGTACAGAAACTGCACTCGTTAAAGCAGACAATGACTTGCGGGTAAATGCAGACAGAGGCTGTTTATCTGTTCTCATCCTCTTAGATCTGATTTAGATCTTACCTGTGTTTCTGAATGGATGAGTAGTAATGTTCTCAAACTAAATAAGGAGAAAACAGAAAATTTAGTGATTGGCAAAAATGGGTGTAATGAGGTTATTAGAAATAAACTTGATGCATTAAGATTAAAAGTCAAGACGGAGGTAAAGAATTTAGGGCTAACTATTGACTCTTTACCTGAATTTTAAATCACATATTAATCAGATTACTAAGAGAGCATTTTTTCACTTAAGAAATATAGCAAAAGTTAGACCTCTTATAACATTGCAAGATGCTAAGAAATTAGTTCACGCTTTTGTTTTCAGTCTGCTAGATTACTGTAACGCACTCCTCTTAGGACTACCCAAGAAAGACATCAATCGATTGCAACGAGTGCAGAATGCAGCTGCTAGAATCCTAACTAGAAAAAGAAAATCTGAACACATCACACCAGTTTTGATGTCACTACATTGATTACTGTGTCATTTAGAATTGACTTTAAAATATTGCTTATGGTTTCCAAAGCCTTAAATAATCTGCTCCATCCTATATCTCAGAATGACTTTCACCTTACACTCCAAATCGTAACCTTAGATCTTCGAATGAGTGTCTGCTTATAATTCCAAGAGCTAAACTTAAAAGAAATGGTGAGGCAGCCTTCTGCTATTATGCACCTAAAATCTAGAGTAGCTTGCCAATAGCAATTTGCCAAGCTAATACAGTGGATCACTTTAAAACACTGCTAAAAACACATTACTTTAGCATGGCTTTCTCATAGCTTCAATTTTGTTTAATCCTGATGCTCTGTACAGTATATTCAATTAATTATCATTATCATTCATGGTGGCTCCGAAATCCTTACTAACCCATACTTTCTCTACTGTTTTTTTTCCAGTTTTCTGTGGTGGCGATCTGTGCCACCTTGTCAAAGCACTGTGATGTCCCTACATTGATGGACTAAAGTCCAGAAGTCCACATGACCGTCATCATCAAGTTCTTCCATGTGAACCCTGACTACAATGAGGACTGATTGAGGTCATTTATGTTAGGTGGAATGCCTAGAGGGGGCTGGGTGGTCTCGTGGCTTCAGAACCCCTGCAGATTTAGTTTTTTTTGTTGTTGTTTCAAATCGACAACCTCTTCCTGATTGATGTGCACTTCATTTGTCTGACAATTTCTGAACTACTTATATACATCTCAAAACAGGTTAAATTTGAATTTCAGCTCATTCAACATTTTTTACCCTAATATATAATCACACAAGACTTACTTTTTGTGGTGCAGCCATGTCTTTGGCTAGGCAGCAGTTTGCATGCTTACAGCAAAAACAGCAAGAGCAGGGTATTCAACCACAAGGATAAGGAGCAGTAAAATGCAAAATATTACCTAGATAAACCTTAAAATTTGCTTGTAAATAATACAAAAGTTTGGGGAAATTTGATATATTCTTCATATATTATATGAAAACTTTTGTTACTGAAAATTATTCTTATTCCTGCAAACTTTCTAAGAAAAACGAGGACAAAACATGGATTCAAGCCATTGCTTTGAAAGAAGTCATCAGAATGATTTTGAGCATGGTAAGCACAAAACCTGACTTGATGTTATTTTGGAAGAATTAAGTGGATAGGACTGGTGAGCTTTTTTGGACTGAATGGCCTGTTCTCAGATTGTTATAATGTTCTACAGCACAAGTGTGTTTATGTGTAAACCAGTAACACAAAAAAAGAGTGCATACTATTATCTCTTTATTTGTGCCTAGACAAATAGAAAGTCCAAAGCCTTTTTAGTTTTAATGATTTGCTGACAGAGCCCAAAACTCCACACTAGGGAATTATAAACATGGTCTGTAAAAAGGCCAATGACTATAACATATGGTATACACAGCAACAAATTACCAAAGAGAGTAAAAGCTTTTAAACATCATTACTGAAGGAAGTACAGTTGATATGTCAGATTTGATTACTCAAAGCGATATGGCAAGACCATAGCAGAGATGATCTCTGCCTTTGTTTGTATTTCCAGCCAAACTCTTTCAATAGCCTGACAAAATGAGTGAGAATAGCTGCTAGATGTTATGAAGACTAAACTAACTATCCACTATGAAATATTAAAAGTCAAAATAACAGAATACAATAACACTGTCCGTCTTGAGAGACTCTGTTATTTCTCCAAGATTATAAATGACAATGCTAGTAATCCCAGAGTCTTATTTTCTACAATTGATCACCTACTAAACCCAGGTAACTCACAGGAATGCCTCCTAAGTACTTCCAATAAAACCTGTGAGGCTATCGCTGTATTTTTCAATCAAAAAATTAATGATATTAGAAATAACATAGTATATCCCTCAAACACTAAGGATCCTCCTAAACCCCAGCATTCTGTTATAAACAAATTAAACTCTTTCACTAGGATAGATTTACCTGATTTACAAAAAATAATATCTCAATTAAAATCCTCCACCTGCGTCCTTGACCCAATACCAACAAGGCTTTTCAAAGAAGTATCGGGCGTGCTAATTGACAATATTCTTGACATAGTAAATTCGTCATTAGATACGGGGGTCTTCCCAGACTGTCTTAAGACTGCTGTAGTTAAACCCCTTCTTAAGAAACATAATCTTGACCCCTCGGCTCTTGAAAATTTTAGACCCATCTCTAACCTGCCTTTCTTAAGCAAAGTTCTGGAGAAAGCAGTCATTATGCAGTTAAATGACCACCTAAATAAACATGCTATTCTTGATAAATTTCAGTCGGGTTTTAGAATAAATCACAGCACAGAAACTGCACTCGTTAAAGTAGTAAATGATTTGCGAGTGAACGCAGACAGAGGCCATATATCTGTTCTCATTCTCTTAGATCTGAGTGCTGCATTTGACACTATTGATCATAATATTCTTAGAAATCGCCTTAGTCAATGGGTGGGCCTCTCTGGCAGTGTCTTAAATTGGTTTGAATCCTACCTGACAGGGAGAAAATTTTTTGTTAGTTGTGGTAATTACAACTCAAAGACACATGTTATCCGATTTGGTGTTCCACAAGGCTCTATCCTGGGTCCGCTGTTATTCTCAATCTACATGCTTCCGTTAGGTCAGATTATCTCAGGGCACAACGTGAGCTACCACAGCTATGCTGATGACACACAGCTGTATTTATCAGTAGCACCTGATGACCCCGATTCTATTGACTCACTAACATAATGTCTGACTTGTATCTCAGAATGGATGAATAGCAACTTTCTCAAGTTAAATAAAGAGAAAACTGAAATCTTAGTGATTGGCAATAATGGATACAATGAGGCTATTAGAAATAAACTGGATACATTAGGATTAAAAGTCAAGACGGAGGTAAAAAGCTTAGGGGTAATTGTTGACTGTAATCTGAATTTTAAATCGCATATTAATCAGATCACTAGGACAGCATTTTTTCACTTAAGAAACATAAGTAAAGTTAGACCTCTTATATCACTGAAAGATGCTGAGAAATTAGTTCACGCGTTTGTTTTCAGTCGACTAGATTACTGTAACGCACTCCTCTCAGGACTACCCAAGAAAGACATAAATCGTTTGCAACTAGTGCAGAATGCAGCTGCTAGAATCCTAACTAGGAAAAGAAAATCCGAACACATTTCTCCAGTTCTGATGTCACTACACTGGTTACCTGTGTCATTCAGGATTGACTTTAAAATTCTGCTTATGGTTTATAAAGCCTTAAATAATCTCGCCCCTTCTTATATATCGGAGTGTCTGACACCTTATATTCCAAATCGTAACCTCAGATCCTCAAATGAGTATCTCCTTAGAATTCCAAGAACAAAACTTAAAAGAAGTGGTGAGGCGGCCTTCTGCTGCTATGCACCTAAAATCTGGAATAGCCTGCCAATAGGAATTCGCCAGGCTAATACAGTGGAGCACTTTAAAACACTGCTGAAAACATATTACTTTAACATGGCCTTTCTATAACTTCAATTTAACTTAATTTAACTTAATCCTGATACTCTATATGTTCAATTTCCTCATAATAACTATTCAGGGTAGCTCTACAATCCGTACTGACCCCTACTCTCTTTTCTGTTTCTTTTTCCGGTTTCTTTGTGGTGGTGGCCTGCGCCACCTCCACCTACTCAAAGCTTCATGATGCTCCAACAATGATGGATGGACTAAAAGGCAGAATTCTACGTGACCATCATCATCAAGCCTTTCCGTGAGAACCCTAAATCCAAAGAGGACTGTTTCATTTATGTTAGGTAGAATGCCCAGAGGGGACTGGGCAGTCTCATGGTCTGGAATCCCTACAGATTTTATTTTTTTTTCTCCAGCCGTCTGGAGTTTTTATTTTGTTTTTTCTGTCCCCCCCTGGCCATTGGACCTTACTCTTATTTGATGTTAATTAATGCTGATTTATTTTGTTTTCATATTGTGTTTTTTATTTTTCTATTCTTTATTATGTAAAGCACTTTGAGCTACTGTTTGTATGAATATGTGCTATATAAATAAATGTTGTTGTTGTTGTTGATGAGCAACAGAGTTGGAGATGTGCATGGTTTTTAAGACAGTAGCCAGAAAAAATGAGATTTCTAAACAGACTGTGGATTACTATGAAAAACCAGAGGAATTAACCATGAGTTTAATTTAATTTACCTTTGTTGTCCACAAGTGGAAATTTACTTTGTTCTAGTCAGCAACGTACAAGAGCACATTCCTACAAATAAGGCATGCAGTAAAATACAAATTAATGGCATATTTATGTGTATTAAGGACAGTAATCTAGAAAAGTTGTGTTTTCCATTAAAAATTAATTTGAACTGCTTATAAGTTTTATTGTTATCAGTATCACTTCTACTTGATTACATTTTTAGCAAGTGTCACCTCCCAGAAGGTAAAACTTGGAAACAATTATTTACAGTGTGTCTGGTCCTTTATGTTCTTAACACTAGAATTACCAGAACCTACGAAAAAACGTGCAGATCCGGCCCACCTTAAATCCATTCGCACCTCTCCATCAGCGTCTTTTGTCCTGTAAATGTGCCGATAAAGACAAATAGCAAGCAGCCTGCTATTCAATCCCCCCACCACCGCAGAACGTGCACAAAGTTCTCCCAGCTCATGTCTTGATTATATGGGAGTGAAGTGCTGAAGTTTTAGAGTGGAAATAATAGATCGTTATTTGGAACACATGCATTTCATGTGTGTTCCGTTTCTACAATAATCTGTGTAAACACATTGTTAAAACAGAAACTTTTTCATATTTTAGTAGTAAATAACAAAATGTTGGCATAAACTATATAATGTGTGAAGCCTGAATTCAAAACATCAAATAAACACTTTCACAAAAGGAACAAGAATAAGACAACACCTTCCGTGGCGTACCGGTAAGATTTGCTGACTTGTAATCAAGAGTTCCCGGTTCGATCCCGACTGCCTCCTATATTTGCCATTTTCAGGAGTGAGCTGCTCTTATTGTTAATATTATACAGTACACACACACATTTGGTTTGTGTCTGTAACAAACGGTGTACATTTATAGTACCTGTAAAAGTTACCTTTGTTTTCACTTTTATTCTCTCAGTCACGATCACATTACATACTACCGCCCTAGCGATCTGACTCTGTTACTTTTTATTTGACACTGGGAATAACCGTAGATGTGAGTGGTGTTTTGAGGCAATGGAACTGGACATTCTCTGATCTGGAGGGATAAAAGCTGACACACAAACACTGGTGAATCTGCCTTATTCATATCTCACTGTCACTTGATTTTTTTTTATTCAGTTTTATTGAGTGTTCCTGCTCATGCTAAATTGGTATGCAGCTTATGGTCTATGATGTCAAAGCCGAACTGACAAAAAAAAACAGAGACATAGGTATATATGATATTTGGAATTATTCATTTTATGACCTGTATAGTACATTTCATAAAACATTGTGGCACGGATGCAATATTATTCATATTCATTCGTATAACATCTTGCGTTTGTAATCTGTGACCGCATGCTATTTATTTATTTTTTTCCTGATCTTGCCAGTCTCCATGTTGCTGTATGGTGCTGTTTCTTTTGTACTCCAGGACATGCAGAGGACAGAATAGTACAAAGGAGGTCAGTTCAGTGTTATATACAATCATCAAATTCAAATATTAACAGTTCACATACACCTGATCTGTCCTTTCTACATTTACGACATGTGCACCTGTTGCAATGCGCACACTTCTCTCTATACTATGGTTCCTATTACATTGAAAGGGCACCTGACACTGACTCAGTTTACTTTCCTGGGGAAAGCGGCTGTCTTGGATGCTGGCGCTATTTGTCAACAGAAGGCAGACTCCAGTAGGATTATTTTCCTCAGTTTATTTTTGTTAGTCACCAAAAACAGTCTAGGAGTGATAAAGTCCATACGTTCTCAATCTGACAAAAAAGAATTACTGAGAGTCGCTAACAAGAGCACAAAAGCTACACCACAGCCAAATTGAGATGTGAAGCGTTATGGAGTTTTAAAACAAAATTAGAATATAAAGCACTAAACCAACACTTATTCTCGGTTCAAATATATAATCTTGATCAAAGGCTTAAAAATGCTGCCTTGGAATTTATATACAGTACATCTCTTCATGATGTGGATCATGGTGAATCCTTGTGAGCCATTAATTGGTCTTAATATGTTCAGCTTGCAGTAGTAGTGAAATTTTCCCTTAGAAGCAATATAATATGCATAAGAATCTAACATGCAACTTCTGTGGCATCACGGACTGTTAACATCCATCCATCCATTAATTACTCCACTTTCTGAACCCATTAAATTCAAATGTATGGTTGCAGGGATGCACGACTGGTTGAAGAAAGAGAATAATAAGGGTGATGCAGGCAGAAGTTGAAACTGGGAGAGTAAAAGAAGGACAAAACATCAAGTCAAGTCAAATCAAGTTGGGGAGATGCACTGGTACAGTGTGTTGCCGTACCCACTACACGACGAAACAACTCGGGATCCCATTTGGCAACCCCCCAGGCAGACACGCGGTCCTGTCCCACCCTCCGGAAATGACCCTCTATCTGCCGCAGCCAGGTGTTACATGGGTGACCCCTTGGCCTGGTCCAGCCAATCGGGTCCCCAACAATGAGGATCTTATGAGCTGGATCACCCTCGGGGAAACGTGCCACATGGCCATAATGCCGTAACTGACGCTCCCTCACAATGCAGGTAATGTGCCTCATTCGGGACTCCATGAGCAACCGCTTATTCGACACAAAGTCAAACCAATGGTACCCAAGGATTTTCCGGAGAGACACAGTACCAAAGGAGTCCAGTCTTCCTCTCAGGTCACTGGATAGCGTCCATGTCTCGCAACCATATAGCAAGACAGGAAGCACCAGGACTCTAAAGACTTGGACCTTTGTCCTTTTGCATAGATATCCGGAGCGCCACACACCCCTTTCCAGCGACCTCATGACCCCCCATGCTGTCCCAATCCGTCTACTGACTTCATAGGAAGAGTCACCAGAGACATGAATGTCACTGCCAAGGTAAGTAAACCTCTCGACAAGTTCGACACTCTCTCCACAGACAGACACACTGCTGATGGCTGTACCCAATAGGTCATTAAAGGCCTGGATCTTGTTTTTTTCTTGGACACGCAAGCCCAGACACTCAGACAAAACAACAAATTCCAAAAATTAAAGTGAATTACTAAAAATCCCTAACACTTTTTTCACTGAACACAATGATGATTATTTGGCTTGAATCTAAAAACTTGGATGTCAACACTAGTATGCTGACATTTTAGTGATGACAAGATGGAAGTCACATGTCACATCACTGGTAATCATGGTGGTAGTACCAGGACATCATTACTATCGACTACTAAGTACAATGAACAAATCAAACTGGTAACGTGATGCCATCACCAGAATACATTTTTAAAAATAATGACAAAGTCAAAACTAATATAAAATGCAGGGAAAATACTACAGAAATTCATATTGGTTAAAACAAAATTCAAAAATTTAAAAGAAATATTGCTTCATTTGTGGTAGCAAGTAATGCTCATAAGGAGGTGGCTTGCATAAAAAAATGATTTACTGTTTTAAGCTTATTAAATGGCATTGGGCAATAACTGTTACTATATTTTTCATTAAAATGACTATACTTTTGGCAAACAATTCCTGTAAAACACAAGCTGAATAATATATGAGTGTCATTTTTGAATAGCTGAATTAAGTTCAAAGACTAAATGCCAATTCGGGACCATTTCTGGTGTTATATTTGAACACTAACAGTACTCACACAGAATCACACAGAATAAAGCAGTGTTAAATATCGATCCACTCTGTAATCCTCAAAGACCTGAGGCTATTCTTAGAACATTGGGAGAAGCCATTCTGGATGGACTAGCATTCTATCATAGAATATACTCATACAAATGAATAACTCCTAAAATAAGGCCAATTTATTGTCATCAGTTTACGTAAATCAAATGTCTTTAGAGATACTGGAGTAAAAAAAAAAATAAAAAAGGGTCTGAATAATACCTCCACTCAAAAACAGAGATCACGCCAGGATATGTAAATGAAAATAACTATAGTCTTAACCCATCAAACCCTAGTTAAAAACTGTATAAATATAAATGTAAATTGTGGGACATAAATTATTGTTAGGACCTGTACAGGGTTGATTCTTGCCTCACATTCGTTGCTTTCAGGATGGGCTCCAGCTTTCTGTGGCCTTCTATTGAAAACATTCAGTCAACAGACAGTTTCCATTTTTTCCAAGAAAAATTACTATTAGGGTGAACGTCCTAAACATTATTTTGTTTGCTAAATATAGGTGTTAAATTTACGGACAAACTGTTTGTTAAAAGAATAGAAATTATGCTATAATATTTGAAATATGAAAGTGGACTTGTAACGGCAGAAAATCATCATATCTCTGACATACTGTATGTTTAATATAATAAAGGTATATACTTCAGCAGCAACTGATCCACAGAATGTTTTGCTGTCTTTGAAGGCAAAAAAATAATTTTAATTAAAATGAGTTAGTTATTTTCTGCATTATGTTAACTTGTGTTTGGACATAATATTTAGATAGATTTAACTTCCGTAAACCAACCAACAAGCTTCATTTCATTTAAGTAACATAAATAAAGATTTCTTAATTTAAGGATGCAGTTCCAGATAGACGTGCTTGTTATCTCATGCCATCTATTCACTTAAACAGTCGGAGAATCAGAAAACTTTACTTGAATAACACTGCTGTATGCAGGTGACATGGTGCTTCATATTACTGACCCATGCTCATCGGTATCATAGGTACTAAATGAACAGGGAAAGTTGTAAAGTGTCAGGGTACAAGATTAATATGAATAAGCAGCTATTACTTTCTGTTAATAGCTTTGGTCATTAGCAGTTTTCTTTAATTGTCTCACAGCCATTCACTTATTGGAATTATAATTAGACAGCAATTTAAACACTTATTCAAATTTAACTTTAACAACCTGACAAAATGTGTTAAACCAGACATCATCAACCGGTCATGTTTTCATTTCACACGAGCTAGTAGATGTCTGAAAAATGAATATTTTCCACAAATTTTTATATAATTTCTAATTAATTCTAATATATATCAACAAATCCATCTTTATACACTGGTCACAATGGAGACTTAGTTTATTTGGATTACAAATCAACCTTTAAACTCTGGATGCAATGGTAACTTCATTTATTTGTATTACAAAGAGGCATAGATAAAAAAATTAATCCTGCAGTAATCTAAAAAGAGTGGGGGTGGTTTTGTTTACTCTAAAATTTGATAGAAAGGAACTTAAAGCCATGTTGATTTACACAAAGAAGAAATCCTGCACTAAATCCTCCCTTAACATTTTTGCTCTGTGCCCCAATTACTCTTAATTGCTACCAGAACACAATACTGTATCAGTGTGCAGGAAACACTTTAAGACAGAGATGGTACTATCAATTCCACTTTTACTAGACAATAATATATTTCCTGCCTTCTTAAAGTACACAATATTTAATAAGTGGAATAGACAATTTATTTGCATTCTTTAAATACTATAGCCATACATTAAATCTGAGCTTTTGTCAAAATTTTTATTATACACAAGGTAAAAACCTTGGTAAATTTAACTTCACAAAGCTTCTCAATCTTCCCTAACCATCTACCTATAAGCTCTAATTCTACAACAAAGATACCGGCATTATTTGCAAACAACACCAGTACTCTCAATAAAGTGATCCTCTGTAGAAAATCTGCAGAAGCATTGGCTACAGAACCTTTCAGTCTGATTTTTAGACATTAAATATAAGTAAGGTTAGACAAAATCCACTTTGGTATGGTACTAGGGTGTTGTACCGTGTTAGCCATTATGAATGTAGTGAGAAGTCAAGAAAAATGACACCTTTTATTGGCTAACTAAAAAAGATTACAATATGCAAGCTTTCGAGGAAACTCTTTCCACGTCTTTTTTTTGATATCACAGTATTTGAATTCGTGTCTTTGTTTCTTGGTTTCTGATTTGCATTTTACGCTCTGTATTGAACAATTTGGTCAGTTCAATCTCCTAGTTTTGTCCTCTGCCTGTTTTGGACAACGAGTTTCTTACGACCGCTTTCCTCTTCTGTTCCCTTGCTGACAGAACATAATAAAAAGTATTTATTGTGATTATCTCATTGTTCCCTTTGTAACTGAAATGGGTACAAATAATACAGAATGTCTTAGTTAAACAGGAAGGCACTGTTCAAAGTAAGTCCACAAGAAGATAATATCACACACAAGAATACATTTTGTTTTCCTGCTACAAACCACACCCTAAACAATGAGTCGCCATGTGCCTTCTAGAAAACAAAATGGCATCACAGTAATAACAGCAAAATTCAAAACGTAACAATAAAATTAATAAAGCTCAAGCAAAAATATTACTAGAATATTCAAAAACAAAATAGAAAAATATTAGACCTTTTAGAAAAATTTTAAACACTCTGCAAAAATATATGAACTTAATACTAAGAATTACAACAAATGTGTTTTAATAAAGCTTAAAATTGTTTAGCAAATAGAGCTCTCTTGACTTAAATGTTTTGGGAATATTTTGTTTAGGCACTATTTGAGTAAAATTTTTGTTTACCTAGGGATCACAATAATTGCTAATACTATAACAGCTCTCTCTCTCTCTAATGTACACACAGCACCCCATATTGACAGACAATATGTCTGTCAATATGGGGTGCTGTGTGTACATTAATGAGGAAAAAAATTAATGTAAATGATTTTAGCAAATGGCTGCAATATAACAAAGAGTGAAAAATTGAAGGGGGTCTGAATACTTTCCGTACCCACTGTATATATATATATAAATATAATATATGTTGCATAGTTTATTGTCAAATAATGCAAAGAGTACGCAACACATGTTTCGCCCCCCTAATGTGTACGCCTGATGAGCCCAAATGAGGGCGAAACACGTGTTGCGTACTCTTTGCATTATTTGACAGTAAACTATGCAACATTCCATGTTCTGCTTCTCACAACTGAAGAGGGCACTGTGGCGGATGTTAGCCGAATGGCAGACCAATCACACCAATCAGGTCGGGACTCAGACTACGAATGCAATGAATATATATCTATACTAATAAAAGGCAAAGCCCTCACTGACTCACTCACTCACTCATTGACTGACTGACTGACTGACTGACTGACTCATCACTAATTCTCCAACTTCCCGTGTAGGTAGAAGGCTGAAATTTGGCAGGCTCATTCCTTACAGCTTACTTACAAAAGTTAAGCAGGTTTCATTTCAAAATTCTACGCATAACGGTCATAACTGGAACCTGCTTTCTTCCATATATTGTATATGGCCATAGCCTGCAGGTCGGTCGCCGTGTGAGGCGGAGTTGCGTCCCGCGTCATCACGCCTCCCACGTAATTGAGTGTCTGCCCATATAAGGTAAATATTCGCGGGTGAAGGACTGTGCTTAGCATATTCATAAGTGCAGCTACTGCGGAAATCAGCACGCCTCCCATGTAATTGACTGCCTGCCTGCAAGCAAGAGAGAGCGAGAAAGCGTGACACACACACACACACAGAGGCAGCGCGAGAGAAAGACAGATGCACACACACAGAGGCAGTGCAAGAGAAATAGCGCGACACACACACAGGCAGCGCCAGAGAGATAGCGTGACACACACACAGGCAGCGCCAGAGAGATAGCGTGACACACACACACACAGAGGCAGTGCGAGAGATGGACGCAGACACACAGGCAGTGCGAGAGAGAGCTGGACGCATTAAGGTAGGAAGGCAGTTAAAGAATACACTGGTCTTGATTTTGTTTTCACTTCTGTTTCCAGCGATCTGTTCGTAGCGTGCATTGTTGCAAAGTTATTTTTCTTGGTGGTTTATTAAATTACGGATTTTTTCAAATGTTCATTTTTTCCTGTGCTTAAAACTCATTAAAAAAAGTGCTTTTAGTCAGCGGTTGGTAGCGCTATAGTGCAAACTATTGCAGTGTTAGTTTTCTCTGTTGTTCAAGGTTTTCTCAGTGTTATTCAATGTTTTTACATTTAGTTCACTATTATGCTGTGCATTCTATGGTATAATTATATTTGTGCTTAAAAACTAAAAGAATATATATTTACATACAGTTTGTATGGTCTGGAATGGATTAAATGTATTTACAAACAATCCTATGGGGGAAATTGCTTCAGTTCACGACCAAATCGGTTTACGACCAGAGTTTTGGAACGAATTATGGTTGTGAACCGAGGTTACACTGTACGGGGAATGCCTGTTAAACATCTTAGATTCACGAGTAGCGATTGGGGTGGTGAGATGTCTATCGAGGTGATCACTGTAATATTTATATGTCATTGAAATGTATTATTATCAGGCATGGTTTAGGCACCTATGTCATCAGGAAGGCACCAGAAAAAGGGACCTCAAGGTTACTATTATGGAAGTTAATTTAGAGCACGGATGCCGTGAATGTCAGAGCTGTAATAGATAAAGTTCCCTTGCATACTTTAAAAGAAAGTATCACCATCATTTCATTTTTCACAATTTGTGAAAACAAGACATGGTGTCAGAATAGAGGACAGTCATGGATTTTGTTGGAGTTTCCTCGCCACGAATTGACTGGGATTCTCTTAACCTGCCGGGAGAATGCAAAAAGTTCCGAGAGCACGTGGAGCTGATGTTTTCTGGCCCGCTAAACAGCAAAGACGAGAGTGAGAAATGCAGCTACCTGCTCCTGTGGACTGGGGAAAAAGGAAAAGACATTTTTAACACATTGACTCTCACCCAGGAGGAAGCCAAGGTACTGAAAACTTATTATGACCGCTTTGAGGTGTTTGTCATGCCTAAGACAAATATGATATTCATGAGATACAAGTTTAATGAGAAGACACAGGGTATAATTGAGACTTTTGATCACTTTGTAACGGAGTTAAAATTGCTGGTGAAGGACTGTGCTTATGCAAACGAAGATGAGATGGTCAGGGATAGAATAGTGTTTGGCACAAACTCAGCGAAATTGCAAGAGAAATTTTTAAGTGCCGGGTCTGAGCTAACATTAAATAAAGCCGTGGACATCGCAAGATCGCACAAGATAGCACAAACACAGCTGATAACCTTCGATGCATGTACTCCGAGCGGCTCACGTGAACTGACTGTGAAAGCAGTACGCAGACAACAAGCAAAAGCACCAAAGAGCGCTGAATGAAAAACGCATTACACAATTGAGAAGGCAGCAAAAGAATATGAAGCAGGTGACGCATACAAGCATATTCATAAGTGCAGCTACTGCGGAAACAAAGCACACGGTGGAAAAAGTCAATGTCCAGCTAAAGGAAGACAGTGTATAAAAATGTGGTAAATTGAACCACTTCGCTAAAGTTTGCAGGACTGGGAAAGGTAAACCCATGCATGCAGTGTGTGATGTCTCAGATAAAGAGGAAGACGAGTTGTTTATTGATGCAGCAAGAAAGGAACAACCCTCTGAATCTGAACAAGCCTTTGTAGACATATCAATAGGAAAGCAAGGTGTAAAGCTTAAGTTTAAATTAAGTTCATAGACACGCTGCCGCTAAATATTCGCAGGCAGATCCACAACTTAATACTGGGAATGCCTGTTAAACCTCTTAGATTCACGAGTACCGATTTGGGTAGTGAAAACTTCGATGAATGAAACCTGTTATCTTTACAACGGTTGACAAACACGGAATATAACTTGAACACAACACATCCTCCAAATACAAACCTGATTGAAAGAAATAATGATAATCAAATCCTTGATAACAGCAACACTCATAACAGTCACAAAACAATTATATTGACAATCATGTTACGTTATTTTTAAAATGTTTCCTTTTCTTTTTCATAACTTCTTTAACACACTACTTCTCCGCTGCGAAGATCCAACGTCTGTCTGTCTGTCTCCATTTTTCACAAGAGAACTATTTAATGTATTTTTATTTGTATAATTTGCTTGAACATTTCTGTTGATTTTGCGTTTTCTCTCATCGTGCTAAGTATCATAGTTCACTTGCGTTACCGATTGATTTGCACGAAGAGAGAGGCTGCCTGGGGGGGCTCCTCACTCACGTGCCAGCCTCTGTACAAGTCGCTGTACCTTTCGCCATGTGTTGGAGTGTACCTTGCCTCCGCTTAGCTAGCAATACCAGTTTGTTCAACAGACATTATCTTCTACAGATTGTTAAGGAGTAACGTTTGATGTTTTTGAGAGAGAGATTAGAACTACGTGTGTTTTAGAGGGTAGCCGCTGTTTGCCTAAGATATCACGGTCATGTGCTTTTCTCCCCACGCAGGGGGCACTCTCCCGTTAGAGTTGAACACAAACAGAAACAATGCCAGCATTTGACATTGTAGCTTTCCTACCTTCCACTTGGCCAGAATTACATTTTTTTACTACTACGTGGGTGGAGCAGCAGGGGACAGCTAGTTTATAATAACGTCCAACAGGCCATTGCTTCTTAGTGCCCATTCTGGATATCATACTACCAAATTGCTAGCACACCGATTAATCTTATTCAACTGCAGGAAACCCAAAACACCTTCAACAATACAATGGAAAACAGAGGTTCTGATTTAATGAAAATTTCAAAAAATAATTTACAAGAAACAGTTTAACGGTTTATTGGAATCGGATAGGTATTCATTAATAATGTTGTTAAGTATCTTCACATCTTGAACCATAGCTGACCTTTGGGGTATTTCAGTATCACCTAGTGATTACTTCATATTATTTCTGTCATTTTATTTCCTCCCTAGATGGCTGGTGTAAAGGGCATCTGATCCAAATAAAATGTAGTACTTTATATCTTAATGATTGTGCATGTAATAATACAAATAACCATAAAACAACAAAGTTATCTTATTTTGTCAAGTTAAAAACAGTGCAGGGACTCCAGATTTAGTGGATTTATTTCCACAGGTGTCAATTGCAGAGTACAAATTTACTGATGAAAGCAAGTCTTTTTTTAGAAATCTTTTGCTTTTGGCAAATTCTTTTAATCTGTGTAACATTGTTTTGACTTTGGCTGTAATAGCAGCATGGTACTTACTGATGGTAATTGTCACAGTGTGCTAATTATTTTCCTCTTATTCCTTAAGTGCATTTTTCTGTCATTTGCGCCATAAAAACCATAATCTGTGCTTACAGCTTTTCTGGGAAGATCTTCCTTTTACAATACAGTTGTCAGTGTTGTGATATTATTTGATTAATAGAAACCGGAATCTCATCTAAGACCGCAAGTATGTATAGCATTCTTTTCTCAACTTATTTGAATAACAATTTCATTGTCCTACAGGTGTACAGTTTTTGTCTACGAGTAGGTCTTTTTGTCTCATTCTGGGTTTAGACATGTTGAGTTTCGATAAGACAGTGTTTTCTTCCTGTATATTGAAATTCCGGTAACGGCACGTACTTTGGCTAACAAAAAACTAATTTTGAATTTGAACTTGTCTCTCTAGGCTGGCAACTCGGTAATTCTCACTACTGTATTCCCCATTTATTTATTTACTTAATGTTTTCTGTCCTTGAGGTCAGATCCTTTCCATGTTCCTATTGTCAGTTACTTCTCTGTTTAGCTAGAGACAGGAATGCAGAAGTCATGTCACATGCTCTTCAGAAAAGGTAATCCACTTGAAGCTAAGCATATTCAGTCCTGACCAGTACATGGATGGAAGATCTTCAAGAAAAAAGCTTGGGCTGCTGATGAAAAAGTTGTTGGTGTGGTCAGCAGAGGGCACTTGACCTGTGGTCTGTAAGTGGATCCCAATTGAAACAACTGTAAAACTGAGGTCACGACTCACTGTGGTCAAAGATCCCTTTGCATCTTTTTTAAAATGTAGGGTGTTTTCTTATGTCCTGGTTAAATTGTCCATCATTGACGTGGTCATTCTAACACTCTATTTGTCCCATATTCCTTATAATAATAATAATAATAATAATAATAATAATAATAATAACAACAATAAATAAGTTTTATTTATGTAGCACGTTTCATACACTCAAGGACACTTTACAGTTCAATAAAGACATTAACAAGACAATAGAAATTACATACAACAAAATGAATAATACTCATTAAAGGTTTTTTAAAGGAGTTTGAAATGAATAATAGTTTTTTCCACCCATAGTTACTAACCTGTATTTAGGTACAATGAGTAAGTTAGTGTCCGATGATCTTAATGCACGGGCAGGACTGTAAGGAAGCAGCAACTCAGACAGATAATGAGGTGCTAAACCATAAAGGGCTTTAAAGGTGAGAAGAATACTTTTATATTTGATTCTTGAATAAACTGGTAACCAATGCAAATCACAGAGGACAGGAGTGATGTGAGCAGATTTTGTAGTGTTTGTAAGTAGACGAGCAGCAGAATTTTGAACATTTTGTAATCTATTCATATATTTAGTCGGGAGGCCATAAAACAATGCATTGCAATTGTCCAGGCGGGTAGTGATGAAAGCATGAATGAGTGTTTCAGTATCCTTCACACTGAGGAAAGAATGCAGATATGTAATGTGAAGATGAAAAAAAGCTGTCCTATTGAGCTAATGTGTGGTTGAAAAGTAAGAGGCTGATCAAAGAGGACACCCAAATTACGGACCGATGCTGGAGGTTCAACCAGGATCCCATTGACATCAATTTTTAGCCCACGAAGTGTAGAGAGTGCAGATTTGGTACCAACTAATAAGATTTCTGTATTCTCAGGATTAAGTTGTAAAAAATGATCTGTCATCCAATGATTGATTTCCCGACTGCAGTCAGTCAGTGCAACAGGTTAAGATGTTGCAGTTGCTTCAACACTTATATAAAGTTGTGTGTCACCGGCATAGCAGTGGAAGCTTAGACCATACCGACCAATAATCTTACCTAATGGGAGCATATAGATGTTAAAGAGGTTTGGACCTAGAACTGACCCTTGAGGTATTGTGTGAGTGAAGTAGTGGCAGATTTGTGTTCCCTAATGAAGACATAATACTGGCGATCACTGATGTATGATGTGAACCAAGAAAGAGCTAACTTATTAAGTTATAAGTTATTGGCTAACTATCTCTCACCCCTTTACCACCTAATGATTAATGTATGATGAGTGTACTGGTGCAAAATGGCTGCTGTTGCACCATCCAGGTGGATGCTGCACATTGGCAGTGGTTGAACTGGCCCCCTCCTCTCCATGTAAAGCTGTTTGGTTGAGTGTCATGAAAAGCGCTATATAAATGCAATGTCTCTATTCTTCTTCTACTATAATTTCGATTTTTACTGCAGTCATATATTTGTCAGTTTAATACTTTAGTCTTTGTTTCTGAAAAGCATATACTGATGCTACATGATGTTAGTAGCAATAAATAAAATAAATATTCTTTATTACATTTGTTTTTGCTAGATGGTAAAGGATGATATGAGACAGCACACCTTAACAACATATACATGTAATAATAACAATAAATAGAAAAGAAAGGAACAACAGAATGTTATTTTTGTCAAACAAAAAACAGCACAGGAACTTGATTTAAATATTTGTTCCCACTGGTGTCAAGTGTAGAAAGCAAATCAATTGATGAAAACAAGTGTTTTTAAATTATTTTGCTGATAAAATCCAATAAAACTACTGATGCTTTTACATATATGTAACAAGGTTATTACCCAATAAATAAATTGTATGAGACAAGTTAAAATGCTTTGCATGTTGTTCAAAGAAATTACAAAAGGAAGGCCATACAATTATTTAGATTAGTCCATGTTTAACAGGTGCTTTTCAACATGTGCACATATGCGCTGTAATAATGTACATTCCCCACTTACTACCATATAATTACTGCAATGTGTAATCTGTCTGACCTGGCAATCTGTCTATTACTCTGACCAAAACAAGAAGGTCACTACATAAGAAAAACTTATTGCAATAAATTTTTACACTCTTTAGTATCTTATTGTGCCTTTTTACAATTTCTTTTAATCTGTGTAACCTTTTTTTGACATTGGCTATAATAGCAGCATGGTGCTTATTCGTGGTAATTGCCACAGCGTGCTGATTATTTTCCTTTTATTGCTAAGTGCATTTTTCAGTCATTTGCGTCATAAAAACCATAGTCTGTGCTTAAAGCTTAACTTGGAAGATTTTCCTTTTACAATACAATTTTCTTTCCACCATCTGAAAAATTCTTAGAGTGATATTCTTTGTGCTGTAATTTCCTGTAATACAGATGATAGCTACTGCATAGTTAAGCGTGTTATGGTAGCAGATTTATGAGAGGAAGTTCTAACTATAAGACAAGAGGCAAGCCATCAAGAGACCTCAAAAGAAGTAACATGTTCTGACCTAGGGAAGTGTGAATTGTGCCTAGAATTTTTCAGAAAATAGAAAATTTGCTGTCTGAATCATCAAAACTTAAGAATTAAGTGGAGCAAGCTCTGGGTTTTATTGTATTGTACCTGTCAGTGAACGCTGGGCATATTCAGATGAAACTGAACAATTTCATTTTAATTGGCTGTGTCTGTAACTTTATTCTCTAATTGACACTTTTCACAAGCTGTATTGATCTTCATTCTACTGTACAGACAACTCATACCATCAATCAGTTTACTTGTTACTTGTTTACTTATGCAAACCTTTTCAATTTTGCTACTTGCATATTATCTTGTATTGAATCCTGTCTTTTCGCATAGAGGAATAGTCTTGTCCACAACCAATTCAATTTCAAACCTGCTTGATTTATTACAGGACTCCTATATTCATTTGTAAATGACCACTTGATAGACCTGTTACTAGGATATTATGTAAAACAAATGGTAATTAAATAATTCAGTTTATTAGTTTTCTAACCCTCCTTATTTGAGCTCCCTGTTAGGACAGGAAGTGGCTCTGTATGGGCTGTGAGAACACTGCCGGTTGCACTCCTACTATCACTCAGAATTTGTAGTTTAGAGGGCTCAATCAACCTAACTTGCATGCATTTGAGATACTGGAAGACACTGAAGTAGCCAAATGAAATCAAGACGGACTTGCAGAGAATGTATAAACTTCTCATCTATAGAAAAAAAATTGTAAGCTGTTTGAATGTCTGTTTGTTTGTTAATCTTACAAAAACAGCTGAACTGATTTTCACAAAATTTTGCATTTGCTTTTATATGTTCTATCAAGAAGGGGGGTTATAATGGGAGCAGAGTATTTTTAAAAAATAGTGCCATTGTGGGCACTACAGTTCCCATCATTCAGCCTGAGTACATTGGGGCTAATGCAAGAATATCATCATCAGCAGGTTCAATGGTTTTGTAGCGGCTAAAACAGAATCTCATCTAAGACTGTACTGTATGTACAGCAATTTCCTCTCAATTAATTTGGATAACAATTTCATTGTCCTACAGGTTTAAAGTTTTTGTCTACGAGTTGGTCTTTTTGTCTCAATGTGGGTTTAGCCATGTTGAGTTTCTATAAGACAGTGTTTTTTCCCATATATTGAAATTCCGGTAAAGGCACGTACTTTAGCTAACAGAAAACTAATTTTGAATTTGAAATCGTCTCTCTAGGCCGGCAACTCGGTAATTCCCACTGATGTATTCCCCATTTATTTATTTATTTACTTACTTAATGTTTTATGTCCTTGAGGTCAGATCCTTTCCACGTTCCTATTGTCAGTTACTTCTCTGGTATAGCTAGAGACAGGAATGCAGAAGTCATGCCACATGCACTTCAGAACAGGAAATCCACTGGAAGCTAAGCATGTTCAGTCCTGGCCAGTACATGGATGGAAGACCATCAAGAAAAAAAGCTTGGGCTGCTGATGAAAAAGTTGTTGGTGTGGTCAGCAGAGGGCACTTGACCTGTGGTCTGTAAGTGGATCCCAGTTGAAACAACTGTAAAACTGAGGTCACGACTCGCTGTGGTCATAAAAGATCCCTTTGCATCTTTTTTAAAGTGTACGGTGTTTTCTTATGTCCTGGTTAAATTGCCTATCATTGACTTGGTCATTCTAACACTCTAAATGTCCCATGTCCCTTATAATAATAATAAAAATAATGAATTTTATTTATGTAGTACCTTTCATACACTCAAGGACACTTTACATTTCAATAAACACATTAACAAGACGATAGAAATTACATACAAGAAAATGAATAATACTCTTTAAAGTTTTTAAAAGGAGTTTGAAATGAATAATGGATTTTTCCTCGCGAAGGCTGAAAGAAAGAGCATTCCAAATTTTAGGGGCTATCACACTGAAAGCTCTGCCACCCATAGTTACTAACCTGTATTTAGGTACAGTGAGTAAGTTAGCATCCGATGATCTTAATGCATGAGAAGGGGTGTAAGGAAGCAGCAGCTCAGACAGATATATAATTATATATTTGATTCTTGAAAAGACTGGTAACCAGTGCAAATCACAGAGGACAGGAGTGATGTGAACAGATTTGTTAGTGTGTGTAAATAGACAAGCGGCAGAATTCTGAACATATTATAATACTTCTTCTAAGAGAAGGCTATTTTGTGTCATCACTGTTGGGATTAGCCAAGCTGAATTTCTAAAAGACAGTTTTTTATCCCCATTTATTTATACCCAGGCACTGCCGGGTACTTTGACTAGTAGTAGCAAAATATGATTTTGAATTTCCTGTCTCTGGGTCATTGACTTAGTTACACTTACTTACTCACTACTGCATCACCCATTTATTTACTTATTGTTTTCTGTTCTTGATATCAGGTCCTTTCCATATTCGTAGTATCGGTTAAGATCTCCATTGTTATTTCTTTTTCCATTTCCGTGTTCTCCCATCACTCTTCAATTATCTTAACCAACTCTTGCACTGAAATCCCGTATTAATATAATTAAGTTGTCTTTTCCTGATTTTTAGTTCTGTAGTGGAATAGGAGTTTCTAACCTTAAAGTGGAGTCAAGCATATATAATTCTATCAGACATTGGTTTTCATTCAGATGGTCATTTTGAAGAGTAAAATGTCAAACATAAGCAGCCAGCAACATGTGCTTTTTACTTTATTTTAGTTGTAATCCCTGTAACCTGAGACTAAATGACAGTGATATTCATAATACAAACGTTTTGGCCTTATAAAGTCTTCCACTCTTTTATAGTTCTAGTTTACTTTAGCAATTAATCTGTCATCTGTCAGAATTGAAATTAAATTCTTGTTGCTTCCACTATGTTGCATTTTATATCCTATATATGATAGGCTATATTTTTTACAACAAAATCTAATGTCCTTTATAATGGTTTCTAATCTTGTACATATTTCACCATATTTCAAACGTTAAAATAATTCCAAGTCCCCTAATTATTATCTTGTATTTTATTTTATTTATTATTGAATTTATTAAAAGCAAGTAGCATTCCATAAAAGCAAGTCAAAGTCGACAAAACTAAGTTCAAATCGGCCCATACCCATGAGAAAGAGAGCAAAGCCAACAGACAGTTGTAAGAGTAAGGAAGAAAAAAATGGGTAGAAAATCCTTTTCCCTAATTTAAATGCTTATTCTAAAATGTTGTGGATTAGATAGTGCTGGGTTATCTTGTAAATATGCCATGAAGGTGGCTGTAGACCTTCTGAGATACAGTTAATTAGTTATTGTCCATGACAATGACCAGTGACAATAAAATTGTGTCTATTACAACTGAATAAAACCTCTCACAAAAAAAATCAGTGTGACCATCAGAATAAAAAAACTGAAACACTTAGTCATCCAGGCTAGAACAAGTCAAAATGAATAAAGCATGCCCTAATTAACAGTAAAACTCTCACGTTTCATTTGACTGTACATATATCTTTGCTTTGCTTCACTACATATGCTGTTAAATGACTTGAAAAACTCAAGTGTTAAAAGCACTGTCAGATCTTTGAGGCATATTTAAAAAAACAGGAGAATTGCTTCAGTTGTTTATTTATTCAAGGATTTTAGAAAAGGAACACACTTCAGACCTGCCTTAGGACTCTGATTATGGGGCTACTATGTTGTTAGGAGCCTTGTGCTCTTAACAGAGCTAACCATTACCAAATTAGTAAAATCAGCGAAGCTCTGGTAGAAGTACAGTTCAAAACAGGCTCTTGTGATCGTTCATATGTAGATCAAGGAACCTCTTTTGAAAGAGGGACCTTTGGACGCACCTCTTAAACCTGGCCTGGGTGTGGGAATTACCTGAGAACACTTGGCCATCACAAATCTCAGAGTCAATGCAACTTTCATAAGGATGCTCATCATACATCTCTTTACTTTGCCCATGAATAGATCGAGTAGCGGGTTACCTGGGGGAACTGTGGTTCTGTTTCTATTTTACCCCTTTTTATTGTATTCACAATAAGGAATGCAGTTTTGTAATTTTGTGAACATTTTGGTTTGTGCATCTGGAACAGTTTTCCACCTCCGTCTGGCTATTCATTGCTATCTTTAAATGCTTCACCATGGGCTTTGGACAGAGAATGGACTTGACTGTTTGTCCATGGTCTCGGATCAGGCAATGTCTATATTGTTATTGTAGTCAAACCAATGTCAATCGATACTTCTGCTTGTAAGTGATGTCTTTCACCTTAGTTAGTTTGTCTCAAAGGCTATTGCATTGAACATATCCCATCAGCGCATTTGAAAAAGTACTGGGGCCTCATGTATAAATAGTGCGTACACACAAAAATGTTGCGTACTTGCGTTTCCATGCTCAAATTGTGATGTATAAAACCTGAACTTGGCTTAAAGCCATGCACATTTTCACACTAGCTCAAGCGCTGGCGTACGGAAGTTCTCTACACGGTTTTGCAAGCTGGCGGCACCCAGCGTCAAAGTAGTGCTTTTGTTCCAGTGTGGATTCCCTTTCTTTTTCAGATCCACATACCTGACGCGGCTTTATCAAATTCACTGAAATTAACCGCATATTGTTTATTAGTTTAAGGCATTAGATTGTAATTAACCTGTAACATTATAATGGTCCAAGGAATGGCCAAACTATTCCAATTACCATAGCTGCTTTAGCGTTACTACTCTCACTGCACCTTCTTCTTTTTCTTTCAGCTGCTCCCATTAGGGGTTGCCACAGTGGATCACCTTTTTCCATATTACTCTCACTGCACCACTCGGAGTATTTATATCACTGTATCTGAGTCTGGAATCACAGCTCTACAGCAGCTGATCGGAAAGAGAATTATCGGTATACAGCATCAAACACACGCTGCCTCAGCCATGCTGCCTATTTGAACTGCTCTCATACGGCAAACACTTCAGAGCATTTCCTGTACTGACCTCATGGTTCAGGAACAGTTTCATCCCAAGAGCTATAAACGCACTCAATCAATCCATCAAGTGTACTTATAAGTATGATTACCTCACTGTAAACTTGCGATACAGTTATAATTTGCACAACCAGCGCCACTTTATAAAGCGCATATTTACATATGATGACGATATCATATTTATGAAAACTGCAGCAAAATATATTACATTATACAGATAAAATGTTAACATCACTTAAATAATCTATATTTTTAATAATTAAACATGTGAGGACACTGTGTTGCAGCGCTAGCAAGGAGCTGGTGCCCTGTTCAGGGATTGTTCCTGCCTCACGCTGTATTCTTGCTGGGGCTGGCACGACACTGGAAGGATAGATGGATAAAATAATTAAACATGTACTACAAAGATATTTCAATGTTCCTTAAAAGTTGTGAAGAATCGGAGTTCTCAGCTTACAGATGGCTTAACGTCTATTACTGCGCTGGTAGTGTGGCGATTGGGTACTTGGAGAAAGAAAAGGAAGGACAGGAATTGGGGGTTAGTACGTTTGAAAGAGACAGTACTGCTGCAATAAATTATTTCATCGAAGGTCGCGCACGGCTCAGCAAGCATCTTGCATGAGGCAGGAACAGTCTCTGGATGGAAGTCAGTTCATCAACTATCACTGCGCCACCATATTCCCATGTTTAATACATGCTTTACTTGATATGATATGAACACTGAAATGATATCAAGTATACATCTCAGTATTTAAATTATTCAGAGAGCTGTAATATCACGAATGTAATGGATTCTGTGTCCTGTCGGAGAAAGAGAAAGCCCGTTTAAGAAGCACGGAGTGATTCACACAAATAGGGCACATAGAAGAACACATACAAAACAAAGCATTTAACGTGCTACTTTAATTGCGATGGGATTTGAGAAACTAGTATATTAAACGATTTTAAGATGAAAGTTATGATATTCTACTTTAATGACAAAATAAACTACATGATTAAAGTAGAAATTTTAACATTAAACATAACATTTCAAGCTTTGTTCCCCACTGTGTCCTTATTTTTTTTTTTCTTTTCACTGTACCCTAATAAGCTTTCATATGACACTCAGACGGTGGGCTATGACTCGCCTTTTCATGGCGACATTGATATCTGACAACTTCTTTTTTATTTCGGAGTATTGTGTGATTTTGTGAACTTCAGCTTTCGAGTTTCTCCGACACTCTATGTCACTCGATCAACTTCTTTTTGTTGTTTATACCACTGTTAAAACAAATAGTATGTTTTTCCTTGCCACCACTTGGTATTCGCTGAAATTCTTCTGTTTTCCCCTGTGCTTTTGCCATTGCCTTTTCACAGAACGATGAGCTTAAGGACTATTTATATTGATTTGCTTATTCAAAGAGGAGTAATTCTGGGAGGAGTTTGGGAGTGGCGGCAGGTGTGTGCACGTGCATTATTTTTAACACTGACCGGGATTTATGGAGCGGAAGAATGTGAAAGCTGGCAAACACACAGATTTATGCATCTGGATTTTTTTGTGTGTACGCACATTTCTGCTTTTGCCTGTATGCCATGTTTTAATGTGAATTCTACGCACAGCATTATGCATGAGGCCCCTGGAACATTTGTTCTGATCTATTTTCCCATAATTTTAACTTTATGCAGCTATCTTGATGCAGAGAGCAGGAACAAAGAGATATAATCTCATGGTTTAGGATTAAACTGAGCTTGTATGTATCATGTATATGAGTATCCAATGTGTCCTCTCCACTGGCACCTCCTTAGCTTCACTAGTGATCCTGCTAGAATACCCGGTTTCTGCTTGAATCTGCTTAGCTCAACATATCTACTGTAAATGTTTTGCAGCTTCTGGATCTCGAATTCTGACATCCCACTTCTAAAAACATGACATCACCTAAGGAGTTCTGTTTATGTTGTTTGTTTGTGTTTATGTTCTTATGCTCAAGTGCAATAGTACTAGTAGTAGTGGCTGACAGTCATTAGAAATGTATGTATTTTATGTATGAATTAGCATTCTGAGAAGTAATACTGATTGAGGTTAAGAGTAGGTGCTGATAGAGCGCATTGCTGCACCCACCACATGACAAGCCAACTCAGGATCCCAGATTAATACTAACCTCAACAAAAAAGAAATCTTTAATTGACTGAATATCCACTTGTGAAAACGGTGTCCAGTCAATAATGCTTTGTTCTCCACATTCTTTGATAACAAAAATTGCTTATGACATCAAATGTCAGCTCATATGTGGTAATAAGACCTCCAGCATAGCCATGTGCTATAAATAGATCACCTGGTGACATCAACAACTTGTGAAGCTTCAAGCACATTAACAAAGACAAAGAATCAATGCAAAACATACATTAGTTTAAAAAGGCATGAAAATTCAGTGAGGCACCCCCACTATCCTGACACTAATCATATAGAATTAAAGCATTATAGAAATGACAAGTGTATTACTAAAGCATTTTAAGATCCATGGGTAGTTTCTAGGGTCCTATCTTATTCACATGTAAATTTTCCTTCTATTTTATGGAGGGTTGTGAGGTACACACTGAAATTAGGAAAGATTGTTTTCCTACATTGCACTTTTTAACTCTCACTCTTTAGCTCTCAATTTCAACAGCACAATATTTAACCTTTCTGTTTCTCCGACCAGCTATTCATCATTCTCTTATGCCCAAAGGCCCCCATTTTTCTATTTCTATTTTTCTTTTGCTTTTATCTTGCTCTTCATGTAGAGTTTTGAAATAAAGCAAGGGAGTGCCTCCTCTGAGAAAAGTGTGCTTCCCCAACATAGGCAAGCTGCTTTCTTTAGTCCTCCCACCCCAAATTAGTTGAACTGCTTGATCTCAGATCATCTAGCGTGCTTTTTGCTGTCGTCATCCTCTGTATTATTTCTTCAGTCAGTCTGTGATAACAGAAATTAACTTTTATCTGCTTCCACAGTCTTCCCTTAGGGCTGATTATGATATGTTAGCAGCATAAAGTCAATAACCCAGATATTTATTTAACTATTTCCTTTATTCACTATTTGTTAAAAGTTGGAACATTTGTTGACCAATGCATTTCACAAACACAAGATACAAAATATAGTTCTGGATTTGCATTTTCTTCTTTTTTTATAAGATACATTAAACTGCCATCTATCAGTCTATCAATTTACCATGTTAGACACTAGTGTATCCAGTGTCGTTTTTGTGTTAATCTAATTGCTGTTAAAATGCACAGTCTGTTGTAACACTGTAATTTCCCTTTAAAAGCAACAGTGTACCTATCTATTTTGCTTCCCTGAGAAAGTCAATTATTAAATCTCTAGACTGATTACTAAAACTGTAGATTTTCATTCACTGCCTTAATCATTGATTCCTTAACTCTGTCGTGCAGTGATGTCTAGCTGTTTTTTATTACTAGCCTTGCATGTTCTAATAAGATCAAGAGACAAGACTGTCTAGGTTTTAATGTTTAAGAAAAGCAAGGAATCACAATTGAAGGAAATATAAATCATTTCTGTTTACTTGCAAAAACCTTGGTGTCTGAGGCATGAATTTCTTTCTTCACAGTTTTTAAAGCTTTTAGACCAGTAATGCTAAAAACGGCCATATAATTTAAAGTGTAAAGTAAATGAATAAATGGCAATTTTAATGAATAAATGAAATTTTATCTCCAAAGTAACTGAAGATGTAGTAGTGTTCATTATATTAAATACAATATATTTAATAATTAATATAATATAAATATGGAGATGTCTTTAAATGGAAGCTTATTATGCTCTGTGACTCTACATTAGACAGAAAAGTGCTATAGAATTAAATTATTATTATCATTATCACCACCCTCCTTTCAGTGCACTAAAAGCACCATAGATAAACCAGACATCTAAAGCTTTGAACTTAGCTTGTTGTTTAGCTTAGGACTCACCTAAAAATGTGGGCCATGCTGAAGAGTGTGATCTTCTAGATCTCTTTTATGCTGACTCTACACAGGATTTTGTCTAGCAGTTCTTGGAACCTGGCCTTGATGGTTCCCAGTACACCTGCTACAACCGTAGCCACTATTGACCTTGTGTTTCACATGCACTTGACTTCATCTCACGATGTTTAAACTTGATGATCTTCTCAGTCTCCATGTTGTTGTCATCCAGGATCATCACATCGATGAAGACACACTACTTTATCTTTTTGTTGTGGAACTTGATATCCGGCCTGTTGGTGGTGATGGTGCTGTGTGGGTGCGGTCTTGTCTTACGCGATGACACAGTCTCTTGTGCCATGTCTGGTGTATGCTCCTACCATTTGTCCATTGTTGGAACACCCAGCTGTTGGTGCAGCACAGAGTGCACTTGTTGTGCTGTTTATGATATTCCTCCTGTGCCAGTATTATTATTATTATTATTAGAATACATTTATGGTACATAATACAGTTGGCTGGGGAACTGAATGAGGCAACAGCTTCTCTGACAAAATCCTTTGTGAACATTTGGGGGTCTCTATTTAAATGGCTGATTAAAAAATAAAATAACAAAATGATCATTTTTTTTACAAAAATCACCTGTGACATTCATTATTGACTCTTTTGCTTATTTCTTTCAAGCAAAGACAAAGTCAAAAGCAAAACACTGAGCCTTATTTGCTAACTTTGGTTTTTGCAAGCCAGCCTAAAGTGAACAATCTGTCTGGAGCTATTAAGATTACACCAGCGAGTGCCTCTAGCTCCAGCTCTCCAAACCATATTTTAAGAGTTGTTGACATGCCAACTGACCCTGCCTGGCAGAAAATGACTACTGACCATATCAGATCCACAGAGAAACAGGCTGAAGCGACTGTGGTCTGCGCTGATCTGCTCAGTCCTATTATGATCCAGCACTGAGGATAGAATGAAAGGAGCACAACTCAATGCTAATCATCAAAGATGAATGTAAAGAGCCTCCTGCTCTCTGAAAAGGCCATTAATTTATCTGAGGAATAGATAAATGCAGTACCAAACAGCAAAGTGCAGAAAATTCTGCAGAAAAAAATCCAAGGACTGCAATACCATATCAAATAAAAATGCAACTGAGATTGCAGAGATGAAGTAAAAGGTATTTATTTCATCAAAAATGATTTGAGATGAATGTTAATTTACCAGAGGAAATTGCAGTTTCTTTCAGAAATTGATTACAATAATAAAATTATAAAAGTTAATAAAGAACTATGAATAATTGGATATACACAGAGTGCAACCTATAGGGGTGGCTTCAAGCTGTCAGGAAATGCAGAAAATACCAGGGAGGCCCAGATTAGATTAAAAAAAGATTTTACTTATCAAAATAAATACATTTAGGTTGGGAAACACAAAAGGAGAAGCACATGAAATAAACCCTTTCTGGTCTTACCTAATATATCAGAGGACTTATTACTAATGTGTTACTAGAATGTACCAGTTATCAGGCTGCTCATCGGTGTAAATACTTTCTATCCATTATATGATCCTAAATGATAAAAGGAACTCTCTTCATAAGACTAGCCAGTCTTTCTGTGGAGAGCATTGATGCTTACATTGGAAGGCTCCACTGGCCAGATATAATAAAGGACATCCATTTGGATTTTCATTTGTTTTGGCGACTCAACGCTCAACTTTATCTGCTATGTGTTTTCTGCAACGTGTTTTCTGCAACAGTGGCCGGTCCTCTTGCCCACACCACAAATCACAAATACAGTACATGTTCCTGCATCTCTTTCCTTTCTTATCAACCCAACTGATGTCTAATCATAGAAGAATGGACAGACTGGTTTGAGCTAAAAGAAAGGCTACGGCCACTAAGATAACCACTCTGTTCAATGGTGGTGAGCACAAAAGCATCTCAGATAATGCACTACATGGCAAACCTTAAGGTGGACTGTGTGCAACAGCAGAAGACCATGTCGGCTTCCACTCCTCTCAGCCAATACCAGAAAGCTGAGGCCTCAGTGGGTAGAAGCTTTCAAAAACTGGACAGTTGAAGACTGATAAAACATAGCCTGACTTAATGAATCTCGTTTTCTACACAAAGATAGTAGGGTCAGAATTTGGTGGCAACAGCATGAACAAAATGAATCCAACACTGCCTTGTGTCAACAATCAAGGCTTATTGCCAAGACATAATGTTGTCAGAAATATTTTCTTGGCACACTTTAGGCATGTTAATATCAATTAATTATCCCTTGAATGCCTCAATCTATTTGGGTATGGTTGCTGACCATGTGCATCCCTTCATTGCCACAATCTACCGATCTTCTAATAGTTACTTCCATCATTATAATACACCATGTCAAAATACAAAAGTCTTCTCAGCCTTGTTTCATGAATATGACAGTGAATTCAGTGTTAAGTGGCTGTACTAGTCACCTGATCTGACTCCAATGGAACACCTCTGGGATGTGGTAGAATGAAAGATTTGAAGCCTGATTATACAGCTAACAAATCTGCAGCCAGAGGCGGCCCACGTCGGGTCAGTTACGTCAAACGCTGTTACCATTATGTGTGGACTGTATAAACTTGCGTGTGAATTTAATAAAAATAATGTTAACATACAACGGATTTTCTCATTACAGTATTCAGCTACATTTTTTCAAGATAACACATGGACTTTATCAAAATATAATTATTAAATCTATTAAAAAGTGCAATTCATAATTCATTCAACAGTGCGAAATGCAATGCAATGTCAAGCAGAAATTAGCAGGGACTCTTCTAGAAATGTACCCAAATTTCAAGTGTACAGTAATCCCTCGCTACTTCGCGGTTCACTTTTCGTGGATTCACGACTTTGCGGGTTTTTAAATATAGTAGTAGTATTTCCTAGTCTAAGAACAACAAAACAAGTTCGGTGACTAAGTGCATTGTAACATGGGCTGTGATTGGTACATGGGAGGGAGACGACAAATCACAGCTTCCCGCTTTCTAATCGGACCCGTGATTGTTCCTTTGACTGATGCCCAGATCCCACAGCATCTCCCCTTGTCTCTCTGTCACGGCCATTTCTCTTCAGGCTTTCTCGCCGAGCGGTTTACTTTACACTGCACTGTGTGTGATTTTTTTTGTGGTTTCTTTGTGTTAAACTTCGCTTCAATTTTCACCCCCTGCAATGGCTCCCAAATGTGCTCCTTCTTCCAAGGCTGGTGCTGAGCCTAAACACCGTTCGATCGGTCCAACTTTGAAACAAGGTCGACGACGTCATGACCGCCTACAAGCTGCTCTTCGACCAGAAAAAGAAGCAGCGGCAGCAACTGCCGATCACAATGTTTTTGCAGCCTCGCAAAAAAGAGCCAGTTCCTACTACTACTATGGATACACCTTCGGAAACCGTTGAAGAGGTGCCCCAGGAAATGTTAGGTAGGTCCCTGTTATTAATAGAGTAAAGGGTGGGTTGTAAACAGTACAGGGAGGGTTTAAAAATGTCCAAATACACGTTAAATAATTAAATAAATATGGTATCCCTACTTCGCGGAAATTCAGTTATTGTGGCCGGCCTTGGAACCTATCTCCCGCAATAAATGAGGGATTACTGTACTCTGAGTCACGATATGCAGGATGTCATAGTCATAACTCACATTGATGTCATGTCAGCCAGTTATTATTAGCAATACGTGTTTTTGTGCATTAATATTCAGACTACGGAATGTTTTCAAAGATGAACATGTACAGAATTTGAGCTTGAAGAGGGATTTTAAAAGGGTTCCTCTTAGAAGCATCTCAAATATATATATATATATTATATATACACTGGAGAATATAACTTGACAAATCCACTCAAACGGGACACGCGAACTTCAAAAGCAGGGCCACCATAGATGCGGGGCCTGGGGCGGTCGCCCCACTTGACACCCCCAAACGCTGCTCTTGGATGCAGCCATGCCAACCCAGACCAGAATGTCAAAGAAATGTTTCCTCCAAAATCTTAGGGAATCCATGCCATAAAGAATTGAGGCTGTTTTAATGGCGAATGAAGGCCCTACCCATTATTAGTGTAATGTTGCTAATAATTTGCTCAGTGAATGTATATGGTGGGAGGCATTGCTTGTGGTAAGACCAGTTACTTATATCTTTTAGTTCAGGGAAGATATTTACCAATTACTTATTATCTTCTTTTATCTTTACGTAGTAATATTATCGCTGACTTTTAGGTTTACTTCAATTATTTATCAAAGCAAGTCCCATTGGCAACACATTCATAGCCTACCGATGTAACAATCACTAATTTTATATGACAGAAAGCACAAAAAATAAAGAGAAACCTTTACAAAAAAGGTCAGAACTAAATTTATTTCTGAAAGAAAAAAATATGTTTCAATAAGATTCCAACTTAATTAGTTTTTCTTATGCTGATTGCAGAAATGGAAGATGAGCATGAAGGAGATATGAAAAGATATAGTGTATTTACACAAGTCACAAGAATACATGAACAAGATAAAAAGTAGAGATGCACGATAATATCGGATTTATATCTGTATTGGCAGATAATGGGTTAAAAATATTTTTATCGGCATCGGACCAATGACTAAATTGGACCGATAATTCGAACCGATATTGATGACGCATTCACCGTGTTCCGGATGTGCCAGACGTTTAGGCGACGCTGGTCTACTGTGCGAAAATGTCTGCAATGAGGAAGTTTTTCAAAGTGAGTGAGCGCAACATAAAATATGCCATTTGCAACACATTGTTCGACTAATGTTTTGTGTGGAGGGACCATAGTGCAAAATTTCAATACCACCAACTTAATTACACACTTGAAGACACGCCATCCTGACAAATATACAGAATTCCTCATAGCAAAAGAGGAGAATCCTGCACCACCGCGCACAAAATCAAAAACTACAGTTGCTCAACGCGTTGATCAGTTACTTGAGAAATAAAAAAAAATTGATAAAGATAACCCTAAAGCTCAAACAATTACTGCAATGGTGATGGAATTTATTGCTCTGGGCGATCAGCCATTTTCTGTTGTAGAAGTTACGGGATTTCGAAGGCTGCTTGAGCATCTTGAGCCCCGTTACCAGATACCCAGTCGCCGTTATTTTTCTGACATAGCGCTTCCAGAGTTACATAAGATTGTGGAAAGTCTTGTGCACAAACTCCGTGCTAAAGATGCCACAGCCATAAGCTTTACCACTGATATATGGACATCTGATACGAGTGATATTAATATGCTTAGTGGATCGACCGCAAGTTTGCATTGCAGAAAGCAATCTTGCACGCCCAAGAATGCTCTGGATCACACATGGGTGCTGCACACTCTGTGGCATTTAAAAGAATGTTTGAAACATGGAAAATACTACATGAACATTCTCTTTGGGTATTACGAGACAATGCACGCAACGTTGCAAAGGCTATGGAGGAATGCGGGATCCCAAGTTTGCCATGTATGGCTCATAATTTACAGCTTGCCGTGAACGACGGCGTACTATCCCAGCGCAGCGTCTCGGGTACAATAGCGATCAGCAGAAAAATAGTCGGTCACTTTAAGTATTCACAATTAGCCAACTCGCGTCTCAAAACTATACAAACTGAACTTGGTATGCAGCCAAAAATGCTTCAACAAGACGTTTCGACTAGACGGAACAGCACATTCTATATGCTGCAAAGCTTGCTGGAGCAGAAAAGAGCTCTTGGGGCTTATGCCTCCAATTTTGAGTTACCTGCAACTCTAACGCCTAATCAGTGGGGTTTGATCGAGAACATAATCACACTCCTTGCTCCATTTGAACAACTGACAAAAGAAATTTGCCAGTCTGAAGCCTTGGCTTCTAACGTTACTCCCCTAGTTAATGCTTTAAAACGACTGTTGATTAAAAGCGCTCGTACTGACTTCGGAGTCAAAACCAGTAAAAGCGCTCTCTTGGATGCTGTAAACAATCATTTCATTCATATTTACACAGAATCCATGTACTGTGTTGCCACTATTGCAGACCCGAGATACAAAGACTGCGATTTCGATGCAGATGTAAAATCACTGGCACTCAAAATGTTGCAAGCTCAGATGGAACTTGCATCGAACGAAATGCAAACGAGTGAATGACAGATAGATGGTCCACAACAGAAAAGGGCCAAGATAAATGACGAAGTGGCATGCACTCTCTTCGAAATGTACAACGAAATTCTTGAAGAGAACACATTGATGCCTCGGGGAAACAGCCAGAAGACAACAGAGGCGAGTTTAAAAAAAAAAAAAAAAAAAGCTCTGTGGAGCTCTTTACAACATTGTTTTAAGTAAATAACTAGGGCTGTCGGATCAAATATCACTATTCTAACATAATTCGAATGTATAAATAAAAAATCTTAGAAGGCAAGAAAGAAAAACGGCAATTGAATGTAAAAGAGCGGTACGTTGGTTTTACTTCTCACTAACTTTGGCTTCATGTTACTTAAGACGTGCTGGACACTACTGTGGGATTTTACAGATCTGTTTTTGCACATAACTTTTTAGGATCAGCCTATACGTGTTTCTAAATTGTTAACCCATATTGTTATTAGTCATTAGTTAAACGGTCGGCATCTTCTGTGTTAAACACACCCATTTTAAAGATCGTTAGTTTTCATCAAGCGACTGAACCAACTATAACCTATACTTCTTTGCTTCATATTTTTGTTTGGTGCTTGTTAACTAAATAGTTTCATAAATAAACACAAACTCGTTTTACATTTTTTTTGTTACTTTGAAAAATGCTGTCTTCTAATAATTGATTATAATACACAAAATACTTAAAAGACCTCAACAAAGTAACATTTAATACACTTGTTTCATTTGTAAAACACTTAAAGGGTCACGATGCTTCAGTTTATTTACTGTAAAAAAAATAGACACAGGGATATTAGGTCCTCTGGCCTCTAGGAAAAAAAGAAAAAAAAAATGACTGCATTTACTTTATTTAAGCAGTCACTGACAATTTTGTTTGTTTTTCTTTTGAACATTGTCTTTAGAAAGTGTCAGTGCGGTGTGTGTTTTATGTTGCTTTTTTGTGGGAGAGCCAATCACATTCATGGAAGCCACTGTTTTCACCTGAGTCTTTTAAGCAATAATGAGCAACTTGTAAGCAGATCATGATCTACAGTGAAAAGCAAAATATTAATAATAAAATATTTTAAAAAACAGCAAATACAATACAGACATGCATTCAATTCAAATGCCATATACTTATTTTTATTGTAAAGATTCTAATCTTAATCTGACAGCCCTGGTAAAAGCCAAAATGCAGATCTGTCTTTTAGATATGAAAGATGACGCAGAATATACTACTGTATATGTATGCATGCTACTCAGCAGGTGCAGGGATTTCTTTCTGAAGCACCAATCCTGAGGAATGAAAATCCACTGAAATACTAGAACAACAACTGGAGTCGGTTTCCTACCATTGCCAAAGTAGCACGCAAGTTCCTATCAGCCCCATGTACTAGCGTGGACAGTGAGAGATTATTCAGTTTGGTTTCTAATGTGATCAATGAAAAGAGAAACAGAATTTCCTGTGACAAGGCAGAGATGCTCTTGTTCATTAAGAAAAGCCTCCCCATCATGCATAAAAAATAGAAAAGAATGATAAGCCTCCAGAAAAAAAGCTATTTATTTCTTTACTGTTGTATGCTTTTCTGTTTTTTAAAATTGTAGATTGGTTAGACTTATTCCATCAAAAAGAAAGAAAAAAGTTATATGATATTTAATACTGCAGACTGTAAAACAAAGGATCACATAGCCAGCCAAATGTGGTTGAAAAGAAGCCATTTTAATGATTGTAAATAATTTGCAAAAGATGTTATTCTTAAGTGGTATTGCTTATTTCATTGACATTGTACATTTTACCATTTTTTTCAGTTTTCATTTTTTCGATTATTGTTGAATTTGTTGTATTTGTTCCATCAAAAAGAAAGAGAAAAGTGTTATTTAAAGCAACGACCTGCAAAACTGTTTCCCATATAACCAACAGGTAGCCAGCCAAATGCGGCAGATAACATTTGTTTTTAATGATTAAATGTGGTTTGCAAAATTGTTATACAAATAAATGTTCACTTTGTCTGTAATTTTTGTACAGACAAATCAAGTCTCATTTTTCTCTGTATCTTATAAATATGTATATCGGCATCGGTATTGGCATCGGCAGATAAGCACATAGACATTATCGGATATCGGCATCGGCCCAAAATTCCCATATCGGTGCATCTCTAGTAAAAAGAGGGTAATTAAAGAAAATATGGTATGCCTTGGAAAAATGAGGGAGGCAGGTCAGAGAAGAAATTAGAAGAAAAATTTTAATTCTTTTTAAGAAAAATGAGAATTTTCAAACATTCAGATCAACATGCCGTGACATTGCTTGCATGGAGTTTCTCAGAGTCTTCTTACCACATCACTAAAATGAGTGTTAAGTTTTCTACGGGTAGGTGTGTGCATGAGTGAGCCTTCTGATGGGCTTGTACTTCATGCTCGGATGAGTCCTGGTTTGTGCCTGATGCCACGGGACAGGCTCCAGCCTCCAGCCTCCTGAAGCCCTGAATTGGATTAAATGGGTTATATAATGCTGTGGCTGCATCCCCAATTCCAGGCAAATTCATTTGCATTTCATCATTAAGAAAACTTAAATAGAATTGAGGTGTTTGATTTGTCTTGTAGGAAAATTATTTCCAATAAGAACTCTGTCCTGTTGTGTGCTTACTGATGTCAGCTTAGACTTTGGTTTTCCACAATTATGGTGGAGAACAGCTAAGTGGTTTTTCAAAGTACTTTGTAAAATTATGTACCCTGCTTTTACCTTCTTATTTCTGTTTTAGGTTGTGTAAGAATTTGCAGTTATAAGTTGAAACTTTGGAATTTTATGTTAAGGACAAAAAGATGCTTGAATGTTTCAGATGTTTCCATTAACCTTTCATTAGTCACATTTGTTGCCTAGGAGAAAATGTAAGAGATTGCTGTAAGTACCATTTAAAATACCATAAATTGTATTAATGTTCACTCTCAGAGCTCTCAGAAAGTGAATTCCAACTTTTATTTAGAATCCCCATCTAATGTTTTGAGACGTGATGCATTAACAGAGGGGATAAGAAATCATTTCAGCTAATCGAAAATTATATATTTAATTGCATTTAATGTTTGTATGGAATTCCCCGGATATGTTCTCAGACGTTGTGACGCCATAACAATTTGAAAATGCTAAGACTTAGGAACTACTAAGGACTTCTGAGGCCACCTTAATAAAAAAAATAAGTCAAAGTAAAATATTTTAGTAAAAAAAAGAATGTATACTTTGAGTGTAAATTAGTATACACACACACACACACACACACACACACACCCTTCATCAGTAAATTCTTCTAACACCTCCTGGTGAAATTACATATGCTTCCAGGACATTCGAAATTTAATCCTTCCAGCATGTCCTAGGTCTGCCCTTGGGTCTTTATCCAATGGGTCAAGCCTTGAACCTCCTCCTGTGAGAGCCGCTCAAGAAGTATCTTAACAGCATGCCGAAGCCAACGTATTTGGCTCTTCTCAATACAGAGGATCAGCAGTTCTACTCCAGAGTCACCACGTGTGTCTGAGTTCCTTGTCCTATGACACACAGTGAACCCAGAAACCCTGTACAGAAAGCTCATTTTTACCACTTGTACTTGCAGTCTCATTCTTTCAGCAGCTACCCAGAGCCTGTGGTCATAGATAACAAAAGAAGATGTAGACTTTAATAGTAAACTAAAAAGCTTTGGCAGAAGATCTACCTACTTCTTCCCCATTAAAGTCTGGTCAATATTCACAAAACTGCTGCTACTGAAATGAATTTTTTGGTCAGTTACAGATTACATGTTCTTGCACACTTCTTACCTGATTGGAATCAATCCACTCTTTTCCAGAACAGGGCCATGCGTTTAGATTTGGTTGTGTTAATTTTCATCCCATAACATATCACACTCTTCTACAAACCATTACAATACACAATGGAAGTTACAGTCTAAGGAGACTAGGTGGTCATTATTATCTGCAAGTAAATCCTAGGTTCAATAACTGGATATTCTCCAAGCCTCAACTATGCCTTGATATCATGTCTATGAAAATTATGAAAAGGAGAAGAGACAAAACACACAGTTGACAAAGCCCACACGAACAAAGAAGGAACTTAATTCCAATTATGCAAGCACAACTTTTGTTTCATAACTACATTGACAAGATGGTCTACAGCTGCAGCCCAGGAGCCAAATATTTTAGCAGCACTTGATAGAAGATAATAAAATGTCTGTCGCCATAAGCTTTTTCTAAGTTCACAAAACTCATGTAGAAAGGATTAGCAAATTCCCATGGCCCCTCACAAATCATTCAGTTTCAAAGAGTTGCTCCACTGTGTTACATCCGGGATGGAGTCTGCATTACTTCCCCTGGATATTATGTTCAGCCCACTACATCTTGCTTCTAAGTAGTTTGTTCCTTTAATAACTGGAACACGCTTTCCTGTGGCCAAAAATATTTGGAAATCCAATAACTGATGCATCCCAGTTGAGCTTATTCTGAAAAAATCTGAGTGCAACAGTCATATTAGTTAATCAACCACAAGGAGAAGGATGAGTTTTAGGTGTAGTACTAACCAGGTCACAGTTTGGATTGAGAAGGATCCAGGCATACTAGAATTGATGATACAGAGTCCACCTTCTCCTAAATGTAACTATATCCTTTGATACCACATATCCTTGTCAGTGTTTCTGATTGTATACATTGTACATGCATGACATATCAAAGAACAATGGACTGCCATGGGCAGCACAACTGTGTGTTGTCATATGGTACATGCATAAGGAACATTTCCATTTTATAAATAAAAGGAAAAATGATGTGCAGCACAAGTGGAAATTTTTAAGGGTGAATGACAAGAGTATTCAAGCATAGGTAGTTTGTACAAACTAAACGGACAAATGAGCACTAACAAAGTAAAAGGGCAATTAAAACTCATAATTAGAAGGAAAACCCAAAAACTAAAACAAAATTAAATTGCTTGAGAAGCTGGTGTTACCTTGCTGAAGATTGTTACTGTTATTTAGAATAATATTTAAATGCTCAATTTTTCATAGAATGGCAGGCCTCACTTAATGTGCCAGGTATGCTCACACGCTGACACTTGGACACTATAATATCATAGCAACCTCTGCTCTGGTAGGCCATGATGATTACATCGGAGACAACAATGGCAGCCATACACACAAGAATGAGATAAATAAATGTAAATATATTAATAAAATGAAAATCCAAACATTACAAAAAGTTTTACCATCCTAACAGTATGCTTTTGTGCATCTGTGTGTGTTGTTGAGGTTTCCATGTCGCATTTAATCTTCTCGAGTACAGAGCTTCACTGCTTCAACTAGGTGGTGCACTGTGTAATGATTGATAAAATGTTTGTGGTAGAAAAATAAACTACTAAACAGGTAAAATCAGGACAGTGTTTTTGACTTTCAGATTGGTTACAGTGAATTGGTAGAATTGATTTTTGGTAATGACCTCCAATAGCATTTAAAAAGCAGTTTTTGATTAGAATCCTTGAAAATCCATCAATACAATCAAAATAATTAATTTCAAATTAACACTCAGATGGATAGATATACAATCATTTTGGCAGATCTTGTTTAGGAATAGCTGTCATTTCAATTTTAGGGCTAATCAGTGGATAAAAAGTTTCCTACGTTAAATCATTTTACTGGAAATCTTCCTAAATTTGCTACATTTATTTTTAGGTTCACTCATTTTTTCAAAATAGTAAATGACTCTCAAGTAATTCCTTTGTGATTTTAGCTGACCAGATTGCGGATTCAATCATTTCCTCTGAATCACTCAAAGATTCTAAGTAACTCCCTTACTATGTCTTTACTATAATTTCACTAAAGCACTGCTTTTAAAAACTGCATTGGGATACTTTGAAATATAGATTAACAATGTTCATAATAAAGTCTGTTTTTCAAAATTAGTATTCAAGGTTTTTTTTTTTTTTATCTCCCTGCCCTACAATTACTGAAAAATATAACAACCACCATCACCGCACAAATAAGGAACTTATTTAATCTCTCCTCAACACTTTCATGGCTGCCACTTTCCTTACATGTCATTTAATTTTCAGCTCTTCATGACACCCAAAACAAAATCAAGCCCAGAAATATTAATTAGCTTGTGAGAAACTATTTTTTAAACCTAAAATAAATTTAACACCAATGCTGAAAAACTTCACTGAATGTATAAAGCGTTGAAAGGCTTTTTCTTCTCTTCCTCTGGTGAACTTATAAGCCATATAGATGTAGACCTTATTTGGTGATTTATTTATGCTCAGATGGATAAAAACAGCTATGAGTGGTCATTCATTTAATTTATGCTGTCCCTGAACTTTGGAATAATCTGTCAGCTAATGTGATGGATGTTCCTGGCATGGCAGTTAATGCAGCCCTATTGCTCGTTGATATGTAAGGCGTATTTTCTGACCTTTACTAACCTGTTAACCTTTTATTGTCACGTCCGTCTCAAGAATGTCTGAATGCCACCTCTACCTATGGACAAGTGACATTTCCATGTCAGCTGCCATGGTCTGAAAATGGATTGTGGATGCAGTATCATCGCAGATTGACCCCAGTGTTGGACATACTGAATATACAGTTCATACTATAATATCAAAATAAGTCATAATCCATTTATTATGAAACAATCTACAATATCAATTTAACAAGTCATAATTAATTTCTTATGACACAATGTCTAAATTTTCTAGGAGAATTTAGACCTCTCACTGATCTTGGATTTCCATTGTTTTAATTCAGGTTTTTGAACCTTTTGTGAAAGTGTTTATTCGATCTTTGGACTTCAGGCTTCACACGTTATATAGTTTATGCCAACATTTTGTCATTTACTACTAAAATATGAAAAACGTTTCTGTTTTAACAATGTGTTTACACAGATTATTGTAGAAATGGAACACACATGAAATGCACGTGTTCCAAATAATCTATTATTTCCACTCTAAAATTCCAGCACTTCACTCCCAGATAATCAATAAAGGCATGAGCTGGGAGAACATTGTGTACATTCTGCAGTGGTGGAGGGATGGAATAGCAGGCTGCTTGCTATTTGTCTTTATCGGCACATTTACAGGACAAAAGACGCTGACGGAGAGGTGCAATGGGATTTAAGGTGGGCCGGATCTACGAGTTTTTTCGTAGGCTCTGGTAATTCTAGTGTTAATGCTTTATATTTTGCATATACAATATATTCAGGCAGACTTTGATAGTTCTCCTTATGTTTGTTTTGGTTTTTATGTAGGCATTCCATTTCCAGGTTCCATTACATAGCTCCAAAAATGTTCTGTTCAGGTTAATTGGTGACAGCAAGCTGACCTCATGTGGGTGTTGGTGTATGCCTTGTAGTGGACTGTACTGAGTTGAGAGTGGTTTATCTCCTTGTGGTCAGTGTTGTTAGTATAGGCAGTGGCATCCCCTTTTCCTAAATTGGAGTAAACAGGATTGATAATGTACACAGATATACACATGAAGAACCCTGAACTAATCAGTTATAAAGAATTCTGTCTAAACACCCCTAAATTCAGGTAAGAAATAAAAAAGAAAATGTTTGTGGTCAATTAACCTTTTATTTCCTGTGTGTTTTGATTAAATTGCAGATATTCAGACATTCATTAAGTACATGACAATTAATATGCAATCAAGACCACCAGCTCACTTTGATTAGCCTGTAACAGTAGATTTAGTTACTTGTCTAATGTACAGTGCTGTATGTAACTTATTACTGATTAATATAATGCAAGCAGAATTCAGCAGAAAATGTTTGCTGAGATTCATCTTTTAATGTAACATAATTATGTCTGCCTTTGTATATATTATGTACACTATGTCTGAAAAACATGTATATAATAGTACAGTACACTTTAAATGTACTTCAGTATCCTAAATACACAGGGTGCATAATAGTTCCATAATGACAGATTACATTGCTTAAAATATGACCCTTTGTCAATTCAATGTAACAATAAATTAAAAGAATATCATAATAGAAAATAGAAAGTGTCAGACAAAGGCAAATGATTTAAAATTAAATTTATAAAAGCACAAAAACAAATGATAAATGCTGGAACAGTTATTTATTTTCATGTCATGTAAGAAAGAGAAAGTTTCATTCAGCTTTACCGAGGGACTCTTGTCATTGGGTGAAGTTTCTGATTCCAAGGGTAAATGGCGCAGTTGACCAAAGTGGACTGGACAAACTGCTTAATGAGTGGATAAATGCCCAGGCAATAGCTGTCAAAATCCATCAGTCGAACTACAGTTCGAGGAATTGTCTTTAGCATACCTTTACTTTTACTGAGTCTTTTGACTATAATATTTTGTCTTTACATGCTGCTATTCATATCAAGGACAGTCACAAAAACAAGAGCCAAGTACCAGATAAGCAATCGATGATTTGCCTGCATATGCCAGTAGATTTAGACAATTTTGTAAAGTCAGATGGCTGTTAAATAAAAAGAAAATCAAAAGACAGTGTGGTTCCTAAAGGGTTCAGCCGGCTCGAGACAAGTAATGTATGCTGAAAAAAAAAAAAACAGACTTCATTTAGATGTCATCAACAAATGTTTTGCTGAGGAACTCTGTCAAACAGCAAGAGAGGCTGAAATAGAAGCTTAAGTGGACGGCGTGGTGTCATTTCAACAGTCCAAATATCGAAAACAATACAAATTAGAGGTTGACTTCCATATGGTACTTAAGGGACACCCAGCACCCCTCTGTTTTCAGCAACCCTTTTACCCCATGCTGCTTCTTGATGCCCCTCACCAATTTGTTCGCTCCCTTGACACTTTCACATTTTCCCTGCTTATGTTAATTATATACATAAATTACAGTCGGAACTGGCTGATGAAGCCACCTGGGTTACAATTTTATGCAAGTAAAATGCAAAATATGAGATAAACAAAAAGAACCCATCAATCCCATAACAATTAACTGTGACTAAACTAAAAAAGAAAACAGTAACAAACAAGTTAGCTTGAATAAACCTTGAAGAATAAAGCATGTAAAGTCTCTCTTATTGATGGGAAATCCAGAGTAGTTGAAAAACTCGAATAACCTTCCCAAGACGTTCATTAGGCAGTTGATCAAAAAGGGCCGTTGATGATGATGAATTACATAATTATACTCCACAGATAAATGTCATTAGTGCTTCATGCACACTGATCAGCCTTCTCCCAAGAATATTACATTTTTAATCAATATATCTGAAATGTATGAAATATTTAGTATCTAAAGATGTGTAGAACATTATCATCTTACATATATTATATTTATTCAAAGGAAATATATTAAAAACAATTATTCTAGATTTATTGATTTTATCCATAGTACTCAAACACACTTTCATATGAGCTAGAATTTAAATTCCATCCATCCATTATCCAACCTGCTATATCCTAACTACAGTGTCACAGGGATCTGCTGGAGCCAATCCCAGCCAACACAGGGGACAAGGCAGGAAACAAACCCCGGCCAGGGCACCAGCCCACCGCAGGAATTTAAATTCCTAAAACTGAAAAATCTGAAAAACCAACAGTCACATGAAGTGTTTTAGATTTATTTCAAAATGTGCGCTTATGGTTATGTAGGTTTTCCAAATTTTTAATGTAACCCTAATACTTAAAGGTCATAGCCCAGCTTTTTCATGCAACTTGATTAACAGTGAAGTCTTTGTTAGCTAGATAGCCAGAGGAAATGAACTTTTCATCTGGTTTATTACAGTGCTCTTAACGGTGTTTAACTAATCATTATTTTTTCAAGGAATTCATTGAAGGAATTTATTATCAGTATAAATTTACCCTTACAACAGTTTTCTCATTATCATATTTTACATTTATTCCAGAAAGGTATTTTATGGATGGCTCTACACCAGGTTTGGATTTTATGACCACCTTAATTATGGTGCACCCAAGGTAACACAATAACGCAGAATATAGAATAAGGTTTAAGTTTTTTTTGCAGCTTCATTTACAAGTAATTATGGAATGTATTTCTGAAGAAATGTTTACAAAATTTCTATTTGTTTCTATATGTGACTAGGATGAGATAGTAATTCTCCACAACTGCTGAATTTATTGAGATTTAGTCTTTAGAGTATGCATGTAGCAAATGTGTTTTAATCTCCCATTAACAGCATTAGGAATGTAAATAAATAAAACAGCTACTGAATAAACAATGAATTTGCCAGTGTGAGCGAGAATACAACATCCATTATTCAAAAAGAGTGTCCAGAACTGTTTTCACATCAGTTACTTTGTGACGAGATTTTTCATCAAAAGAATCATGCAAACTAAAATATGTAATTGTGATTGTCTGGACATGTATTTCTCGTGCTCATATTGAAATAAATTTTATAATTGTGGACAGGATGGTTGTCCAGTGGTAGCACTGTTGCCCTGCAACAAGTTCAGGTTTTCAGCACTCTCTGTGTAGTGTCTGTATGTTCTCAACATGTTCATGTAGGTTTCCTCCAAATGCTCCCGTTTTCTCTCATAGTCCAAGACATGAAGGTTAGGTGGACTGGTGATGCTAAATTGGCCTTGCTGTGTTGTCTGTGTGTCTATCCTTTGATTGGCTGGCACCCAGTCCAGGGATTGTTCCTGCCTTGCACCAGATGTTTGCTGGGATAGGCTTTATCTTCCCTGTGACCCTGCTCTAGATAAGTAGATTTAGAAGATGGATTTTCAATTATAATTTCACCCAATGTGGTCAACAATTAATATTAATGTACTGTATACTGAGGACCTCACTGTGATCTGTGTATTTTAATAAGATTTGAACTCAAATAAATTACCTTCTTTCACATACAATCTATATTTTATTTGAACTTATTCTCATTATTTTGTTACATTGTTGGCATTTCCTTTTTATTATTTTCCTTCTAGAAATCCTTGGGATGTAGGGAGTGTCTTCATGCTCATAATTAGACACTGATTGGTGTTTTATACCAAAACACTATTATTTTAAAATTTTAAAGATGCAAAAAAGTTTTATCACAAAATTTTTTCAAACATGAGTGCTTGGTGGACAACTTCAGATCTCTATTAAGGCATGTGGAACCAGTCCATGGTAGAAAAGGGAGCACTCACTAATACTTTCGCCCCTTTCCTCCCTAGTCCTGAAAAGTCCTGAAAAACCATCCGAGGTCGAAACCTCTTCCAGATCCCACAGTATATAAACCCACCATGCACTGCAAGAGGGAGATCATTAATGAACCATAGAGGAGAAAAGATGGAGCTCCAATCTTCAGGCACTTACAAGCCTGACCTTTTGTGTAAACTGGATGTAGTCACTGAAATCGGTGTTGCTTTATTACTGCAACTGTTTTTCTTTTTTTCTTGCTCCATTAAATTAAATTAACCACAGATCTGTCCTAACTCTCCCCTTGTCTCGTTCCCTAGTGTTACACTGGATATTCAAAATTCCACGATGGAGTGCCACAGCAGCTGACCTGTTCAAATCTATGTAAACGTTAAACCTTTAAACTTCTATGCATGATCTGCCAGGAACTGAAGACAACAACAAGTGGAACACTTTGAGCACCTCAGCTAACAGAGAAAGAGAGACAGTGCTTCTTAACGTCTACAGCAACATACACCCTGTCAATGTTCACTGAGGGTCTCCTGGCAGAGTCTGGTGTGGATTGTATCTTAATATTACATTAAAAAAATCCTGGGACAAAGCAAGACTTTTTAGCCTGGTATGAGACGTGACTTTTTCAGAGAGATAATTTCATGTCCCACGAGACAAGACTTTGTGCAAAGAGATTTAACCACGCCTGAGGCCGAAAATAAAAGACAAAGAGTAGATGACAAAGTGGAACACTATAAAGAGGTTCAAAAATGTTGTTGCAATACACATGCAGGGCAGGTTAGAGATAATGAAAGTCCTAAAATTCGAAAGTCTCATAAAAATGATAGTAAAGATCGCATTAGCGCAAAGAAATGGAAATTATTATTCGGTGAAATAAAGGAACAGCGACAAGACATCAAATATATGGACATAGGTGATACGACAGAAGTATTTAGATATTGTTCTGATTTAAACTCGGAGACTTGTAGATTGTCTAATTCGTGTTGCCATCAAGGAAAAGTAGTGTTTCTTCCCAATGAAGAGGCATATCTGCAAGAATTAAAAGATTTGTTGTTGGATGAAAGTGAAATTCACATAAGTGAGTGGCAGAGACACGAAGTTTCTGGCGTGTAGTGTAGGCTGGGGGGTTGACGAGCGAAGCGAGCAGTGGGCGAAGCCACCAGGGTGCTAAATGATTCTTTAATTCAAACCAAAGTGTAAAATTATTCTAACTGTTTAACTACAAAGTCAGTGAAGTTCTCTTTCCTAGATGGCCATTCTGTTTGGTGATTTAACATCTTCATTGATATTCCATTCCTACATGTAACCTTAAACAAGTTATATTTTTTGCTTTTGGTTCTCTTGGAACTTTTTGTGTTTTTATAATTCTATTTTGTCATTGTTGCAGCTTTATGGCAGTACATTAAATTGTTCTCCCTTTCCAAAGTGCATTTCCTAACATTGAACCTACTCCATTCCTGTAAAATAAATGAAACTAGTATTTTGTAATTATCATATAAAAATTATAATCAAAACTTTTACCATGTGCTGGTTGCAGTGAAGTACTTCTACTGTGTGGATTTTGTAGAGGGGCAGTGCATGTGTGAAATACAATCTTTTTATTAAAACACAATCAGATATCAAGATACAGTGCTTCTGCAGATAGTTTCTTTAAGCATTTGAGAGGTTTACTTTGTTACACCTAATATGAATGCATTTGTGTGCCACTCATTAGACAGAAGAAAATTATGCAATGATGTCATCATTTTCTTTACAAGTTTTTTTGTGAGATTTGTGAGGGTGCGGATCGGCTCCTGGCTCCCTCTTCTATTATGGGAGCTGCTTGAACCAGACACTGCAAGTACCATAAACAGAGATGAGCATGGCTGATAAGGACAAAACACACTTGGAGCAAGGAGAGGGTGCAAAAGTGTTCAGTGCTTTTATTAAAAACAATCCAACAAGTGCAGTGCTCCCATATCAATAATAAATAAATAATCCATAACAAGGTGTATCTTTGGAGGTTAAAATCACAGTAAATAAATCCATTAAAAATTAGGTTAAAATCAGCTGGCAGGAAACTGTCATTATTAAAAAGCCCAGTGCTTTCTTTCTCACTGGTAGCTCTTCTGCTTATCCCATGTGGCCCTTGCAGCAGAGGAGTTGCCCTAACAGAAGACACAGCTGACCTTCCTCAGGTCCAGGACCCTGCCGTCCCATGGCTACGGAAAAGCTCCTTCTCCGGACCTCGGCTTGGGTCCCCAACGGCCAGGGTGCTCACACTGGGGCTCTCCTCCCAAGCCTCCTCAACCCCCACCATGTAAACTCCTGGTCACCCCCGCTCCTCATTGCAGCTCAGCCATAGTGAGCCAATCCAACCGCCCTCCTGAGTGTCGGCCACACACTCCCTTTGTTGCTAACTTCCCAGCTGCCTGCTTTCTCTCCCTCGAGCCTGCTTTCCTCAGCTCGTTCACTCCCATATCGGCTCCTTCTGCCTCCTGCCTTCTTTCTTTCTCCTTTTAACCACAGCCTTTTCATTTTTGATTCTTCCTTCTCTCCTCTCGCACTTATGCTTCCCTTTTTAAAATAGGGACGTGGCACAGCTGTGTCAATTAGCACCTCCTGGCGTCAGTTAGGGTCACGGACAATCCTACTCCTTTGCACTTAGTGTAGGGCTGTCTGCTTGCACATCATGCCTGGGAGCCACATTCGCAATGCTACCACACCCCCTCCTACCTAGACGTGAGTGCGGTGATTATTTCTTTAAAAAGATGCCGATCAGTCGCGGAACTCATTTTATCACAGGAATCCAAAAAAATAAATTTGAAATTCCATACTGAATGTACTTGGTGGAAATAGTTTTAACTAAAGATGGATCAAGGCACAGTCGTAACTGCGAGAATAAAAGGCCAGGACGTAAGACAAAATAGTACATCGGGAAACACTGAGAGAGAGAGTCAATAGCCAAAATAGTTCACGTAGCCTAAACCGAAATGCAAGATGTAAATCAAAGTTGAGTTCCGGAAGTACAAGTAATTTGTAAACAGAGATTTCTTTAACAATATTAACTCTGTGGTTTTTGTTTTGAATTAAACATAAACTTAGACAGCCAGGAAGCGTATGATGCTCACCTTCCTACATTTGGGGTCACACACTTCTAGTGATCCTGCCTAGCAACAGCCTCCATCAAAAACAGTAAAAAGGAGGTGCTAATATTAAAAATAAAATGGCACTGCATGAAGATATATTCCATGAATAACATCATCAAAAGCAACCTGAATCAAAAAAGCAATCTAAACATTAAGTTCTACGACCACTAAAATCCCAAAGACAATATCTCCAAGGAGAAAGCTCCAACAATTTACAACCAAGTTCAGATCATGACCCATTCATGGAGGTAACACTCCCTGCTGGACACACCCTTATTTAGTGTCACAAAATTATTTAAATAAAAAATGAAATGCATTTTTAATGCTATACAGAGATAGCAGAATACTGACATTATTGCTTTGTAATTTTACATTGTAATACTTTTTAGAGAGAGTAAAAAAATGAAATTCCTGGTTTGTAATTATTATAAAAAAGATTATAATCAAAATGTTTAGCTCTTGCCCTATGCTGATTAAGGTGAAGGCCTTTTCTGAAGTGAATTTTGTAGAAGGGCAGCATGACATCAAGGTTTGTATGAACTACAATCTTTTTATTAAAACACAGAAATCAAGATACGGTCTTTCTATGGAGAGTTTCTTTAAGGATGTCAAATGTTTATTATGTATTAAACTTAATGTGAATGCAGTTGTGTGTCACTAATTAGACAGAAGGAAATCACCATCATTTTCCATATAACTGTTTTTGTAAGATACAAAAAATAAATATGCAATTTGCATAATGATATACTGTGACTAAGAATATATTTGTCATTATATTAAACATAAATTAGTCATACAAGAAGATGTGTAGGCAATTGGGTCCCAACCCAAAAGTTTTTTTTGTTTGTTTATATATATGTTTTGCTCTTGCATTTCTTCTTGATATTATACACAAATGTGTAGGTGTATGTTGTGTTTTCACTTTAGTGGAAAAACTTTGCACCTTTAATGTATTACTGCCTTAGGCTAATGAAACAGCCTCCAGCTCACCTTTGACCATGAATAGCACAAAGTGGAAATTCATTAGTCATACAGAATTCCCCTCCTTTCCTGAGTCATGGATTCAGTAATTTGACTGATTTCACAGAATGGGTTTAATAATAAGGTTGTCTGTTCCTGTATCCAGCACTGTTTTACCACTGGTCAAAAAAATAAAATTTTCAAAAATAAAAATAACACATACAATGGATTCAGAAAATATTCAGACCCCTTCACTTTCTGCACTCTTTATTATCTTGTACATAATGAGTAGTCAAGGAAAATGACACCTTGTATTGGCTAATTGAACAGATTACAATATGCAAGCTTTCAAAGCAGCTTAGGCCTCTTCTTCAGACAACTTGTAAATGGATAAATTTGCCATTTCTCCTCATCAATCCTACACTCAATAACCCATATTGACAAAGTCAAATTATGTTTTAAAAATGTTTGTAAATTCGTTAAAAATCAAAAGCTGAAATCTCTCATTTGTGTAAGTATTTAGACCCTTTGCTGTGGCACTATAAATTATGGTCAGGTGCATCCTGTTTGCTTGAATTCTCCTTGAGATGTGTCCAGAACATAATTGGAGTCCAACCATGGCAAAACTGAAATACTTGGACATCATTTAGAAAGGAACACAGCTGTGTATATGAAGTCTCACAATTCACAATGCATATTAGGATCAAAATGAGCCATGAAGTCCAAGGAACTCCCTATAGAGAGTCATACATCAGGGCAAGGTATAAAACTGTTTCTAAAACTTTGGAGTGTTTCCAGGACCACAGTGTCCTCAGTAATTGTGAAATGGAGGAGGTTTGGAACAATATGACGTCTAGAGTTAACTGTCTGGCCAAACTGAGTAACTGGGCAAAAAAGGCCATGGTCAGGGAAGTGACCAAGAACCCAGTGGTTACTCTAACAGAAGTTCAGAAGCCTTCTGTTGAGATGTGAGAACCTGTTCGAAAGACGAACATCTCAGCAGCACTCCATATTTATAGTAAAGTGGCAGGGCAAAAGCCATAGGCATTTGACAAACAGCATTTGAAATCTTTAGGAAGAACTACGAGGACTATGTCTGGCAAAGACTAGGCACTGCTCATCGCCTGCCTAATAACATCTCTACTATGAACCATGGCAGTAGCAACATTGTGTTATGGGGATGCTAATCAGTGGCAAGGACAGGGAGACCGGTCAGAATTGACAGAAAAATAAATGTAGAGGTTCTCAGAAAAAAAAGCTGCTCCACAGTGCACACAACTGGGGAGATAATTAATTTTTGTGCATCACAATGACAAGAAGGATACAGCAAAGACAACACTGGAGTTGCTTTGGGACAAGTTTCTGACTGTCCAAAGCCCAGAATTAAACCTCACAGAACATTGGTTGAGAGACCTGAAGATGGCAATTTACACAAACTTACTAATTAATCTAATGGAGCCTGAGAGGATCTGCCAGGAACAATGAAATAAACTGCAAGTCCAGATGTGCAAAGCTTTTAGAAACTTACCCGAGAAGACTCAATGCTGTAATTGCTACCAAAGGGGTTTCTACATTGATCTTAATTAAGGGTCTGAGTACATACTGTATATGAATGAAAGATTTCAGTTTTTATTTCTATCAAATTTACACATTTTCACTTTGTTATTATGGGTCATTCAGTGTAGACTGATGACAAATGTATAATTTTAAAATTAAATCTAAAACACAAAGTGTACAGAAAGTGAAAGGGTCTGAATACTTTCTGAATCCATTTTAAAACATAGTTGGTTCATATGCAATCAAGACAACCTGGAATAGGGAAACCAGGACCCAACTTGGAGCGAATGGATTGGTGATGCTGCCTGGTTGCACGCAGCCCAAATCAGTGTAGCAGGGTGATGCAATATCCCTATCTTGAAAGTGAGAGCTGGGTGTCAGTTATGAGTAACTGTCTACTGATGCACATGGGCTGGCTAAGTCTGGTTTTGGCAAATGAAACAGGAGATCATTACCTCATTAGTGAAAAAGAAGCTAGTTCTTCAGTAAAGTGTTAAAAAGTTTAAAGAAGATGAGATTTACACTTACATACAGAAGTAGCTTTGGAACCCATCTTCTTTAGTAGTTGTCTGCTGCACAAACCCAGGAGACCCAGCTACATATCAGGGATTTCCCAGAGTTATTGAGCTGATACTTTGATTCATAAATTGAATTGATTTTACCAATGTGTTTTGGATTACATGTGCTTCAAAGCGCTTAAAAAAAAGAACTCTCTTCCTGCATAGTGTGTGTGTATAAGGCTCTAAGAAGTTTATAACACTCCAAAAACAAAGAGCAAAAAGTTTACACTCAGTTTTGTGAAACTGTATGCACATGAAAATGTACCTGTTTCACTCATCACTACTCAAAATAAAGGCTGACAAAAACACTATAAATGACGTAAACTTTGGGAAAATACATCCAGAGACACCTAAATAATGGTATGAGCAGGCTACTTATTTGACAAGAACATCCATCCATCCAGGTATATCCTAACTACAGGGTCACGGTGGTCTGCTGGAGCCAATCCCAGGGCGCAAGGCAGGAAACAAACCCTGGGCAGGGCGCACACAGACACACACACTAGTGACAATTTCGGATCGCCAATGCTCCTAATCTGCATGCCTTTGGACTGTGGGAGGAAACCAGAGCACCCGGAGGAAACCCACGCAGACACGGAGAGAACATGCAAACTCCACGCAGGGAGGACCCGGGAAGCAAACCTGGGTCTCCTAACTGTGAGGCAGCAGCACTACCACTGTGCCATCGTGCCGCCCCTTGAGAAGAACATGTTTCTGGCAAAATGAACAGCTATGTTTTGCATTGTGCACAATATATTTAAGGAATATTGCCTGCTTTTTGTCCTTCATAAGGAGATCAGAAATTTTTGATTTGGGCAGAAAATGAAACATTGTCAAAAACAGGCCGAAGTCAAAACAAGCATATCAGTAAAAACAAATATACTTAAGCCAAAATGCTAAGCCGAAAAACATAGTGAAGAAAACAAAGCAAAAAAGAATTTAATCAGGAATTCTTAAACAATGGAACACACACAATGATGTTTTTAATGGAATCTGCTATCTTCAATAAACAGGAATTGTGTGGCACTGACCTTTTTACTATTTAAGTTATTATTTTACAGGTTGCAGCCTGCTCAGTGGCAACTGCTCCAGCAACGGTATTACAAAATGAAAACAACAAAATGGCAGTGCCCATGAAAAAAATCATGAAAATGTGAACACTTTGCAGCTAAATTACAACAACGTCAAAACAAAAGAAATTAATATTGGAAATGGAATCATCAACTCTAAAAACTGTTAAAGTAACCTAAAAGTCTTGAAAAAATGTAGAACAATGAGAAAAAAATGAAAGAGGACCCAAATTATAACACTATTAAGCATGGTACCCCTGTGTTTTTGCTGACACTTGTTCCCCTTTATATTTAAACATATTCTGATCTTCCTCTTCTTGTTAGTACAAAGTATAATAGTATATAGATATAGATAGTATAATTCTACATAAATGTATTGACTGCTGGGAATGTGTCTACTGATTACTGAGTCTGTACCTTTGCCCCAGGCAGTGGTGTAGCCAGCATGCTGAAGGCCCCCCTGTGCAACACCCTGTGGTGGGCCCCTCCTGTCTAGCATAACTCTTAATAATTTATTCGCAACTAGATCCTAGGGGCCGGCTGGGCAGTGGCGTCCGCAACCGCGTCACTATCACACACTGGTGACAAACAAACCATCTCTCTAAATGAAATTTGTAATAACGTTTTAAATCGCTTTATTACAGCTGCTGTAAGTTAGCAGAAATGAAATAAATTGTAGGAATGAAAAGTGGGTAGAGTGGGCAGTACTACTAGTACATACATCAATGTAAAATGTGGACCCACTTACTTTTCCAAGACAACTTTGTGAAAGAAAATGATTAAAATATAACTTAAGCTACAAAGTAGTAACAGTTCTATATGATGCTATATATAAAATAAAGCAATTTAAATTTGTAATGAATTAAAAAGACAATATCAGCTGACAGGATATTACTACACAATCAACCCATTTTACACATCTTCTGAGAAAATGGACATCATAAAGTGGTGATGCTCACAAATCCTCACAGTGACACTAATGCACAGTAAGCCATACTAAGGGACACAATAAAACAGATTACAGATTTGTTAAACTGTTAAAGCTTACAAAAGTGGAACTGACTGACAAGTCACAAATCATATTACTTCTAATATCACTAGTACCTTAAAATACTCATTTGCGTGCCTCATTTTTCACAAAAGTCTCAACAATGTTTGACATGTCAAGTTGTCTGGCGCGCTCGTTTTCAATTGAGAGTACAGCCAAGTCACTAAGTCTGTATTACGACGTTGCGCTTCTGAGGTCATTTTTGATGGGTGTTAACTTGGAGAACGATCGTTCACACACAACGACAGTCACTGGCATAGTCAGCAGTAACTTGTAAGCCGTGCAAACATCACTTGAAGTAGAAAACAGTGCACAGTGATCTAGCAGAAACAGTTCAGATACTTCGAAAACAGTCGACTTGGTTAACAGGATGGATTAAAAACACACATGAAATGACAACAATTGAGCACAAAACGTTGATGGTAACAAGACATTGAATGTTGAAGCCACTCCATCGAGACTGTGAAACTGCTGTTTAAGTTGAATTATCAAAACATTAAAAAAAAAATCTATATGGCCGTGAGTGGGCCCCCCAAGCTCATAGGCCCTTGTGTTTTGCACAATCTGCACAATCCATTGTTACGCCAGTGGCCCCAGGCACCAGTTCAACTCCAGACCTTGTCGCAGTTGCTATGGGATTTGCTCGATCTTTGCATGCATTTTCTCTGGTTCATGTCACATTCTAAAGATGTGCAGTTTTTCAGTGTCAGCTCATCTCTTTACATTTAGCTGTGCTTAACTAACTCTACTGCAAAGCAACATTCACTATGTGGCAAGCCCAACATGGAATCACTCCTGATTACCTAAACGTGTTAAATGCACTTACTACTTTAATCCCCCAAACCTTACCCTTTCCTCCAGCCTTACACTCAGCTATGTGCCTTTCTGTCCTGTTATGCAAAAATGAGAAATCCATGCATATTGATGTTTATTTTATATTAGTCGAGGCACAGTGAGTCTGTTCTTGTTTCACAAATACAGTTACAGACTGAACTAAATGTTGCATTGTATTGATCATTAAGTATCTTTCCAAATGTACACATTGTTTTCAGGCTTTGCTTGACATTTGCTGTCACAAATTAAAATGGTGAGTGGTTTTTCTTCAAACTCAGGCTAGTGAAGAATAGGCTCAGATCCACAATGGGACAGGAAAGACTGAATCATTTAACTCTGATGTTAATTGAGAGTGATCTGATTTTGAAACTGGATTTTAGAAATGTAATCAAGGAATTTACTGCAAAGAAATCCAGAAGAGTAAAATTTTTAAAAGCAAGTATTTCTGTGTGTTAATATACAGAATGGGCTCTGCAGTACAGTATTTGATAATCTTGCTTTTGTAGGCATTTGCAACAGGCTGCTATAGCTGACTTTTCAACCCTTAGTTTGTGATGGTTATTCATCATCTATTTTACAATGGCTAATTAAAGATACATGCTTTGATACAGCATACTTGCTCCCACAAAGTTTCTAAGAGTTGGAGGAGTGGATTTGTACCTGGGTGCAGCAGGTGACACCTCATCACCACACTGGAACAGTAAGTCCATATTTTTTCTGTTCTTCATATTTTTGACATTCATTTTTACATGAAGACTCTGTAGTAGGCATTTGCTTTATTTGGTGTGTCTCTGAGACTTTGAAGTTGATGTGTCATCAAAATATTTTATGTAGGTTGGGCCCCAGAAATTCCTCTAGCCCAGTAGCCGCAACCCTCCTTAATCCGCCCTGCTTATAGCATTTTTGTTTTTGCTTATTCTCTAACATTTGAAATACATTTTTACATGCATAGAATTTTATCCTGTCTAAGACTTTTCCCTGCCTCTACATAACATATGTTAAAATAATCTATTTTTTTAATTGTAGTAGTACTGGTTCAAAACTGCTGATTTCTCAGTGATTCGTTGTTGTCATTTTACATTTGCACCCACTTCTACAAAACATATTTTGAAGCAGGCAGTACATTGTTAAGTGTTAAATCACTCTTCACCATTGGAGCAGGTTTAAGGCACTGTGTTGAGCAGATGGCACTTTCAGAGATCGAGAGAACATTTCAGCTAGGAATAAAAGTGAAACCAAAAAAAGTACTTAAGAAACTTCAAACACTACAGGAACTGTAAATGGCTGTGACAAAGTCAAATGAAGCTTAATATTCAAGATCTCTCTGAAGGTCAAGTTCCATTTGAATACCCCACTGGCACACCAAGTTACTGCTGTATAGTCAGTAATATCCATGAACACAATGTAACTGAAAGGTAAAGCAGTGAGGGACCGAGGGACAGTGAGTAGATGGATGGATGGATGTGTGATGGTTCTCAGACCTACAACAGAGAAAGCAGTTTTAAAAAACGAATACCCTAACCCTAACTTTGAATTTTCCCATGGGATTAATAAAGTTTATTTCATCTAACTCTCAGATTTCCATGAATGGAATGACCACATTAAATGATTAAACAATTATAAAAAAAAAGATTTCTGCTTCTCATGCTGGAATATTCCACCTTTAATGGGAGTATAAGAACCAACAAGGCTGTAGGAAGCATGTATAGTGTTTGGATTTAGTACATCTTCACTTAAATTTTACTTGTACTTTTTATCCCTTAAAAAAGAGCAGTTCTGTAGTGGGCTGGCGCCCTCCCGGGGATTTGTTCCTGCATTGTGCCCTGTGTTAGGTGGGATTGGCTCCAGCAGACTCCCGTGAGCCTGTAGTTAGGATATAGTGGGTTGGATAATGGGTGGATGGAAAATAGTGCAGTTTATGCAAAATCTTATTAAACTGTAATATATAATATTATATTAGAATATAATATTAGCTAACAATTGCCAAGTTCACCTAAACAATAACTTTATGAGGCACACCATTTACAATATTATTATACTTTACCTAATGCAAATAATAAACAGCAAATGATGTATATGTCAGATCCAAAACAGCGCCTGACAGCAGACATACATATGGGGCAGAACGGCTTGGTCAGCAGACATCATACAGCAGAGAAGAAGTTCAATTTGATAAGGCTTGAAGAAGAATGTTCTTCCATATGTGAGCAATGTAAAGTGACAGTAAGGGAAATGGCGGCATCAGCATTTTTTTAACAAGATCAGGAAAAAAAGCAAAGCAAGAGTAAAAAAAATATTGCTTTATACATTACTTTACATAAATATACAAAGAACTTCTATATATTTTTAACATATACTGTATTTCTTATTTCACAAATAGTTACAGTACAATGTTCTTAAAATCTAAACTAGCTTATAATTCAAGAATGTAAATGAGAATTTTAGGAGTTTTTGAGCGAAATGGTACTGTAAGAAAATAATATTTCATTTTAATTGCATGTTCCTTATTTAATGCAATCAAACTACTGATCAGAATTATGTGTCACGTACAAAGATGCAAAAAAAAATTGCCTGACTTGTTCTACCTCTAAGTTGCGCACCCACAGTTGAGTGGTTCAGAAAGATAGATAGATAGATAGATAGATAGATAGATAGATAGATAGATAGA
>JANRMT010062819.1:68293062-68325855 GCA_026402145.1 Polypterus bichir lapradei
ATAGATAGATAGATAGATAGATAGATAGATAGATAGATAGATAGATACTTCGTTAATCCCAAGGGGAAATTCATATACTCCAGCAGCAGCATACTGATAAAAAACAATATTAAATTAAAGAATAATAAAAACACAGGTATAACAGACAATAACTTTGTATAATGTTAAAGTTTACCCCCCTCCCGGGTGGAACTGAAGAGTTGCATAGTGTGGGGGAGGAATGATCTCCTCAGTCTGTCAGTGGAGCAGGACAGTGACAGCAGTCTGTCGCTGAAGCTGCTCCTCTCTCTGGAGATGATACTGTTCAGCGGATGCAGTGGATTCTCCATGATTGACAGGAGCCTGCTCAGCGCCCGTCGCTCTGCCATGGATGTCAAACTATAGATCCATGCCTACAATAGAGCCTGCCTTCCTCACCAGTTGGTACAGGAATGAGGCATCTTTCTTCTTTATTTTGTCTCCCCAGCACACCACCGCTGAGAAGAGGACACTCGCCACAACCGTCTGATAGAACATCTGCAGCATCTTATTGCAGATGTTGAAGGATGCCAGTCTTGTAAGGAAGTATAGTCGGCTCTGTCCTCTCTTGCACAGAGCATCAGTGTTGGCAGTCCAGCCCAATTTATCATCCAGCTGCACTCCCAGGTATTTATAGGTCTGCACCCTCTGCACACAGTCACCTCTGATATTCACGGGGTCCAGGAGGGGCCTGGGTCTCCTAAAATCCACCACCAGCTCCATCCATCCATTATCCATCCAACTATATCCTAACACAGGGTCACGGGGGTCTGCTGGAGCCAATCCCTGCCAACACAGGGCGCAAAGCAGGAATAAACCCCAGGCAGAGCGCCAGCCCACCGCAGGACACAAACACACCAAGCACACACTAGGGACAATTTAGGATCGCCAATGCACCTAATCTGCATGTATTTGGACTGTGGGAGGAAAACGGAGCCAAAGGAGGAAACCCACGCAGACACGGGGAGAACATGCAAACTCCACGCATGGAGGACCTGGGAAGCGAACCCAGGTCTCCTAACTGTGAGGCAGCAGCGCTACCCACTGCGCCATGTGCTGCCCTCAGAAAGGTACGATGTACCTAAAAAGTGTCACAACTGTACATACTGTAAGTAGCACTGGCCTGGCAGAAACCTGTGACAAGAGAAGCTTATTGTTATTAAAAGGTCCAATATGATGAACAAAAACAGTATCATCTCGTATTCAGCAATGTAGGGCAAATTTTTGGCTTAATTAAATATTTGTACTAAATTTTAAAAATCTGTCATAAATGATTGAATGCTGTGTCATTTTGCAGTTAGACAGCATACTGTAAAAGAACATAATTGAACCACAGATACAAATGGCAGCATTATACTCTAGTACAACTACCAGCTAATAATATTCTGCATAAGTATGTCAACTGCATAAAATTGATAAATGTAATCACATTTTCTCTTTTTCTTAGTTACTTAACACTTCATTCAATACTTTCCTCTTATGTGTGTGCAGTCAATTCTAGCAGATGAAAAAAATCTCAGAAGTGGACAATCATGAAACACAAGTTAACAAAATCTCTATTTGTGGAAAGTCTTTTCATAAATTCATGAATGTACAGACAACAACACATCAAAATGGTCATTCACTTGGCTAAATGACCAATTCGCATTGCAAGAAAGAAAGAACTTTGTTCATTTTTTCACTTTGTCCTCCAAAGCAAACTGAAAGTGTGAAGTTAGTGGATATACAGTATGAGCAAATGCTATCTACACATTGACACTCAACATGTTTTAATAATTAAAATAAAAACCTCATGATCACAAATCCCTACACCTTCATTGAGTCTTCTAAGTAGTCACAATGCTACATACTTGACTAACCACATTTCCTTGAGAAAAATCCTAATGAGTGGTTAAAACAAGTCCACTTGCTGGACAGTTTAGATGGCTTCTTAACAACTCAGAGTGAAAAAATTCTCTTATATACTAACATGAAGGGCTCTGACTGGAATAGCGTTATTCATTTACTACATAATTAAACAACATTCTTACAAAAGTAAAAAAAAATGTACAGCTGTTTCTGAAAATTTCTCCAATATGGTTACTATAGTATAAGTCATATTTATACATGTGTGTCTGCCTATAACAGGGTTTGGGCATGAGAAACCCATTTCTAAAATTATTTCCATGTTTGTTCTTCAAATTAAAAATAGTTCATATTCATTACCATCTTGCTTTCCTTAGTTTACACGATGCCTGGCTAATTGGTAATGTGACTACTATCATTGTGCAGATGACATCACAGGAAGTGGCAATGAAAATAAGCTGGTGCTTACACACTGTCTTTACACCTTGGTGGATAGGAAACCCTTCATTATTTTTAGATTTCAAACCATTATTCCCAAGCAGTAGGATTTGTGTTCTGGTTATGATCCCTTTTCTGCCTTCGACTTTCCATTTCATCTTGCTGCTTTGGTTTTTGGCTTCTTGCTTTTGTTTGAATTTCTCTGTATTTTGACCTTTCCTTGTCCTGACTGGCTTATTACTACTTTAGTCATCTCCTAGATTGGCCACAATAATCCTTGGGCACTGTAAGAACCATTTGTTTATTATTTAAGTTATATTAAATGTTTACCTAAATATTAGTGTATGGTCTATGGGAGGCTCTTATAACCCCCACAAATTGAATTGAATTGATATATTCTAACTGTTTTTTGCCTCACTGACTACAGAATAATTTCAGTTAGTGACCTGCCTTGCCGTGTGCAAGGCATGGTGGGCACCCAGTGTTAAATTGTGCCTTATATACTCAATAGTATGAAATTTAACATGCTCTATTAAATGTGCAGTGCTGTACATTAGAACATACTGAATACAAAATATATCATCTTTAAGTATAGAAAAACTGAAGAAAGAAAAGATAAGTTTATAGAAGAAACACTTTTTCTCATTTTTTTGCTTTTTATTCTACGTGTGCAACAAACTTTTCTCTTTATTCTTGTGTGGATTATTTGCTTTGAATTTTCGCTAAATCTTTTAAAACAAACTTTTGGACTGAGAGATTTCTTTCGGCATGCGTTTTACCCGTGCTTGATACTGCCTTATGCACCCACAGCTACAGGCACATTAAATGTTCATAACAGTCACAGATAGGCTAGGACTAAGGTAGGTCCATAAAATTCTAATGCTAAAACTTTATGTGATTTAACTTATAAATGTGTGAAATTAAACATTTAATTTTACATCTTTTGATGACATGTGTTTATTTTCTAAGCAGGTTAAGTGGCTTTCTAAAGTTCACATAGTGAATCAGACGCAGAATGACTTAGCAATTTAAAAGTCTGTACACATCGAATCTGTCTACCAAACACAGATTTAAAACACGGGTTTTAATTTTTACATAAAAATTTCTATTTTAAATATGCTACATTTTTCAACATGATCATTTTTTCTCACTTTGCGAACAATATGAGGAATGCAGTAAGTGCTAAGGGTGGGTCGTGTTGAGCAACAGTAGGAAGAAATTGTAGACATCAAAAAGTGGCTGTGGGCAGCTATTGAAATGATCCTACTAGCGAGGACAGCCATACAGATTAACTGTAAAATTCAGTTCAAATAGAAAATACAGAATTAGTGGGAAACTGCACATAAATGGTTAGACTGTTGTATGTCCTTCATTACCTTTGATACAGGTTATTCTGGCAAAGTAATTAAGTAAAGATTATAAAGCGCCTTTCACAAACAAGAAGTCACAAAGCACTGTACAATACAAGGGAATGTAAACAAAGAAGGCAAGACATAGACATTAAGATGCACAATACGATAAAATCTAACAAATACGTTAAGTACATTAAAATAAAAAAAAAAACAGAAATAAAAATAAAATTAATAATAAATACTCTGAGCAAAATCTTGTCTAAACAAGAAAGTTTTTAACAGTTTTTTTAAAAGGGTGCACAGAGCCAGCCATACGAAGGTGAAGAGGAAGTCTGTTCCAAAGTTAAAGTAAAAATGTGTGAAAGTTCCTCTGTTATATCTGTGCTGCTATGTAGACTATATTGTAACTCTGGTGGGCTTTGTAATTTGTTCAGACTTCCCACCACAGACATCTCAAAATTGAAATGGATTGAGCTACTTATCTAGTTTAACGTCAGATTAAGACTCCCCCAGGGACGGGATTGGGGGCTCAAAAGGCCCCTCATGTTACCTCACTAATCCATTAGGCATACACATACTGTACAGTATACTTACATAGTTTTAACATCACATATATAATAATAATTTAAGTATAGAGGTGTGATGAAGTAATATCTAGCATACAAGTTGATAAATATTTTGAATGGCTCTATTTGTAAGCTGGAAATAGCAAATGTGATAATAGATGTTGTTTCATGAGGCAAGTTTTACTTTATTGATGAGAACAGCAATGTTTTGATGTTTACCTAACCAACTCCAGCCCACTCTTTAGAGTCGGGATGTGAAATTTATGGCAGGGGGGCATGGAGCAAGCATCAAGCCAGATGACAAGGGTGACTGTGTTTCGACTTACACAAACCTATATGCCATCACCTGCAGGTACGCCATAAACTGTCTAAACAAAGCAACTGAGGGATGAGCTGTGCCTGAGCTATTGCTTTGGTGAATGGCACAAGAAGGTGTGTTTGTCAGGAGCTACACACGGACAAGAAAGAGAGGGGCTTGCAAAAGCACGATCTGTCTGCCATGTTGAATCCTGAAGAAAGCAAACCAGATGATGACACGAAGAAAGAAGAGTGTCTGGGCCTGTGCAGATGAGCTCACCAGAAAGAATTGAATAGAACTACAAAATAGAATAGAATAGAAGAATAGAAATTACACATCTAGAATTTTCAGGTTGTATGGTCTTGGTTTAAAAGTCACATTCTATTTGCTTGTATGGCACTAGTTATAATAAAATGTATTACATATAATCCATAATGAAAACTGTAGCCTGAAGTTATAGATTAAGAATGAAAGAAGTGAAGAATGGCTAACTATATCTGACAATAGAGAGGTTAATGTATGGGATTTGAGGCATTTTTTAAGTCTACACAATAAAGAATATAATGGGGGAAAAATAAGGTCACGACAAAACACAGGATTGTAGTAGAAAAAGAAAAATCCAATCTTTACATTGTGTCAGCTTCACCTTTTCTGTTTATTTTGTACATTACAATGAAATTTAACTAATGAATTCACGAGTGCAACATCACAACTACAAGGAATCAAATTCATTATAGCACAGTTAACAGACATCAACCAAACATTTTAAAAGGACTTTGGCATTTTGTGACATAAAGATGATATGTAACCAGGGATGCAATAAGCTGTTTTTAAGTGGACATGCAAGATTGTTTTTTTCAATGCAATGGACCACAATCAATGGTATACTTATGGCTATCCAACGTAAAGACAGAAAGATGTACTTTAGCACGCCATGACCCATTCTTTTTGAAGACACAGCCGTGTACTTCAGCCCACCACAGCTAAACAGAGTGCTGTATCTTAGTCCGCTGGAAATGGGGGGTGAGTGGACAAACACAGTCATTCAATAGTGAGTGAAGCTCTTTATGGGGCCCCATGCATTGCACCCTCTGCATCCCCCCAATTTGTACCCCTCTGTGTAATATACTGCGCATTTTCATTTCCAATATTTGCATCAAGTTCATTCAAGTTTGGTATTGTTTGGTGTGTCTAATTTCCTTCAATAGTCTTTTTGTTCTCCACATCGTTGCTCAGTGATATGGGACACTGCATAACCAGGCTGCTTGTTGCTGCTGGAAGTGGCGATATCAGCCCTGGTCTGACGATCTGTAAAGTCATTTTCATTTGTCTCAACTGCAGTAATTACGGCGTTGTTCAAAGTGCTGGTTCAAATCACCATTTTGGTTTAATTTTTGAAAATGTCAGGTATAGTTTTTTGCAAAACAGAATTTTGTATTTCTATCTCCTTTAAAAATGTTCTTCTCATTGCAGCACTGTGCACTGGGATGTTTTCTTTTTTGCAGGACTGAAAAACATGGAAGTTTTGGTTAGGTGGGGTAGGGATATGTGTCAATGGGCTGGAAATAACTGGGTGGGCAAGACATAAGACATTTTTAAATTCTAAAACTTTTTGTGGATCAGAAGTGAGTCCCGAGGGGGCGGCTCCCCCTTATTGTTTAGCATGGCTTGATTCACTCACAATTGACATAAGGTCCCAGGTGATGGGGTCACCTTGGAGGTGAGTGGCTCAAATAATTGAGAATTAACAATAAATCCAATAGAAGAGTTATTAGACATTTTTCCCTCACATATGCAAAGGTTCCTTTGCCAGGAGGATCCCAGGGTATAGACAAGTCACCCCAGTGGTAGATCAAGCCATGAACAGGTTACATAGTAATAAAGGATTGGTTGTAAGTGTAGAAATGGTGCAGTTATCATACCACTTTATCTTGTTTACCTAAACCTACATTCTTCTTTGTGCTTCCACACTTAAGAGTGCTTTTTGTTTAAACTAACCACAGCCGGTCTTTTTGTTTCTAGATGTTCCTGGGAGCTAAACATGCTTTGGCCACAGCCCAACTCTAAGATTCTAATAAAATACATCTAGCCTTCTATTAATATTTTCTGACTTTAGTTCTTTAGTGTGCCTGCTATTATATATTTGTATATACGTCCTCAAATATACCATTTTAACATAACCAAACCTGCTTAATACAATTTTAAATGTTCTTTTTCTTTTGCAGAGAAGTGTTTTCTAATTAAGGTTTCCTTACTTAGAAATGTTAATAATGCATGCATTGTTTTTAACTGGGCTAGAAACCAAAAACAAAATCTGTTTAATTCCTTGCAGTTTGGGCCCCTATCTTTTTAATTATTAAAGCAACTAATATCTTATTATTAAGTCTGTGGATCACAAAGAAATGCAAAATACAAAATTCTCTAAACTGAAATGGCTTGAATTTGAATTTAGCTGAATCCATATGAAATGTAGGTGTTATCTTTAACATGAATTTAACCTACAGTCTTCACCTTTCTGCACTTTCTAAAGTCTTCTTTTTCATCTTCTATTCCAAAATATAGACATGTTTAAGCAGAATGATCTTGAAAAGCTAGTTTATTTATTTGACTATTGCAATGCTTTACCTTGAGGCTATTTAAGTTACACACTTATATACAGTTATTTCAAAACATAGTAACATAGTAGCACAGACCATAACTAAAAATAAGAAGTATGAACTTATCAAAATCATTATTTTATAGCTGATTTTCAAACCACCCTCACTCCATACCTGGCAGGACTTATTAGGGCCTGTACTCCAGTGCGCACATTATGATCTCAACCTGTAAGTCAACTTAAAATTCTAAGAATGAATACAAATTGGGCATCCAAACTGTAGAATTATATACCAACTAATATCAGAGAAGTCCCATCAGTCTCAGTATTTAAACCAAGGCTGAAAAGTCACTATTATAGCACAGCATCTATTTTTGGAGTGGTTTCATATTGCTGTCTTACACTGATTTTCAATCAAAGTAATTTCTTTTGTTTGGCCATTATAAAATTCTCTTCATATTCTTAAGTTACAATGGTGTCATTCTACCTGCCTTGGAATAAAAGTGTAGTCATGTGTGATGGACCTTTTTTTAGGCATCTTCTATCCAATTGAAACTATTGTCATTTGCCAGAGGAAAAATCTTTTTCAGAATTGAGATGACCTGAAACCACCCTGTATATAATTTTCTGCATATATTGCATGATGTGTTTAAGTTTATGTTTAGCATTATATTTAGTGTTAACGATGCATTTCTTTTTCTATACTATATTTTTAATTACTGTGAAGTGTGCTAAGCTAATAAGTGGAAATGCATTTAGTAAGAATACAATGAACTGAAAAACTGAACATTTACAATTGGATCTGTTGTGATTAACATTGTTATGACCTTAAGAGTCCCAAAGCACAAAAGTCCCCAAAAAATACTTGAAATACCCACTATAGGGGTGAATTACCATCAAAACCCCTGGCTAGTCACACAAAGGGGCAATAGAAAATCTTTATAAATAAAAGTTTTATTTTCAGAAAAGAACCTCTGTTAAATAATGAGGTCACAAAGAGCACAAAAGGCACAGCAAGGAATTCCTTGAAAAGGCAATGGCAACCCAAGGCAAGTCCCAATCACAAATCCAGCAAACTGAGTCAAAAAGCTGACCACAGAGATCACAAAACCAGAAATTCACAAAACAAACACTCAAGAAGCAAAATACACAGGAGAACTCACCACCACTATGAACACATTCAATGAACCGCAAGGAACTGTGGGCTGTCCCTGCCTTTATAGTGCTGAGTGCAGCTATTGACAGTGATGAGCGGGTGGCCATGCCTCTTGAGTGATTACCCACAACAAACATGGACCACAATAGAATCCACATGGACATAAAGAAACTCAGTAACTAATACAGTTAACATAAAATATGACCAACACTGGCATAAAAACAGCATTTAAACCTCAGCTGGGGGGCACCCTGGCTGAAACACAACAAACATAAGATCCTGTTAAGAACTTAATAATGACAGCAATCATTTCATATAGCGCTTGAATAACATTAATACTTTTGTACTTAGAACAGACCCTACTTACATCAACAGTTTATTTCTTCCTTTGCATACTTTGGGGACAATATAATTAAACTGAATTATATTAAATATTATTATTCATTTCTGTATGATTCACAATGCTTATTTAAATGTTAATATTGAAAAGATGTTTTTTAGACAGAATTGTGTCAATCCTATAAAGTTAATAAGAAAAAAAAATAACCTTTACTTGCATCATCCTACTTAAATCATTTTTTGGTATCTTAGCAATCTCCACAGACTTCCAATAGGAATACTCAGGGTACACAACACACATTGGAATGTTGTGAGGTTCCACGTCTCTGCAACATTGCATGGACATCGGGGACAGTGTCTCTGGATTGGCAGACCAGGGTGGTGGTCCCCCTGTTTAAAAAGGCGGACAGGACGGTGTGTTCCAACTACAGAGGGATCACACTCCTCAGCCTCCCTGGAAGAGTCTGTTCACGGGTTCTGGAGAGGAGGGTCCGTCGGACAGTCGAACCTCGGATTCAGGAGGAACGGGGTGGTTTTCTTCCTGGTCGCGGAACAGTGGACCAGCTCTACACCCTTACCAGAATCCTGGAGGGTGCATGGGAGTTTGCCCAACCAGTCTACATGTGTTTTGTGGATTTGGAAAAGGCGTTCGACCGTGTCACTCGGGGAATCCTGTGAGGGGTGCTCTGGGAGTATGGGGTACCGGACCCCCTGATAAGAGCTGTTCAGTCCCTGTACAACCAGTGTCAGAGCTTGGTCCGCATTGCCGGCAGTAAGTTGAGCCCATTTCCAGTGAGAGTTGGACTCTGCCAGGGCTGCCCTTTGTCACCGACTCTGTTCATAACTTTTATGGACAGAATTTCTAGGCACAGCCAGGGTGTTGAGGGGGTCCGGTTTGGTGGACTCAGGATTGGGTCACTGCTTTTTGCAGATGATGTTGTCCTGTTTGCTTCATCAGGCCATGATATTTAGATGTCTATGAATCGGTTCGCAGCTGAGTGTGAAGCGGCTGGGATGGGAATCAGCACCTCCAAATCCGAGACCATGGTCTTCAGCCGGAAAAGGGTGGTGTGCCCTCTCAGGGTTGGGGGAGAGATCCTGCCCCAAGTGGAGGAGTTCAAGTATCTCTGGGTTTTGTTCACGAGTGAGGGAAGAATGGAACGTGAGATCGACAGGCGGATTGGTGTGGCGTCCGCAGTGATGCGGGCTCTGCATCGGTTTGTCATGGTGAAAAAGGAGCTGAGCCATAAGGCAAAGTTCTCAATTTACCAGTCGATCTACGTTCCTACTCTCACCTATGGTCATTAGCTATGGGTAGTGACCGAAAGAACCAGATCACAAATAAAAGTGGCTGAAATGAGTTTCCTCCGCAGGGTGTCTGGGCTTTCCCTTAAAGTTAGGGTGAGAAGCTCAGTCATCCGGGAGGGGCTTAGAGTAGAGTCGCTGCTCCTCCGCATCGAGAGGAGTCAGATGAGGTGGCTCGGGCATCTGATCAGGATGCCTCCTTGACGCCTCCCTGGTGAGGTGTTCCGGGCACGTCAAACCGGGAGGAGGCCCCGGGGAAGACCCAGGAAACGCTTGAGAGACTATGTCTCCCGGCTGGCCTGGAAATGCCTTGGGATTCTCCCGGAAGAGCTAGAAGAAGTGGCTGGGGAGAGGGAAGTCTGGGCCTCTCTGCTCAAGCTGCTGCCCCCGCGACCCGACCTCAGATAAGTGGAAGAGGATGGATGGCTGGATGGATGAATATGCCTTTAAAATAAGGCAGAATACTTACATGCATATTCCCACCAATGGCTCATGCTACTAATGTCATGATTTTATAAAGGTGTTAATTTTTCACTGTTGTGTTGTTTATGATGCCGATAATTTATAATACAGTTGTCTCCATTTTGAGATTCTTGACACGTCATGTGGCCGATGTGATATACATGACATAATCGTTTCAATGTTACATAACATTGCGACTCACACTTCCTATATGTAAAACCTGTGCCGATCATTCTTATTTTTGCATTGAAAATTTCAAGAAAACTTTTAGCATTCTTATTTTTGTTTTAAAAAAGTTTGATTTTGTTTTGTTTTGAATTTAGTTTTTTTTGTTGTTGTTTTAAAGAACTACTTTGTTTATGTTTAATTGTGTTTTAGAGAGGCATGTCTCCATTTTCTTTAATTTGTTACTTTGTTTCACCTCAGCCACTCACACCTTTTTCAATTAGAGCTTTAACTGGTTGTAAACAGTACAGTATTAAATTTTCATACGCAATTAGAGCATGTTATACACTTTTGATTCTCAATTACTGAGATTTTTAAGCACTTTAATCTTACCTCTTTTTGGTCAATGAAGGGCCAAGTAAATTTCAATCACAACGCAATTTGGTCAATCAAGACACAAGGCATATGCCACTGCAGTCAAATATGATAAGTACAGATGAGTGAAACGATTCACATGAAATTGAACCGGCATCAAAACTTTGAGTTTTGCTTTGCAAAAAAATGGCAAAAAAAAATTGTGCTTTGCAATGAATGGAATTTGTGCCATGGCCATTTATATTTTCACGTTATCTGCAGTCTTTCTCTTCATGAATGACACCATTGAAAATCTGAAGACCGTTGGAAGGGGGTGATAGCTGTACAGAATTTACCTGAAAGCACTAGGCCATTGCCAAAATCCATTGGCCTGTGTGTCTAGCTGCTGCCGAGTTTCCAGAAGGATCCTTGCATGAATGAGCTTACAGAGTTGGTGAAAGTGAGCCGAGACAGTTTCTGTTCTCACTTGAAATGAGTTGTGAAAAGCAGAAGGCAGGCAGCTCATAAAATAGATGAGACCCCATGGAGCCACACTGAAGGAACTTGTGCATTATCAACGCAGCTGCAGCAGAACTGGTGGGTGGCTAAAAAAGGAAACTGTGGCTTTGGCTGCAGAAAACACTAAGGCAGAATCATTCCTTGGCTTGCTCCCAAAAAAAACTTAAAAACTAATTTTAGTGAGTTTCACATTTCACAATTGTGAAATCTCACGCTAAAACAATTTTAGGGACAATATTCCCAATATGTATTGTAACAAGGATGAGGCAAAGACATCGTAAAGGTTTGGGGCAGCCACCCGTATATTGTTCCATGGCTGCAAAATAGGTTTAGATAAGAACAGAGGTGTTCACTGAACAGAACTGATTGTATGGAGGAAAGATGGCAGCTTTAAAGGCCAATACAGGAAGTAACGTCATCATTGGAGCCGGAAGTGACATTGTCGGGATCGGAAGTGACATCATCACTGTGGGATTTGGGGGGGCAAAAAAACGGAAGTTATTTCATCGGGGCTGTAAGTGACATCGTCAAAGGTGCCGGAACCTGAAGTGACATCTTCAGAGGTGCCAGAACCTGGCGGGATTTCTCCCGGGAGAATGGTCTGCAAGGAACTCAGAGAGACAGTCAGTGCACCCCGCTGCCCCCTGGGCTGTCGTGGAACTACCTTTACTCGTTGCCTTTAGCTGCCTCCTACTCGCACATGTTTGACAGTATATAAAGTGAATCTACGCTGTGTCACTCATCACTAATAACTGTCATAAATAAATATTTTTCCTTATACTAGGTAGTAGTTTTTATTATGGAGAATTCATTTTGTGGTATTTTGAACTACTTTTAATATTTAAACAAAGTTTAATACAATACACAGGTTGTGTGAAGTGATCTTGAGCAGCGCATCAATGACGTACGTTCCACTATAAATATGGAGGTTCCACAATGTAGCATCATTCCTCATTAGATAAATTCCTCCAAATAAAAGTAAAACTGAGCTTAGTCAGTACATCTCAAGATAGGCCTAGTCCTAGGTTTTTCTTTGGTTTTGACATCCTCCTGTCCCTGATTTCTCTTTCAGATTGTCCTCGTGCTTTGTTTGCTGGTTATCGCTACCCTTTCTGTTCTGATCTTTGATTGTCCCTCATTAAAGACCTGTCTGATATGACATCTCCTGGTGTTTCAGCATCGCCCAATAATTTATTGAGATGCTATCCCAACAATAATAAGCTATTTCAGCTGTTATTGCTTACACCGAAATTTCTTGTAAACCTCTGTGGGCGACAGAAAGACTTCCTTAGTCTGTAGTGTGCCACAGGACTCTTATGTGATTATCTTTGCAAATTGCATACAGGTAAAATTCCGTTACAATGAATATCTTTACAATGAAATTTTCATTACAACGAAGTGTTTTTATGGTCCCGACAACTTCCCCATATGACCCGAGCCTATAGAAATCTTGTTACTACAAAGTACATTCAGCAGATACTTTCATTACAATGAAGTACCCAAAAAACCTTAAAATGCCTGAAAGAATTATCCACAGAGCAGTTAGTTCTGTAACCGCAGCTCAGTTGTGCACAACGATCCCCGAAACAGAAACATTGTCATTTTTTTTTCTTCGAACTTTCCTTGTACTGTTTTTTTTTTTGCCTTTTATGTTTCTTGCAGTTTTCAGTGATACCTTTTTACTTATTGCTTGTCAATATCTGAAAAACATCGATTTGAAATTTAACTCATTGTCACCCTTCTATTGTCACCCTTCTATAGAAACGGCAGGCATTAGAAAAAAAAAACTTACATTTTTGCAGCTGTCAATTGTGTCAAAAAGAAAAAAGACGTTGCCAGTGAATTCAGAATTTCTCCATTGATGCTGTCAACTTTCTCGAAATACCGAACAAAAAAAGAAGAAAAATCTTGGGTTGCAAATGTATGTGAACTGGTGCATTTGAAGATGTCGAAAAAGCAGTTTTTATGTGGTTCAGTGATGCTCGTTCAAGAAACTTTCCTATTAATGCAGCACTCATTCAAGAAAATGTGAGGTTTGTAAACTCTCTTGGGACCTCTCCCAACTAGACAGTATGCCGAAGAGTGTCTCGAAGTTTGTGTCTATGGAAGACTGTTTATCTGTTGCTGGGGCAACAGCCAGCTCAGAGCTATGCTGCGTCTCTCCGGCAAAGCAAACAGAAAAGATATTGATGGGTGATATGCAAGGGACATTGTAAATGCAGGAGCAGAATTACTTGATCACTGATCTGGCCACGACCCTGCCTGAGTGCTGAGTCTGTGTATAGCAGAGTGGCAGATCCCGCTAAAATAAACAAGTGTCTGTTCCTGTTTCTAGCTGAATAGCTGGTTTTGCTAAAGTACTGAGACTCAGCCTCATGCTTTGGGGTGCAAGACAGGGACTTCCACAGACGCTGCACTCGCGCTTCGGGACACACATCAGAGTGTCGTTCCCATTGGGTGGAGAGTGGGGGGTGGGTCTCAAAAGAGTTCAGAAACCTCACAATATGAAGAAGAAAAGGATGATTTGGCTCCTGATTGATAACTGTGCTGCCCATAACATGTTTCCACATTTACTTAATGTTCGTGTTGAATTCCTCCCACCCAATTGCATAGCAGTGCTTCAGGCATTGGATTTGGGCATCATTTGCACCCTGAAAATGTGTATTATCACAAGGAAATGCTGAGAAAAATTCTCGTCAGCATAACTTGTAGGCAGGAGGAGATTAAAATTAACGCGAAAGAAGCTATTGAAATGATTGCAAACGCCTGGGCGCAAGTTAAAGAAAGCACTATATTAACAAATACAAAATCTCATTACAACTAAATTTTCGTTACAACAAAATATTTTTTAGGTCCCTGGGAGTTCTTTGTAACAGAATTTTACCTGTATTTCATATCAAGCTCTTTTTTCTCAGTAACCATGTCCAAACTAAATGTGCTTGACTTAATCATACGCGGAGGATTTTTCATGAGCATTGCTAGGGTTAGTGATGCATCATTTAAGAGAACGCATAAATAATGCATTGTCTCATGTATTGCTTCTACATTCCCACAAAAGCCAAAAAAATGTACTTGTCAAAATATTGCTAAATTTTATGACAAAAAAAACTCACCTCCAGACTAAAGCCACCTATGACCGTGAATTGAATTAAGGAGGTTTGAGAATCTTTTATTATCTTTTTGTTATCTTCACTTAATTGAGGTCATTACTGCAACAGTTTGCTTTGCCGTGACCACATTGAGGAAAATATTAATATAGCTACACAAAGCAATTTGTCTTATGTTCACATGCTTATTTAAAGATAATGCACTTCTAATGCTGGGGTAGCCTGGTGTGCTTTGCAGTAAGGAGATCAGGGTTCATGTCCCATGTCCTTCCCCTATGGAGTTTGCATGTTCTTTCAGTGTCTGCATGGGTTTCCTCTGGCTGCTCCAGTTTCCTCCCAATGTCCAAAAGACATGCAGGTTAGCTGAGTTGAACCTAGTGTGTGTATGTGTGTGTGTGTGTGTGTGTTAAATCTGTGAGGGGCTGGCATTCTGTCCAGGGTTTGCTTCTGCCCAGTGCTAGGTGGGAGTCCCCAGGTCTGAATTACGCAGGTTAGAAAATGACATGATTCTAATGCTTGTGAATATTTATCTTGGGGTGAAAATAAAGCAACGATTACTAAATACATTGGAAAACAAACACCTGCATGCAGTTCCCTTATTTTAGTGTAATATGTGAGTGTATAACAATTCTCTCAAACTTTTATATGCAGCTCTACAGTGAAACATACTGTTTGTAATCCATATATTCAAGGCTAATTTATAAAGATTCCATGAAGCAAACTAGAGGTGTTAAATATTCTTCTCTGACTTGTATTGCTAGGTTCAGCCTTTAATGTATAGCAGAGTGGATCTTAACCCTGCAATTATGAAATGGACTAATTAGAGCTTTGAAGAAGAGGTGTGACTTGGTTATAAATAATGGCACAGCCTGATAAAAAAAAATTGTACAAATGATCCTTAAGCACTTCTGTGCTTAGTTCTTAGCTCAAATATATATACCACTGAGTGCCACAGAACCTTAAAAGAAAAATCGTCTGCGTTGGGCTTTTTGTTTTGGGGACCTTAAACTCTCCATCTGAAATTTTACCTTTAAAAATTCCGGGCACTGTGAGGCTTGAGGAAAGTCAAAAGCTGGTCTATAAAATTTAAATTGCCAAGAAAGATCTTGCTACCCCAATCCAAAAACGGTGTCACAATGTTTGTGGAAATATCAAAAGGATATTGAAGAGGAAAAATGTTAAGAACCACTAGTTCAGGGGTTATTTTATTTTATCAGTGATTTTACATTGTACTTTTAAATTCATGATATGTTTACAATAAGTGACAGAATGTTAAACTGGAATAAGTTTTCAATAGCAATTTTAGTACTGTTAATTTTTTTCTAAAAGTTGACATGTATCTTTCTATAAGTTGTATATTTTCTGACTTGGAAAACAAGTGCATGAAGATCCATGAGATGTAAGCTATCACTGCCTTTTATAGTAAACCTTTGAAGTGCGATATTTAACTTCTTGTTTGAGATATTTTCCACACATTTCACCTATGAATTTTTAAATCTGCCTTATTTAACTGCCTATTAAATTTTTCACACAGTAGATTTCAGAATTCTAACTGATCAAGCTTTTTGATAAGGATAAAATACTTTTATCACATCTCTATGAAATATCATAAAGTCATTTCAAAATATTATTTTAAATCACTTTTTTCCCCTATCCTAGTGTCAAGACTTTTTCCCTAGAAGGCATAGATCACAATTCATCATCATAGAATTCTTTATTTTTCTTTATAATAAACTGGGTGGGTTTATTATATGATATCCTATATGGTGTTCCACAAGGCTCTATCCTGGGTCCGCTGCTCTTCTCAATCTACATGCTTCCGTTAGGTCAGATTATCTCGGGGCATAATGTGAGTTACCACAGCTATGCTGATGACACAGAGCTGTACTTATCAATAGCACCTGATGACCCTGATTCTCTTGATTCACTAACACAATGTCTTACCTGTATTTCTGAATGGATGAATAGTAACTTTCTCAAGCTAAATAAAGAGAAAACTGAAATCTTAGTGATTGGCAATAACGGATACAATGAGGCTATTAGAAATAAACTGGATACATTATGATTAAAAGTCAAGATGGAGGTAAAAAGCTTAGGGGTAACTGTTGACTGTAATCTGAATTTTAAATCGCATATTAATCAGATCACTAGGACAGCATTTTTTCACTTAAACATAGCAAAAGTTAGACCTCTTATATCACTGAAAGATGCTGAGAAATTAGTTCACACGTTTGTTTTCAGTCGACTAGATTACTGTAACGCACTCCTCTCAGGACCGCCCAAAAAAGACATAATCATTTGCAACTAGTACAGAATGCAGCTGCTAGAATCCTAACCAAGAAAAGAAAATCCAAGCACATTTCTCCAGTTTTGATGTCACTACACTGGTTACCCGTGTCATTCAGGATTGACTTTAAAATTTTGCTTATGGTTTATAAAGCCTTAAATAATCTCACCCCATCTTATATATTGGAATGTCTGACATCTTATATTCCAAATCGTAACCTCAGATCCTCAAATGAGTGTCTCAGAATTCCAAGAGTAAAACTTAAAAGAACTGGTGAAGCGGCCTTTTGCTGTTATGCACCTAAAATCTGGAATAGCCTGCCAATAGGAATTCGCCAGGCTAATACAGTGGAGCACTTTAAAACACTGCTGAAAACACATTACTTTAACATGGCCTTCTCATAACTTCACTGTAATTTAATCCTGATACTCTGTATAACCAATTCATTATAATAACTATTCATGGTGGCTCTAAAATCTGTACTAACCCCTACTCTCTCTTCTGTTTCTTTTTCCGGTATCCTTTTGGTGGTGGCTTGCACCACCACCATCTACTCAAAGCACCATGATGTTCCAACAGTGATGGATTAAAAGCCAGAAGTCTGCATGACCATCATCATCAAATCCTTCAGTGAGAACCCTAAATAAAAAGAGGACTATTTCATTTATGTTAGGTAGAATGCCCAGAGGGGACTCGGCGGTCTCGTGGCCTGGAACCCCTGCAGATTTTATTTTTTTCTCCAGCTGTCTGGAGTTTTTTTTTCTTTTTTCTGTCCTCCCTGGCCATTGGACCTTACTCTTTTTCTATTTTAAGTAATGCTGTCTTATTTAATTTCTTATTTTGTCCTTTATTTTTCTTCATTATGTAAAGCACTTTCAGCTACTTTTGTGTATGAAAATGTGCTATATAAATAAATGTTGTTATTGTTGTTGGTTCATCGTAACATCAAGTTTGTTTCTAGAGTTTCCTGAGGAATGTGAAACAGGCACTCCATTATTATCACAATTACTTTGCTGACTTTGTATATGTTATAGTGGATTTATTAATGTATCATACATTTCTATATTTGATCAATAAATAATGACAGAAAAATGAAGGTCAACTTCCATGTTCTTTTTAGCTCCAGTCTGGAAAAATTGCATATGGCAAAAATTGGTGGTGTCACACATGTGCAATTGGGAGGCAGCTAAAGGGCCTGAATGATAGTTATTCCATACCAGACCAGGGGCCGTGGGGGAACACTGACTTTCTTTCTTAATCCCTTGCAGACCATCCACAGAAAATCCTGCACGGTTCCGGCACCACTGGTGACGCACTTCCGGTCCTGGTGCCACTGCTGAAGTCACTTCCGGTCTCAGCATATAAAGCCGCCATCTTTAGCAACCAAAGTTAGTTCTGTTTTGGACTCGGACTTGTGAACATCTCACAATTATTTAACATTTTTGCAGTCAAGGCACATTATACAGGTGGCTGCCCTAAACATTTTTGATTACTTTTTGTTGTTTTTGTGACAGTGCCTAAGTCTTGGCTCATTTTGGAAAAAAAGCTTTTTTCAGGAAAGTAAATAAGTAATTCAAGAACAAGAAAAAAAAAAGCAATGGCAGCATTTTAGATAAAATAAATATCTTCAAAAATGGTGAAAACTTCATTAATTATGGAGTGTGCTAAGAAAAAACAAATCTTTATAGGACTGGACTGAGAAGCTAACTCCTACTTTTAACTATTCTACATTTTCCTGACTCAATGTATGTCATCTTCATTCTTTGTAATTACTTTTAACTCAGTGTATATTCTCAGCAATTTTCAAATATTCCATTATGGAGAAACACGTTGTTGCCATTGCTTATCCACCAGCTATTGTCACTTCTGACGCTCATACCCTTTAGTTTAATTGCATTCACATCAAGGTACTGTAAAATAAGAAGAGTTACTTTAACTGGTTTGTTACAAGCTAAAGCTGACTAAATATTTATGAACTCAGGCTCAGTTAAAACTTAAAATAATGGCCTGCAAGTGGGTTTGACTTAAACCCCTCAAGTTTTCAAAAAGTGCCAGCAGCAAAAGAACTAATTTATTTCCTTACAAGTTAAATTTAATGGGCAGGCATTTCCCAATGTGAATGGCACACCATATTATTCTGAAAATGACTCCTTCCCCTGCCTTACTGCACAAGTGTTTATCTTTAGTTTTCTTTAATCCCCATCAAATCAGTGAATGACATTTCTCATTGGAATTCTGTACAATTTCCGATTAAGACTGACAGCACAGGCAGTTGTCAGTCAGCTCCTTACTGAGGACTGAAAATAATTCTGGAGATCAGCTACAAATTCTGTCTGTTACCTGGTCCTTTTAGAGGAAGTTAATGACCTATTGTTATAACACAATGAACAGACATTACTGGTGGGAAAAGATTGTTTGTCTCATTATAAAGCATTAGCAAAACATTTTTAACACAGTAAGCATGACTTTTAGTGGGGAAAAAAAACAAACTTTAATGCCTACGTAAACCCAAGCCTTAAGAAACCTTCAGGTACACTTAAATGATATAATGGGACCATCATTCTATTTATATTTGTGAATAGTTTTATTAGGTCACCAATTAATCTCCATATTAGGATTTCAGGCTGATGCCCCATGATTAAGGCAAATACGATTAACAATCTTAGTTGGGCTGAAAGGCCTGTTCTCATCAAAATGATACCCTTTGGCCTCTAAATCATTCTGTGACATCCATTGCCTCCCCTCACATCTCATCTTCTCAAACTGCTTTTACTGGTCAGTGTTGCGGCCAGCCCAGATGTCCATGTCCATAGCTACAGATTCAAGCTCTGCTCGGTCAATTCCCAGGTGTTCCCAAGCCAGCCCAGAGATATAATCCCTCCAGTGTGTTCTGGGCTCTAGGTCCCAAATCACCACAACTGGCTGCTCTCAATCTGGAGGAGCAGCAATTATACTTTGAGGCTCTCACAAATTGCTCACCCAATCAAGGAGCGTCAGCCCACCCACCCTGCGAAGAACTCTCATTTCTGGTACATGTAGTTGCAATCTCATTCTTTTTGTCATTACCCACATTTGTATACTCTCACATTTTCTAACATTTGTTTTTGGAATTGGCAGCACAGTGGCACATTGGTAGCACTGCCTCACAATAAGAATACCAGGGTTCCCATACTGGGTGCTTCCTGTGTGGAGTTTGCATGTTCTCCCTGTGGGTTTCCTCCAAGTGCTCCAGTTTCATCCCACAGTCCAAAGACATACCTGTTGAGTGAATCTTGCTATCTTGTCCGCTGGAGTGCATGTTTACCTTACATTGGACTTACTGCCTGTCTGTGAGTTGTTCTCGCCATGGGACAGGCTCCAGTGATTCTGCCCTGAATAAGCTGGTTTAAAATATGGATGGATGGATGTTTTTGGGATCTTGGATTCTATGGTTGGAGCGTTAGGTGCAAGGCAGCAAACAATTGTGGAAGGAATGCCAGTCAGTTGAAGGACATGTTCAAGCACACATATTCACAATTACCCACAAATTAACCCAACCGGCACAGTGGTTAATGCTGCTGCTTCCCAGCTACAGTGTCCTGGGTTTGAATTCTAGCATCGCTACTGTCTACATGGACTTTGTATGTTATTTTGTTTTTCCTCCTCCAACCCCAACATTGCATGCAATTTTTAGGTTTATTTGTGTATCAGTGCATGCTCCCAACCACCTCCTCCTCCTTCTTCTTAGCCAAGAAGTAGTGAAGGCTGGTGTGCATGTGCCCTGAGGTGGACTGCAATCCTGTCTCTCTTCATGTGATATTTCAATATCATCCACTTTTTTGTACAATACTATAATATATATTTTGTATAAATCAATCCAAACTATTTTTCTAAAATTTGTGTACAATTTGGACATACAGGGTTTTTTTTTTAAAGTACATACTGAATGCATGTTCAGTCAAACTCCACGCTGGAGCCACTCGTCCATGCTACTACACACACCTACACCTGCCTGGTGCCCAAGGGTACTGTTTCTGTTGTTACACACGTGCGCATAGGAGGAAGCTAAAGGGCCTGAATGAGGGCAATTCCATGTGAGACCAGGGGGGTGGCGAAGTGTACTAAGCCCTTCTCTCTTTCCACTGCAGACCACTTATAGAAACTTCTGCCTAGCCTTGATGACGTCACTTTTGACGACGCCACTTCTGGTTTTTGGGGCCCAATGACGCCACTTCTGGTTCTGGCCTCAACGACGCCACTTCCGGTTCTGGCCCCAATGACGCCGCTTTTGGTTCTGGCCTCAACAATGTCACTTCCGGTTCCAGCCCCAACGACACCACTTCCTCTGCTTGTCTTTAAAGCCACCATCTTTGCCTCAGCAATTTAGTTTTGTTTTGGAGTCTTACCTGTACACATCTGTACATCAGTTCTATCCATTTTGAAGCCAGGATCAATATACGGGTAGCTGCTCCAAACCTTTTTGTGACTCCCTTTGTTTTTCTTTGACACTATCGAAAACTGGCACACTGCCATGGACCACTTACTTACTTTACCATACTTCACTTAGCTAGAAATCAAAGATCAGGTCCCTGCAGCAGTGGTCAGCTGTTCTGTCTATTGTAAAAACATGCAATGGGACCTACTAACAAAACTTCACTTTGGAGTGGTCTGAGGTAGCCTAAGACACATTTCTCTTGATATTATTAGACTCACAGGGGTTTATTTTCAAATAGTGTATTGTTGACTAGACCTGTGAATCCTTCATATTAACAAGTGATTTTACCATCATGTCAATATGCCACACTGCACTGAGGTGAATAACCTGTCTACTGATGTTTGATAAGCATCAAGAAAACCCTTCAAAAAAGCCTTTGTTAAGATATTGTTATGTAAGAATAAGTGAGCAATAGATGCATTTTTGCAGTACCCAAACTAAAGTGTTAGCAGAGTTTTTTTTTTCCTACATCACCCATTTGTTTTGACTCAGTCATTTTGTTTTATAAAGTTGTACTGGTATTTTAACCTCAACCCATCTCTAGACAACAAATTGCGCCTTCTCCACTTATATGATTTTATCTCCTGGTGGTTTCTCTCTTAAAACTTTTCATAACCAAGTATTCAATCTGCTCTTTATTACACCGTTCAGTATTTATCTGTCATCAGAACTTTCACTTGATCTGTTATTATCAACTGCAGACTCACAGGGGTTTATTTTCAAATAGTGTATTGTTGACTAGAAGTTGTGCATGTTATTTCACCAGGCTAGATCTCAATTGTAATGTTAATGAACTATATATTTCATGATTTGCTCATGTTACTCATTGAAAGTGATCCGTTTTAATTTTGTATTTATGTTCATAAGTTATTTCGTTTAGTAATATGCCGGTAATAAATTATTAGTTGTAAATATGTACAAGTACTCTGAGCCTATTCTCAGTAAACAGCACTATGGAAAAATGATTTGAATTGAAAGTATAGCTGTTTAGTTGTTTATGGACTATCAGGTAGTGAATATGAACAATTATATTGGTCCAGTCATATTTTATGAAACATCAAGAAGATTATATTGCTGAAAATTACGATTTACAAAATTTATTAGAATTCCACACTACATTAAATTTAAGGTGTGTTTAATATTTTGTCAAATTTTTGATTGAACTGCCACAGTAAGCACTTTGTAGGCAGAGTAGCAGAGTGACCCTCAGACGTGGTGATCATTTCAAACCTTTTTCTTCTGACTGTCAGGGGTTAAGATGTACTAAAGAAGAGGGGGCTGTGGGATGCAAGCATCAACTCAACTCACTTACTGCAGAACAGTAAATCCTTAAGCTGGCAAGGTATCCCACAGAGAGTTAGGCAGATGTGTCAACGATCCACCAGGCAGAAAAATTACACAGAATTACAAGTAGTCAGTAAATAAGAGATACAACTCGGATAATGCCAAATTAGGAACAAACATAAAAACAATTTATGTTTCACACAATATGACACTGAATAAAAATCATAACTAAGTGCCCTGTAACAAACCAACTTTTTAAAGTCTATAAAGCTAAAAGAGGGCAATCTCTTGATTGTATGGAGTGAAGTTACTGCCTAATTTACACCTTTGAAAAGGAAATCTGCCTCTGACACTGAACTATATAAAACAAAATGGAAGAGAGCTTTAAGTTAATATCTAATCAAAAAATGGGCATTACTTTTCAAGATGTTTCCAGAAAAAAAATTACAAAAAGTTAGTCCAAAATTTGCAAGTAAAAAAGGATAACATTATTCTGTATATTCCACAAGTGCCTTTTCCAAGCTGCTTGATCTGATTTGTGATTCTGTGAAACATAATTGTAACCTCACAAATAATTAGAGCTTTCACTCAACCTAACAACATAACTTTCTGATGAATTAAATCAAAAAAAAAACATGTTATTAAGGGCATTGTTTTCGATATGCATCTCTTTTTTTGTAACGTGGTACTAAATTCCTAATGCAATTGCACCAGTTTGAAATGGCATCTTCAGTACTGCTGCTTCAGATATACTGCTTGCAAAAATATTTTATTAATCTAACTGAATTCCAAAGTGAACCGATTCTAGAAAAGATCAATCAAAAGACAATGCAATGTAACATACCTGCAGGTGTGAACATAATTTTATTTAAAACTAGTTTTGTAGTAAAAATATATACATAATATCAATGGTGACCTTTTTAAATAAACATTTGACTGGGACTTAAGATCTCATATGAATGCACTACAATGCAATGGCATTTTCTATTTCAAACATCACTCAAAGAGCTATTCCCAAAAGGTTAATGTTAAATTAATTTCAGTTTTTGTTCAGTTAAGATAAAATATATGGCTTTGTATTGATATATACAGCAGATTATATAAATAGTTCATAGATGGTTCAGCCTTATCCACCATTAGATTACATCTAAACAGAATTTCCCTGTCACCTTTCTATAATTCTGATATTGTAATAACAAATAAGTTCAGAATGTCTGTTTGAAGATAAAAATCTTAAAGGCATACACTTGTAATTGTACAATTGTAATATATGCTAATTAACATTGTTTACAGTCAGGTCCATAAATATTTGGATAGAGACTTTTTTCTAATTTTGGTTCTGTATATTACCACATTGAGTTTTAAATGAAACAACTCAGATGCAGTTGAAGTGCAGACTTTCGGCTTTAATTCAGTGGGTTGAACAAAAAGATTGCATAAAAATGTGAGCCAACTAAAGCATTTTTTCAACACAATCCCTTTATTTCAGGGGCTCAAAAGTAATTGGACAAATTAAATAACTGGAAATAAAATGTTCATTTCTAATACTTGGTTGAAAACCCTTTGCTGGCAATGACAGCCTGAAGTCTTGAACTCATGGACATCACCAGATGCTGGGTTTCCTCCTTTTTAATGCTCTGTCAGGCCTTTACTGCAGCGGCTTTCAGTTGCTGTTTGTTTGTTGGCCTTTCTGTCCGAAGTTTAGTCTTCAACAAGTAAAATGCATGCTAAATTTGGTTAAGATCAGGTGACTGACTTGGCCATTCAAGAATTTTCCACTTCTTTGCTTTAATAAACTCCTGGGTTGCTTTGGCTGTATGTTTTGGATCATTGTCCATCTGTATCATAAAACGCCCGCCACCCAATCAATTTGACTGCATTTAGCTGGATTTGAGCAGACAGTATGTCTCTGAACACCTCAGAATTCATTCGGCTGCTTCTGTCCTGTGTCACATCATCAATAAACACTAGTGTCCCAGTGCCACTGGCAGCCATGCACGCCCAAGCCATCACACTGCCTCCACCGTGTTTTACAGATGATGTGGTATGCTTTGGATAATGAGCTGTTCCACACCTTCTCCATAGTTTTTTCTTGCCATCATTCTGGTAGAGGTTGATCTTGGTTTCATCTGTCCAAAGAATGTTTTTCCAGAACTGTGCCAGCTTTTTTAGACGTTCTTTAGCAAAGTCCAATCTAGCCTTTCTATTCTTGAGGCTTATGAGTGGCTTGCGCCTTGCAGTGCACCCTCTATATTTACTTTCATGCAGTCTTCTCTTTATGGTAGACTTGGATATCGATACGCCTACCCCCTGGAGAGTGTTGTTCACTTGGTTGGCTGTTGTGAAGGGGTTTCTCTTTACCATGGAAATGATTCTGCGATCATCCACCACTGTTGTCTTCCATGGACGTCCAGGTCTTTTTGCATTGCTGAGTTCACCAGTGCTTGCTTTCTTTCTCAGGATGTACCAAACTGTAGATTTTGCCACTTGTAATATTGTAGCAATTTCTCGGATGGGTTTTTTCTGTTTTCGCAGCTTAAGGATGGCTTCTTTCACCTACATGGAGAGCTCCTTTGACTGCATGTTGTCTGTTCACAGCAAAATCTTCAACATGCAAGCACCACACCTCAAATCAACTCCAGGCCTTTTATCTGCTTAATTGATAATGACAGAATGACGGACTTGCACACACCTGCCCATGAAATAGCCTTTGAGTCAATTGTCCAATTACTTTTGAGCCCTTGAAATGAAGGGATTGTGTTAAAAAAATGCTTTAGTTGCCTCACATTTTTATGCAATCGTTTTGTTCAACCCACTGAATTAAAGCTGAAAGTCTGCACTTCAACTGCATCTGAGTTGTTTCATTTAAAATTCATTGTGGTAATGTACAGAACCAAAACTAGAAAAAAGTTGTCTCTGTCCAAATATTTATGGACCACCTGTATGGCTAAGTACATACTCACACACCAGGGCCAATTTAGGGTCGCCTATTCACCTAACCTGCATGTCTTTGAAAGTGGGAGAATCCCACACAGACATGGAGAGAACATGCAAAGTCCATGCAGGGAGGCCCCGGGAAGCAAACTACTACCACTGCGCCACCGCGCTACCCTCAGAAGGCAGTAATCAAAAATAATTTGTGCTTTAATGGATATCTGAAAGTAATTTCTATTGAATTAAAAAAACAATAAAATATTTACTAATGTCCCACTTCTAATAAATGAACAGAAAGTAAACTAGGTTAATACATTTTTTCTGTTTCATAGTTGCAAAAGCTCTGGTACAAAGGAAATTGCTAGATTTAGTTATATAATCAAACTTTATTATTCTGCACCCAATCCAGCTCTCTCAATGCCTTTTCTCTAAAATAGTCTGTTATTCTGAACCTCTTTTGACCTACTTTAATTGGAAGGCATTGAGGAACTGTTAACTGCCTCTGTGTTTATTAGTGAGCATATTGAAGACTTAAAGCAAATTAGTGCCACCAAATAAATGAATTGTAACTCTAAGTCTGCAAATGTTTCTCCAAAAGCTTGCTGAATTAAGGAAATGCAATGCTGGATTTAAAATATAGGCACAAATGAATTTAAGGAAGCAAATCATTCATGGGCATGCACGTTACTAATTTTGCAATATATCTGCTAAAACCTGCTATGTAAATAAAATCAAGCCTAATAATTTGAATTGAACCATACAAAAAAGGTTATGGTCCACATATGATATTCTTTCAAAAAAATCTGGGAACTTGATGGAAATAAAAAGACATATATACAGGTATTTGCCTTTAGAGTTTTATAAAAAAAGATACTTAATAGAAATATTACCTCTGTAATGAATAGTATCAAAAATGTGTTGTTTTGTACAGATCACAATGTTAAAATTGTTGACCATTCAGATAAGTATCCACCTGCACCATCTGAATATTTTAATGTTTAAATGAACATATATGTCTTCCAAAAGCTGAAGTTTGAATTCTTCCCATCAATTGGTTCCTTGCTGGTAAAGAGGTTACTCATACTGAGTTCCTCTACATGCCTCTGTGGCAAATATGGGTCTCTGTGAAGAAGGACACCCTGTTAGTTCAGAGAAGCATTTGGGGTACTCAATAAAAAAGATCACGAGAAATTAGTAAAAGCGTTGACTATTTGCACTAGTACATTAATTGCTGTTACAGATGGTAGACATCTTAAAAGCTTATGTGTAGGCCTACGCGGAAATCGAAAACGTGATATGCAGTTCTAACAGGCCACCACAGGAGCCTGTTTCCTAAATATTCTCATATTCTCTGGAATATGTTTCTAGCAATTAAATCAGTCTGATTTTGTCCAGGGCCCACTGTGCCAAGATTTTAGAGATGAGCAAGACAAAACCTTAATTATAAGGAGGAATGGGGCAAGACTTTTGAGCAAAAAGAAGCACAGCAATATATCTGTAATTATAAAATTATGCTTGTAGCCTTATTTTAATTTTATTAATTTTCTTTTCTATAATTTTTTTTAGTATGCAGCTGTGAAACTAGAAGATGAAAGATAAGCAGCAAAGGAGATCATAAATAAGAATATCAGTGAGTGAATATAAACTCTAATTAAAGCGAAGAATATCTTAGCAGCTCTCAACAAGTTTTTGAGGTGGAAAGCTAGTAAATGTGATATTTTTTTCCACTTTTTTTTAATATAATAACTCTTAGAAATAAAATGTATATTTTGTTAGTATTACTCAAACATGTGTCCTGCATGTGTGCTTTGTGAATGTCTTATGGGGACCAATTTATTGAGTCACCTGGTCGACCGGGGCATTGCAGAGAAGGTTACACTGTGTAACATAACAGATTTTGTTCTTGTCTGCAAGAAGATGAAGACAGACAGACATCATCATTTAGCTTGCAGCAACTGATCTGTCTATTATATGCTGCTCAATGAGGACACCACACCTAATATTTACTTGACCACAAACATTAAAATGATAATAAAATAGGGATTCCCCAGCTGAGACCCCAACTCTTTTCATGTTTATTTTCTCTACTGTTTTTTCTCCCAATTATGAAACGTCTGTCCTACTTACAACCATACATTGCAAACATCATTTATGGCATTGATACCCAAGATGTATTTGTAAAACCTCTTAATGAAAAAAATTCAGATTGTTATTTAGTTACATTTGATCAGTTTCTGCTCTTGTCAACTATTGTCTGCAGTTCATGATAATCTAGAACAGTGCAATATGTTGATTAGAGCAGTAATCTATATATATAATTCACTAAAGGCACGCAAGACAGTGAATGCAAGACAGTGAGCACAAGCAAGACAGAGATTGCACGCATGACCGAGAGCCACGCCTGCCAACTCACAGAGCCCCGCCCACCAACTCTAAGACCATGAGATATGCTTGACAGAGCCCCGCCCGCCAAATCTAACTAAGGGCAAGCAAGACAGAGAGTGCACGCAAGACAGAGAGCCACGCCCTCCAACTCACAAAGCCCTGCCCACCAACTCTAAGACCATGGGATACGCACGACAGAGTTCCGCCCGCCATCTCTAATCCTACTTCCGTGTCCACCGTCGCTCTCAATCAAACAGCAATAATTAGCAACAAACAAAGATAACTGGCAGTAACAGTGCAAAATTAACAATTGGTATGCTAGTTTGAAAAGATAAGTTTTGAGGGTAGTTTTAAAATGTGTTATTGAATCGAGCTGATGTATATGAGAGAGAAGAGAATTCCCGAGTTGAGGAGCACTATGAAGACGCTCGAGCTCCCATAGCACAGAGTTTGATGTGTGGTACAGAAAGTACAGCTGCAGATGAGAATCAGAGTGAGCGAGACGAGTGTCAGTCTGTAGGAGATCAGTGAGGTTGTGGAGAGCTTTAAATGTTAAGAGCGGTATTTAGTATTTTATTCTGTAGTTAACAGGGAGCCAGTTGAGAGAGAATGGGTGTAGTATGTTCAGTGGATTTAGAACAGCAGTTTATTATCCTGGCAGCAGAATTTTGAATAAATTGTAAGCGATGGATACGTTTTTGTGGGATGACAGATACAATACCATTACAGTAATCTATACGTGAGGTGACTCGGGCATTAACCAATACTTTAGTACTGTGTTGTGTAAGAACAGGACGAAGTCTAGAAATGTTTCGGAGATGGAAGAAATCAGTCCGAGAAATGTTACTTATACAGGAGGAATTATTTAATAATAATAATAATAATAATTATATTATTATTATTATTATTATTATTATTATTATTATTATTATTATTTAATAATAATTGCCATTATTAGTGTATAAATGGATATAAATAATTGCATGTAAACGATTCGTCAAAATCTGTTGTATGTAAACGATACTGTTTAAAACGTTATTGTTTTTTCATCAGAAAACCCGGTCCACATCTACCTGCATTAGTTTAAATGGCAATTTTACCACTCGCAATAGGGCGGACGCGCTGACTTATCGTGTTGACTGGGCAACACAGTGAATCCGGCGTCTATCTATATATGTCTATGTTTTCCGTAGCCTGCTACAGGAAGGTATTCTCTCGACCATTGGCATTGGTTTCGCTCCTTGCTATTTTCGTTATACTGCGACGGTGGTTTCCTAAGCCTTTGTTATACTGAATTCCTTTTTCACTGTTTTCCGTTCCTATTCTAACACCGCCGTATGCTACGGCGGGCTTTGGCTAGATGTTAATATTACCTTATTGCCTTAACCTTACATCAGATCGCTATAGATAAAGCTTTACAGTACAGATATTGATATGGATAATTTTAATCAAAAACAATTAATCTTAAAAAGTCTTTATATTGCTATTGTCAAAACAAGGATAGCGTGAAATGAAATTCATCATGCTTCAATAATACAGCACTTTCTCTAGAAACTCTAAATCTACAACATAAAAGGAACACAGATGTATCATAAATTTCCTATTCTCTGTGGGGTTAGAGTATTAAAATGAATAAATATGCCCACTATAAAGCACACAGTGAACAATATTTCAAATAAATAAATAACAACATAAACAACCCCCACGTCTATTTAGTAGAGTTACAAGACCTTACAAGTCGACAATAACGTGATTTAGTGTTTTGAACCTGAAAACAGGAAGAGATGATTATCATTTCTGTACAGTTCACAAAATGATAACATGTTCAATTAAATAAAAAGTATAAAGATGTCTGACTCCTTGCACAATTACATCCCTCTTCCTCTGATCTTGGATTCATTATGCATTGTTTCATCTGTCATACCTCCACTAGTCAACCATATCTCTGAGTTTTGCCTCCTGTCTCTCTGGATGTTCCCAGAGCCATTTTCTGCTATGCAGGGAACTATTGACATAATGGCTGTTCTGGAGATGTTATGTGTAGGTGCAACTGAGCAATATGCTAATTATCAGAATGAGAGCTATGACAACTACAGGAATCTGAAACCAAGAATAAAGTAAAAAAGGAAAGATGAAAAAGGTAACAAACTGTGAAAAATAAAAAAAATAAAAACATCCAAAATTCAGCTAGCCACTAGAACCAAATTTAGAAAGGTTTTTACAGTAAGACAAAAGCACAGTACTGCACCCCAAAATGATATATTTTTCTTTTCAATAACATGAATGTCGCATAATAAAGGTTATTGTGGCAAACTGTGAAATTGATCAATTATCCATAAGCAATATATCACTTTTTATCTGAGCTTGAAATGACCATACAGATTTTTAAGCAGTATTTTTGCTCGGTGTCTACATATATATTTACACAGTATGTTCAGGTTACAGATGTATAAGGTCATCTAGCTTTTTCGGGTAAAACCCACAGTGTGTACAGAGAAAACACTTGGAAAGGGAATGAGAACTCTGAATATCTCAAAGCTTGCTCTGCTGTCTTTTTCTAGAAGCTCAAAAAGGTGTCTGCCTGAAAGGTCACCAACAGAAAGCAGGTAATTTTTCTCCAGTTCATATGATCATCAAGGATGGAGCCAGTTATACTCTTGTGATTCAACTGCTAATTTGCATATTACTGGAATATTCATATTCAAGATTATTTAAAACTAGCATAATGTATCTATCTTCAGTGTATCCAGATATAATTGTATATCCATGCCATCTTTGTTGGAGAAAGCAATGAGGAGTGTGACAGTGTTTAACATAGCAATCGGTGAGAAGCACAAAAGGCAAAGCCACATTCACTTAAACAGTGAAGTTTGGAGCTTTGCTTATGGGTTCTTTAGTCCCTTTACACCAGTGTTTCCCAACCTCGGCCCTAGGGGCCCACTGTGGCTGCAGGTTTTTGTTCCAACCAGCTTCTGTTTTTAATTGGACTCCTGGGCTAATTAATGATGTATTATTTCCCAAGTTCTGCATTTTAGGAACAATATAGAAATTAGAAAACTATATTTGGTAAAATGTCAATGTCAATTTATTTATATAGCACATTATATATTGTGGCGAGTGGCTGGGGCTGTTACCCAGCCGGGACGCCCAGGAGGACCGGAGGAGGGCTTGCGCCTCCTCCAGACTGCGAGGGGGTGACTGCCCTGGTGGCTTTGGGTACCATGGGTACAGAGCTTGGAAGCTCAACCCTGTAGGGGCCTGTGGTCATCGCCAGGGGGTGCCCAGATGCCTTTGGAGCCCTGGACCTCAGCACTTCCGCCACACCCGGAAGTGCTGGGGGGAAGAGGACCGGGGACACCCGAAGTGCTGCTGGGTGCGCATCCGGCACTTCTGCCACACTGGGGAGTGCTGGTGGAAGATTGCCGGGAAGCACCTGGAGCTCATCCGGGTGGATATAAAAGAGGCCGCCTCCCTCCACTCGAGGCTGGAGTTGGGAGGAAGAGGACAGAGCTCGGGAGGAGAGGCAAGGAGGCAGCCTGAAGAGTAAGGCATTGTTGAGGGCCTGGACTTTTAAGGGTTATTGGTGCTGTGGCACTGGGTTGTGCGTGTTCATTTTAACTGTAAATATAGTGTATAATAAACGTGTTGTGGTGCATAAACGATGTCTGCCTGTCTGTGTCCGGGCTGTTCCCCACAACAATATATATATATATATATATATACTCAGCAAAAAAAGAAACGTCCCTTTTTCAGGACTGTGTATTTCAACAATAATGTTTTAAAAATCCAAATAACTTTACAGATCTTCATTGTAAATTGTTTAAACAATGTTTTCCATGCATGTTCAATTAACCATAATCAATTAATTAACATGCACCTGTGGAATGGTCGTTAAGACCTTAACAGCTTACAGAAAGTAGGCATTTAAGGTCACAGTTCTAAAAACGCAGGACACTAAAGAGACTTGTCTACCGACTGTGACAAACACCCAAAGAAAGATGCCCAGGGTCCCTGCTCATCTGCGTGAACGTGCATTAGGCATGCTGCAGGGAGGCATGAGGACTGCTGATGTGGCTAGGGCAATAAATTGCCATGTCCACACTGTGAGACGCCTAAGACAGCGCTACAGGGAGACAGGAAGGACAGCTGATCATCCTCGCAGTGGAAGACCACGTGCACAGGATCTGTACATCCGAATATCACACCTGCGTGACAGGTACAGGATGGCCACAACAACTGCCCGAGTCACACCAGGAACACACAATCCCTCCATCAGTGCTCAGACTGTCCGCAATAGGCTGAGAGAGGCTGGACTGAGGGCTTGCAGGCCTGTTGTAAGGCAGGTCCTTACCAGACATCACCAGCAACAACGCCGCCTATGGGCACAAACCCACCTTCGCTGGACCAGACAGGAGTGGCAAAAAGTGCGTGAGTTTCTGCATGACAGCAATGTCAGTGTCCTGCCATGGCCAGCGAAGAGCCCAGATCTCAATCCCATTGAGCACGTCTGGGACCTGTTGGATCGCAGGGTGAGGGCTAGGGCCATTCCCCCCCAGAAATGTCCAGGAACTTGCAGGTGCCTTGGTGGAAGAGTGGGGTAACATCTCACAGCAAGAACTGACAAATCTGGTCCAGTCCATGAGGAGGAGATGCACTGCAGTACTTCAAGCAGCTGGTGGCCACACCAGATACTGACTGGTACTTTTGATTTTGAGCCTCCCTTCATTCAGGGACACATTGTGAAACATTTTTAGTTTATGTCTTATGGTGTTGACTCTTTTAGTGTTCATACAAATATTTACACATTAAGTTTACTGAAAGTAAAAACAGTTGAAAGTCAGAGGATGTTTCTTTTTTTGCTGAGTATATATATATATATATATATATATATATATATATATATATATAT
>JANRMT010062819.1:68325955-68377968 GCA_026402145.1 Polypterus bichir lapradei
ATATTTTCATCTTGATTTTTATTCTACTGTGCTTTTCCAGGTGTTCTAATTGTTTAATTAATCCATTATTTACTAATTAGTCAGTGGTGGGTAGTAACGAGTTACATTTACTCCGTTACATTTACTTGAGTAACTGTTTAAAGAAATTGTACTTCTAAGAGTAGTTTTACTGTACAATACTTTTTACTTTTACTTGAGTACATTTGTGAGGAAGAAACGCTACTCTTACTCCGCTATATTGGGCAACACTCAAATTGTTACTTTTTTTCCATTAGATTCACTATATTTTTGCCAGAGAGAAACCACCAGTGGATCTACTGCATGACTGTTTCACCTTTCAGACATAGCAACAATAATCACAAGACTCTGTTTCACCAATCAGATGCAGCAACAATAATCACATAGCTCCATTTCACCAATCAGACGTAGCAACAATAATCACAAGACTCCGTTTCACCAATCAGACATAGCAACAATAATCACATGGCTCCATTTCACCATTCAAATGTAGCAACAATAATCACAAGACTCTGTTTCACCAATCAGACGTAGCAACAATAATCACAAGACTCTGTTTCACCAATCAGACGTAGCAACAATAATCACATGGTTCTGTTTCACAAATCAGACATAGCCATACAGTCACATGACCACACACAAACTGTGGTGGCATAGCGGCACAAACTCCTCACAGACAGAGGAAAGGGAAAGAAAGAATACATGAAAAATGAGAGCCAACTCCTGCTGAAGCTTAACCATCTCTTCACTGAGTGAAGAACAAGCACGTTTTAACCAAACATGCACAGACACAGACAGTCATGGTAAAGTGAGACTTCTTGTACGTACACAAGCTGCCTTGTTCTAATGTTATTTTCTATCAGCTGTGCTATTTGGAGGGCAAGTGAATATGCAGTATTATACTGTCAGTGTACTGTATACAGTGGAGCAAAAAAGTATTTAGTCAGCCACCATTTGTGCAAGTTCTCCCACTTAAAAAGATGACAGAGGCCTGTAATTTTCATCATAGGTATACCTCAACTATGACAGACAAAATGAGAACAAAAATCCAGAAAATCACATTGTCTGATTTTTAAAGAATTTATTTGCAAATTATGGTGGAAAATGATCACAAGAATGGTGAGCAAAAATCCCAGAACCACACGGGGGGACCTAGTGAATGACCTTCAGAGAGCTGGGACCAAAGTAAAAAAGGCTACCATGAGTAACACACTACGCCGCCAGGGACTCAAATCCTGCAGTGCCAGACGTGTCCCCCTGCTTAAGCCAGTACATGTGCAGGCCCGTCTGAAGTTTGCTAGAGAGCATTTGGATGATCCAGAAGAGGATTGGGAGAATGTCATATGGTCAGATGAAACCAAAATAGAACTTTTTGGTAAAAACTCTACTCATCGTGTTTGGAGGATAAAGAATGCTGAGCTACATCCAAAGAACACCATACCTACTGTAAAGCATGGGGGTGGAAACATCATGCTTTGGGGCTGTTTTTCTGCAAAGGGACCAGTTTGACTGATCCGTGTAAAGGAAAGAATGAATGGGGCCATGTATCGTCAGATTTTGAGTGAAAACCTCCTTCCATCAGCAAGGGCATTGAAGATGAAACGTGGCTGGGTCTTTCAGCATGACAATGAGCCCAAACCCACCGCCCGGGTAACGAAGGAGTGGCTTCGTAAGAAGCATTTCAAGGTCCTGGAGTGGCCTAGCCAGTCTCCAGATCTCAACCCCAATATAAATCTTTGGAGGGAGTTGAAAGTCCGTGTTGCCCAGCGACAGCCCCAAAACATCACTGCTCTAGAGGAGATCTGCATGGAGGAATGGGCCAAAATACCAGCAACAGTGTGTGAAAACCTTGTGAAGACTTACAGAAAACGTTTGACCTCTGTCATTGCCAACAAAGGGTATATAACAAAGTATTGAGATGAATTTTTGTTATTGACCAAATACTTTTTTCCACCATAATTTGCAAATAAGTTCTTCAAAAATCAGACAATGTGATTTTCTGGATTTTTTTTCTCATTTTGTCTCTCATAGTTGAGGTATACCTATGATGAAAATTACAGGCCTCTCTCATCTTTTTAAGTGGGAGAACTTGCACAATTGGTGGCTGACTAAATATTTTTTGCCCCACTGTATTCTGTCACTGTAAGTAGTTTGCACCTACTGTAGGTATTGGCTTCAAAAGTGTTATTGTGAAAAACAGAGATTTGGAACTTTGTGTTATTTGTGCATCTTTAATTTGTAAAGATGTTATTTATTTTTACTCATTTTTTATTTTATTATTTGGAAATAGCAGAATTTGCACATTATTTTATATTTTTGTCTGTCTTATTACATTTCTAAAAAATAAATAATTTATTATGATCAAACAGTTACTCAGTACTTGAGAAGTCTTTTCACCAAATACTTTTTTACTCTTACTTGAGTAATTTTTTGGATGACTACTTTTTACTTCTACTTGAGTAATATTATTTTGAAGTAACGCTACTCTTACTTGAGTACAATTTTTGGCTACTCTACCCACCTTTGTAATTAGTGTGTCTGATGCTAAAGTACTTGCAGCCTTTGATTATTCAGTGTTGTTTGCCAGCGTGTCTGCTCTGCTCATTTTATTTTTAACTGTCATTGATAAGATATAACAAAGGGGAAAAACTACACAGAGAAAGGGCACACTACAATGAAACCAACAAAAGAGAATTAAGCATTAGTCAAAAGCAGAAATATTTCTAAATGTCTTATAAATGTAAAAATCATGCTGTTGTGCTTTTCTGAATGTAGAATAAAAGAAAAATACCAGCTAATTAAATGAGATCAGTGCTATCAGGTGTTGTCACTGATTAGGAATCTGTTTGGAACAAAAACCTGCAGCCACAGGGGGTCCCCAGGACCGAGGTTGGGAAACACTGCTTTACACTATCAGGACCTTAACTCATCTGGAAACATTGTAAAGCCACTCCAGACAGCTCATCAGGTCACCTTACATCAATAATTCTAAAAGCATGTTGGCCTTAGCATAATTTAAGCCTTCTCTGTATTTCTGTCTACATACTAAAGGAGTTATAACTCAGGTGTGTAAATTTGGCTCATACAATTTGTGTCCTAAATCATCTGGTCCATGTTGCATATTAAATGATTTTAACATGAAGAATCCTGAGCACATTAAAACTTAACATTCATTTAAATCATAATTAAATGCATCTGTAGCTCATTACACATGTGAAAATCAAAAAGATGAGCCAATTACTTGAGGAATATGAAACAGAACCAATAACGAGACAAAGCAAAATAAATGGCTGCTTCAGTTAATGTCACCACAGAAATAATATAGTCGCTATTATTTATTATGATGGATTTCATATTAGGATTTTAAGTCGCAGCTGTGCATTCTCAATGCTCCTTTTTGCTCTTAGAATGAAAGATTCATAACATAAAAATACTTTGATCTGAAAGCTTATCATTTCAGTGGAAATATGTAGTTTGGAATGGTAGTGTCTAACTTCAAAGTAAAAGGGCTGTTTAAGGCGATACATTTGGCTGATCCAAGAAAGTAAAGATATTAAACTTTTGACATTGAGAGTAAGATGGCATTCTCTCTATGTACTGAAAAATTGGAATAGAAAATAGAAAAATGACCTCAGAATCACCCTGTTATTGCAAGGTGGTCTTCTCTTTGAAGCAGCATATGGTTATTTCTCATGAGATGCATCTGCTTTGGAGGATATGCAATAATTGAGGATGCACAACCTCATTCATGGTCTCTGAAAAATTGCCTTTGTTAACATACTCCTCAACTATCTTAGAAACCTTGCAACAACAATTCTAATAAAAACAGACTCTAATTCATGTTAGTAAACTATTTCAAAATGTGATTAATATTTTCTTTCATCCTAAACCTTTTATATAATTACACATAACTTAACAAATTGGATGTTTCCTAAAAAGTAATTAACTAAGGTCACAAATAGAGCTGATTGGCAACATTTGCCAAGGCGCTTTTCACATTACATCCACATAACTGCATTTTTGACCTCTTTGCTCTGCTTTGTTCATCAGTGTACTTATTTGCCAAACATTTTCCTAGAAATTCACCATGCGGCCTGCTTAGATGATTTTTTTTCCCAGTTCCCCATGATACTTTGCAAGGCCAGCGTGATGTCACAGAGTATCATTAGCCATTGGCAGTGCTTTCACTATGCATACAGTAAGTATACTCCACCTCTCATTTTGTGTTTCTGCCTGATCTACTTCACACATGCGTGATGTCACTATCTTATCGGGACTCTAAGAGGATTTGCACCGTGTATGTTTTAAAAGAAAAAAAAAAGTCCTGGCAGTGTTACATTAACTGACCATAATGAGAATATTATGAAAATACTTTTATGTGTATGTTGTGTTTAAGCCAGGGTTCCTACTTTTGGCTGGGGTTCAAACATCATTTTTATTATTATTTTTTTTTATTATTGTTTAAGTTGACAGCTCTTTTTCCTTAAGAATCTCCATTCCTTTAATGTAGGAAGTGTCACCCTTCACATCTTAGGCCTGCTGCATCAACAAGCAAATTAAAAGCTCAGCAGTATGACACACTCCAGACCCCTGGAGGTAGCAGCAAAGGTGAGAATTAAAAGAAAACTGAGTACCATTATAAACAATGCTGCACATCCTCTCTCTGACACACCAACACTGAGGACTTTCAGGCAACAAATCAGAAAACACTACTGTGCTTCATTTACACCAACACCAATACCTCTGCCTCACTGTGACTATGACTGACAAGTCAGAAATTTTCTTTTTTAATTTTCTACTTTGTACAAACTAAAGTGTGTGTGTTTATGTATGTATGTATTTATGTATTGTGAGCTTGGGTCCAAACACCATCAGACAAACACCATGTCTTTATGAAACACACATTTATTCAAGCACAGTCCCACACAGCACACAGTGCCCCCAGCACCAATCACCCTCTTCATGGGCCTCTCTCTCAATGTCCGTGGGCCGCCTTTCCTCTCCACATGGGAGCTTTGTCCTGCTCCCGCTCCTGACTCTAACTCCATGATTGGAGTGAGGCGGCACCTTTTATTCGCACCCGGATGTGCTCCAGGTGCCTGATGACACTCTTCCGGCAGCACTTCCTGACCCCCAGCCTCCTGTGACAGTATTTATTTAAAGAACTTCTGTGAAAAGCAAGTTTTTCACGTGAAGACAAAGATCTATCTACTGTATGTATTGATTATTTAATTTCTTTATGTTTATGTCTGTTCTGTAGTGTTCTTTGTGTTTTGGTATTTGTCCCCCAGGAGGACAGGCTATTTTAAAGGCAGGGGCTTCCCACACTTTCTTGCTGTTCATTCAAATGCGCTTGGGAGTTTTGAATTCTTGGATTTGTGATTATTACTTTGATTATTTCCTTCAGGCTTAGATCCCTGTGAGGACAATATATATATATATATATATATATATATATATATATATATATACACACATATACATATACAGTGGAACCTCGGTTTGCGAGCATAATTCGTTCCGGAAACGTGCTTGCAATCCAAAGCACTCGCATATCAAAGCGAATTTCCCCATAGGAAATAATGGAAACTCAGATGATTCATTCCACAACCCAAAACTATTCATATAAAAATGATTAATACAAAATATAAAGTATAATACATAATACAAATTAACCTGCACTTTACCTTTAAAAAGAATCATGGCTGGTGTGAGTTTCTAAACTCTTGTGGGATTCCACCCAACGGGACAACACGCGGAAGAGCGTCCCAAAGCAATCGCAGTCTCCCAGCGCTGTAGCAGTTCGCCGTTTAAGCGCATCCAAAAAGATCGCAGACATGCTATAAGCGCCTGTTGTCAATGGGTCATACAAGGAACATTATTAAAATCCCGGTACAATAAATAACAGCGCTGTTGCTGTTTCAAGCTGAATAAAGCTGGTGTTAAAGTAATGAGACTCAGCTTCGTGTTTTGGGGAGCAAGATGGGGACTCGCACTTCACAGCGCACACACACAGTCACAATGCTATAGTAAACAGATGTTGACTATATGAGTGAGGCACACAGACTCAGTCTGAGAATAGGAGACGATTGCCAGAGAGAGAGAGACGCACTGGGCGAGCGAGCGAGATAAGGAGAGAGAGAGAGAGAGAGACGCGCTGGGCGAGCGAGTGAGCGAGATAAGGAGAGAGAGAGAGAGAGAGAGAGAGACGCGCTGGGCGAGCGAGCAAGCGAGATAAGGAGAGAGAGAGAGACACGCTGTGTGAGCGAGATAAGGAGAGAGAGAGAGAGAGAGACACGCTGGGCGAGCGAGCGAGATAAGGAGAAAGACAGAAGAACCATCAGCTCAGTTGCAATCACATGACGCTCAGCAGACAAAGTGTATCCATACTACTCGTATTGCAAAACATTGCTCGTTTATCAAGTCAAAATTTATTAATTTTTGCTCGTCTTGCAAAACACTCGTAAACCAAGTTACTCGTAAACTGAGGTTTCACTGTATATATATATATATATATATATATATATATACACACAGTAATCCCTCGCTTTATCGTGCTTCTACTTTCGCGGCTTCACTCTATCGCGAATTTTAAATTTAAGCATATCTAAATATATATCACGGATTTTTTGCTGGTTCGCGGATTTCTGCGGACAATGGGTCTTTTAATTTATGGTACATGCTTCCTCAGTTTGTTTGCCCAGTTGATTTCATACAAGGGATGCTATTGGCGGATGGCTTACAAGCTACCCAATCAGAGCATGTATTACATATTAACTAAAACTCCTCAATGATATAAGATATGCTTCCCGCGCGGTGCTTGATTGTTTGCTTGTGAGCAGAGGGGCTGTTTGAACAGAGGCTGTTTGCCTAGAGGATACGGACGCTCCTCTACAAAATGCCGCTTTATCGTGGTGCTTCGGCATACTTAAAAGCACGTATTGATTTTTTGCTTTTATCTCGCTCTCTCTCTCCGACATTCTCTGCTCCTGACGGCGCTCCTTTGAAGAGAAGATATGTTTGCATTCTTTTAATTGTGAGAAAGAACTGTCATCTCTGTCTTGTCATGGAGCACAGTTTAAACTTTTGACTAAAGGGTGTTATTTCATGTCTAGAGGGCTCTAATAATGTTAACAGTGTGGGAGAGTTTATAAGGGCTTAAAATATATAAAAATAACCATACAAACATATGGTTTCTACTTCATGGATTTTCATCTATCGCGGGGGGTTCTGGAATGCAACCCCCGCGATCGAGGAGGGATTACTGTATATATATATATATATATAAAAACTTGTTGGTTGCATTTGTTCCATTTTGTTTGTGGCTATTGTTTTGTCTGTGTCTTTTGTTGCTAGAGGCACAGTGTTGCAGTGGTTTGCACTGCTGTCTGATAGCTCAGGTCATATATTTGGCCACAATAAGTGGTCTAGTATAGTTGTCCTAAGGAAAACCTACAGACAACTGCTCCATTATTGTCCACTCAAAGCTAGTTCAGTTCCTATTTCCCTATTGACTTCAATGCATTTTAGCAAGTTCACCAATGTTCCTGAACACTTCTGCAATTTCGCTGAACTTGCGGTGAAGCAAACTCCATGGTATTTACTCATCACTAGCCACAAATAAGAGACACTTATGTCCAATACAAAATTTTATGTCTGGTGAAATATCCTTTGCAAGATGGTCCTTATGTCATGCTGTATGATGAAGCCTCACATATCAGATGCAATTCTAATTATAAGTTATTTTCATTTTCCTTCTTTTGCTACAGGAAAATCCAAGATGAGAACTGAAAATATATCACTCTACTCTATTATTACTGATGAAAACAGCTGATTAGTAATTCACTACAAGATGGTGACAACAAGAAAATGCAAAAATACAGTAGTTTAAAAATTGATGGATTAATAAGTATAAGGCAGATTAAACTTTGATTTAAAAAATGACTTTGCTTTACAAGTTGTATTATATGTCCCAATTGCTTTATTTCATAAAGTGCTGTTTAGAAAATGGTATTCCTTTTATTGTGGTCTTAATTTATACTGCACATTGTCAAATTAAATATTCAGCAGAATTTTTGTTTGAAAGATTTAAAGCTCACTTTGAAGTCTGCAAAAAACATGAATGACTCCAGGACTTGTATACATATTGATGAGCCCTCTTTTCTTTGTACTGTACAAACAAAAAATATTAATGATAAATGAAAAATGCTATTGACGTGATCCTGCGACAGAATCGATCACAGCTTCCAGGTGTTAAACAGTATTGCCGGATTCAGTGGCATTTCTGGAGAATCTTAATGTTTTCTACTATTTTGTATACTCGTTAATCTTCTAGGATTTGCTTATTATTCCTTTCATTTTTAGTTTTTAGTTACATATTTTAATGTATAGATAGAAAAACTTTAAAACGAATATAAGCAAACCAAAGCAATTTTAATTAAAAGCCGCCATGGATAGGTAATTAAAAGCAGAATACAAAAATAAAAAAGGAAAAAAAGGATATGTCTCAAATGGGTTAATAACTCAGCACTAAATTCAGACCCAGGTGAGGTGACTAATACATCTGTTGACAACCTACCACAGAACACTTTTTCTTTTCACATCTCTTTCTACAGATCCTGGTGTCTCTAATTGCCAGGAACACTTTGTTCAGCTCCTCCACTGACTTTGATGTCTTTGTAAGAGGTGACCTTTAAAACCCAATCCACACTAAGAACAGGGATGGAGAAATTAAATAAAATGAAATAATAATAAATTAAATATCAGGTCAGAGTAACTCCCTGCAGTTAGGGATGTCCAGCCAATCCCATGCCCTAGTATAAGGCAATTACCGCCTGTTTTCCTAGAGCATTTTGATGATCTTCTGTCATCCTTCAATGACATTTCTCTTTCTTTTAGTTCTAGAGAGTCAAACATCTTTAAAGATGGTGGTACACTGGCCCTGTGCCATCAACAGAAAGTCAGCAAATCTTGAATAGTTGGGATGAAAGTAGTTTTCTCGGTAACACTTTAGTTTAGGTACTGCAAAAATGCATCTGTTACTAATTTATTACTATGTAACAAGACCTTAAACACTTATTTGTGTCTTCATAGCACTTACAAAGCCTTTGTAAAATGTTTATTCATCTCTCCAATGGGACCTACTAACAAAACTTCACTTTGGGATGCTCTGAGGTGGATTAACTTAGACACATTTCTCTTGATATTGCATGTTTAGTATAAGACCTGTGAATCATTCACATTAACAAGTAATTTTACCATCCAGTCAATATTCCACACTGCACAGAGATGAATAACCTGTCTAGTGATGTTTTATGAGTGTTATGAAGATCCAAAGAAGTGTATGTTAAGGTCTTATTACATAAGAGTTAATGAGTAATAGATGTGTATTTGCAGTACCTGTCTCTTTCAAAATTAACACTAAGAAGGGATCAGATAAAAATGAAATTGTGATCAATTCTCTACTTTCTATGATACACAAAATCATAAAGTGAGAAGCATCGGCTATATCTCAAAGTGCTTTGTACATTGATTTTAGCACAAACACAAGAAGCAGAAAGAACATTTTCAGATGGGAGTATGAAAGGATTTTAAAAATGTATATGCAGACATTCATGACTTATACATAAATAAAAATAAATGCACTAACTGTGTCCGAGTCAGTAATCAAAAGTTCCCCACTTTGTCTGAACATGTATGGAATTTGCACATTCTTCCAGTGTCATCAGAATTTCAGTCTGAGCACATTTGCTTTCATCCACATTCCAAGTCAATGCAGACTATGTACGTAGGCTGGCAATTCTGAGTGAAGTGTAAGTGAATGGGTGAATGTGTCTTACAATGACCTGTCACTCCACCCATGGTTGGCTCCCTTAAACCTGTCAGAATAGGCATTGGCTTCCAACAACCCTAGATGGATTTTATGTACTCAGGGAATAGTGAGGTTCAATGATTATCTCAAATCATAGCCAGGTTACAGTTGGGATAGTGATTGTACACTCCTTTGGTGTCCAAATGGATTTTCTTCAGGTACAACTGTTTCATCTCATAGTCAAAATTATGTGTATGTTAGAGTAATTGGTGAGTTTACGTAAACATGACATAGCTTGAACGTGTGAATGACTGTTCCCTGAAGTTGACTGGCATTCTGTCAACATCTGGATTTTCTAAAGTGGCTCCTACAAACTATGAAACGAAATAACAATTTGATTAATTTTTTTTGGCTTTAAAAAACACACCCAAGCAATCTAAAATATGAGTATTTTCTTAGTAAGTTAAAAATAATGATAAACCACCATTGTCTTGGCTGTATGCTTTGTGTCATTGTTGTGCTGTAGGGTGAACTGTCAGCCAGGTTTGAGGTTGCATGCATTCTGGAGCAGGTTTTCTTTAAGGACCTCTCTGTATTTGTTTGGATTCATCCTTCCTTCAATTCTGACTATTTTCCCTGTCCCTGCCACTGAAAAGCACCCCATTAGCATGATGCTGCCATCACCTTGCTCTGCCTTGGGGATGGTATTAGTCAGGTCATGAGTAGTGCCTTGTCTTTGCTAGACATACTGCTTAGAGTTTAATTTTAGTTTCATCAGACTAGAGAATCATTTTTCCATACCCTCTCAGAGTCCAGGTGGATTGTCATATGCCTTTTACTCTAGAGTGCCTTCCATTGGGAGTGCTGCTGAGATGGTAATCCTTCCAACAGGTTCACTGCTACTCAGAGGACATGCGAAGCATTGTTAGACTGATCACTGGGTTCTTAGTCACCTCACTGACCAAGGCCTTCTTACCAACTGGAGGAAGAGTCCTGTTGAATCCAAACTTCTTTCATTTAACAATTATTGAGGCCACCGTGAGAAGACTTAAACTTTAGAAATGGTTTAATACCACAATTTGATCATGGACGTCTACAAAGAGTTTTAGACTTTATGGTTTGTTTTTTGTTATGACATGTAACGTAAATGGGACCTTATATACTGGATGTGCTCATTTCTAAACTTTGTCTGATCAATTCAGTATTCCACAGACTGATTTAAACCAAGTTCTAGATGCACCATAATTTGGAGTGTCATAGCACAAAGGGTCTGAATATTTATTTGAATGAGTTTTTTTTTTTTTTTTGCAAACCTTTTTGAAAACAATGTTTGCAGTTTTTGATCCTGGGTTATTGAATGAAGATTGATGGGGAAAAATGTCACATTTATCCATTTAAAATTAAATCTACTGTATAATACAGTAAAGTGTGCAGAAAGTGAAGGGGTCTGAATACTTTTGGAATCTGCTGTACTCTGTGGTCTTATATAACTTAGGAGCTAGTCAAGCATTTCATGATAGTCACAGCAAAGATGGGCACAATAAAGTTTTCTTTTATAGTTTAAATTTTGAACAACCGTTTTGACCTTGTCAATAGATTTTAATCAGAATGGATCATTCTTCATCTCAATGCATTTATTTCCCTAAATGCTATATAAAGAGATATTAGGCTTGCCACAATGATTAGTCAAATTTATATCTCACTAGAAGATGCTATAAACTGCTAAAAGTAAAGAGAGATAAGAACATGACTTGTCAGTCATTAACATGAAAATTCTGGCTTTCAGCCTGAGTGTGAAAATCTTAGCCTGTTATTAGAACACTCATACTGTTCTCAAGATGCTAGGTGAAGATTTCTGATCTCCAGGGAGTCTCCATCTGAGCTGATTTACTTGCAATAGAGGTGAACTTGAAAAGGTAAAATGCTGCCAATTATTTTTTATCAAGTAGCAGAATTACACACTTGTTGCAGCCACTTTAAGAAGGGTGCTGGAAAATCTGAGATCTATCCAGAACTGGGCAAAAATGACTAAACTGGCATCCTTACATAACAGATGTGAAAATACTGTATGACTTAGAGCTGGTCTACTGTTGGATCAATGATTAAAAAATGTGAGATTTATAATTAGGTTTTTATATATCCTCTTCCAGATATCTTTAAAAATAAGCAAAGGACTTGCCTAATGAATGGTGTGCAGCAATCGTTTTCCATCTGTTTGGAAGCAGTGCACTGCACATGACCATATCTGTTTCATTCTATACTGTACTTGCTCCAACCTAAGTAGAGATGTGAGAAAAAGAACATAATAGGTTTATGAAATTTTAAGAAGGTAAGAGAATTAATTTGTGTTGAGATTAAAAATGGACAGGGAGTATATTTTTCTTAAAAAAAAAAAAGCAGAAATACCACTTTGACATGAATTATAATTTATTAAAGCGGCACATGCTTTTGCTTTTTATTAAGTCATTTTTTTGTCTCCACTCTAGATGAACTGAAGTCATATTAGCATGCCAGTGACTTTACAAAGATAAGATATAATTAGCATTTCCTGTCTGTTAAAACAGAGTTATCAGGCTATGTATGACAGGCAGTTAATAGACTTATATAAGCATTCATCGATTTAAGCATGCTATTCTTCTTAAAAGGATGTGCTAATAAATTGTGTTATTCATTCATGAACTCATCATTGGTGGAACAAGATTCAATCAAAATTATTCAGAAAATTGGAAGATGTTAAAAAAGTCATATCCAGCTTATATAAAGATGAAGTTAAACTTTTATATTTAATTTAGTTTAACATGTAGATTTTTCAGTTTATTAATATAAATACTGATGTATATTATGCACCATGACAGAAATAATTATTAGTAAATAGATATATAAATTAAGCTTATTATTCCAAAAAATTATTTTATTTATGGCAGTATTCCCCTATAATTATTACCATTATTGTTTTCATCATTCCTGGCACACAACATTGTGCTCTTACTTCAAACTTAGCATTGTTTGTGTGAAATTTGGACATTTTTCATTATGAGGTATTTGGTTTCCTCACACAAACCAAAGATATGCACCTTAGGGGTGACTGGCAGATTGTGAGTGATTGAACAGTAAAGATGTGTGAGTTTGCTTAAAGATGGGTGGGGACTACACTGATTGGTTGTTGTCTTGCACTGACTAATGCCAAAAAAATGCTCTATGTGCTGCACCACCTAATGGCATTCACAAAATTAATGGATGGATTTTTTTCATTTGATTTTAAGACCAAGATTGTTCAAAGCACATTAGATTTGACAGATGAGCTATTTTAATAAATATATGTTTTATCTTGGTAGAGTAATATATATATTGCTCTACTTTCCCCTATTGTATTATTAATATGTAGCCTTAGAATGCCTAATCTCACAGACTTACCACTGTATATAATTTATCCCCACCTTCCCTTCTATATCTATAACCTCAGGCAATTAGATGTAGTAAAAAGACAAGCAGAAGTTAAGTTACACATAAAATAATGTATTACTGATAATATTCATAAATAATAACAAAATGCAAAGTACATTTGAATATTGACAACCATACAACCTGATAAAATGGTGATGTGTAATTCAGGTGGCACACAGACTTGTAGCTACTTAAAATGTCTCTAGTTAAAGCATCGCTGGTGCTCAGCTTTCAGCCACATGTCTGTTCAATATGGCTGCTGAGCTGTGCTCTTCATTGTGTTGTCTTCATCATCACGGGTTAGCAAGAGAGATGCTTCTTCATCATATGTTGGTTAGAGAGATGCTTCTTTCAGATGTTAGTAAGAGAGAGAATGTGAGGTTAAGCACGTACATTTATAGATGTTCTCTCCAACCCCTCGAACCAATAGGACATCATGGTACTCAGATGCCTCTAAGACAAGCCAATTCCAAATAGCCATACCTCAGACCAATGGGTGAAATAGAACATCTTAACACCTGCCCCCGCCCCCAGGACCATATGTTAAGCTAACCTGGTTTTGTGTGGGGGATGGGAAAAAGACTTTAGCAAAGAAATACTCATCAAACTGGTTTAAGACACATCCCCCAAATCCTGTCGTAAAATTACAAAGAGACAGTCATAAGGGGGTTTGGGGGGGCAAACACGAATACCTCTCACCAAAGTTACACTAAATTACATTGGTTTGCCTAAATTATAAATAAAGACATACAAAACATTTATCAAGTTATATGCAAAATCTCACATCACAACAATATATATTAAAAGATAAAGTGATTTTGTGTTACAATATTCAATGAGAGGCTGACGAAAGGTTAAAATATGTCCATACCATCCCATCCGGCTTTATCTTGATGGTATTTTTTATGTTTGCCAAATGTGCCAACTATTACTTAATACAAAGCCACAATAGAACATTAGAACAATCTACACGACAACAGGCCATTCACCCAACAAAGCTCGCCAGTTCCATCCACTTAATTCTTATAAAATAATATGAAGTCTATTTTTGCAAAGTCTTACTGTCCATCACACTACTTGGTCACTTATTCCAAGTACAGTATCTATCGTTCTTTGTGTAAAGAAAAACTTCCTAATGTTTGTGCAAAACTTACCCTTAACAAGTTCCCAACTGTGTCCCCAAATTCTTGATGAACTCATTTTAAAATAACAGTCTCGATCCACTGTACTAATCCCCCTCATAATTTTAAAGTTTTTAATCATGTCTCCTATTAATATTTTTTGCTTGAACTGAAAAGGCTCAGCTCTTTTAATATTTCCTCATAGTTCATCCCCTGTAGCCCTGAAATCAGCCTAGTCTCTCTTCTCTGGACATTTTCTAGTGCTGCTATGTCCTTTTTGTAGCCTTGAGACCAAAACTGCACACAGTACTCCAGGTGAGACCTCACCAGTCCATTATAAAGCTTGAGCATAACCTCCTTGGACTTGTACTCCAAACATCATACTATATAAACTAACATTCTGTTTGTTTAAGATCTTGATTAATGCCCAAATTACTTTGGATTTGAAACAACCTCTCCGTATTCCTCAGACATCCTGAATGCATTTATTATTGGGCTTTTAAATACCAAAATATTAGGTTTATGTTTTATAATCCTGCTTTCATGCAGTATTGTGGACCAGCAAATGGAGTTAAACTGTTTAAATAAGACTTTACCACTAGGATTGGCATCAGGAAGCTGTCACCAACCGAACAAAATGAAAATGTTTTCCAGCTTTGCACTGTGTCAGGGAGGAAGCAGCTTCCAAAGTGCAGGTACAATGCATGGCACTGCTGCCCAAAATTATTTCACATCAATACAGTTTACATTTTTGTAAATTACGTAAATGTGAAGTGCACAAATATCCAAGTAAATTACACACAAAGTCGCTGAGTCAGTATGTGGGATTTGCACATTCTCTTTATGTCTGCATCTATTTTAATTACTTCTGATCATTGTAATTGTGTGTTTTGATCACTTCACAGCTTTTGGTTTCTTTTTATTTCTCATTATCATAGCAAACAGTACCACCCTTAGACATGAAGGAATTTCTTGCTTTTATCATATCCAGAAATGAAACTTTCTCTATTTCTGTGATGGCTTAGCAGCACTAGAACATTGAACGGGTCTAAGAAATTAGCACTGTAGATATTGCTTGAATTTGCTTTCGTGGCAGATGCGGCGGTCTAGAAGTGCACTGCATGTACAAGCATCTTACATTAACAAAATCATAAAACTGGCAAGCGATCAGTAATTAATATGTTGGTTGGCTGATTGCATATTTTGAGCAATAATTGTGCGGTACAGTTCTTTTGCCAAAGAAATTGGTGCATCATTAAATCATTATAGATATTTATTTCTTTAGATGGCCAGTTCCATAATATACTTTCTATGGATAGGTTTCTAAAAAACATGCGTTCAGAAAAAGTGGAAAACATAACTTTCTGTGAAGTATATACATTCAACTTTGTCAGAACATAGACTTCAAAAAGTTTGCCAGAATAGCAAGTGAAATTCCATACTACAGTACGAGATTAAATCAAACAATTTATCACAAACAAATGATGCATCACCCTTTGGTCATTTTTGCTAGCCAAGCTAATAAACGTGGGAGCTCACACATGAAATACTGCAGGCAGAGGTCATACTGTACCTTCTTCTTCACACTCATTGTGCCAGAAATTACAGTTTGATAAAGATAAGTGGATAATATCATCCGCAATAAACAGAGATGCGTTTTTTATTTTTTTAAAATCAGATAGCCTACTGACTTGACTCGACTTGAAGCCTACATTACACCTTGGTATCCTCTCCATCCTTTCGAATCAAATTCAAGGGCCAAGTGGTGTCTGTGTTTTATATCTTTAATTAATTTGGATTACTTTGCAGAGATCTGTTTCTACTTTGACAATCTGGTGACCAATATCAAAAAAGCCAAATTAAATTCACTACGATTCAATGAAGTATTAAAAATAAAGTAAAATCTTCCAAAGGTGTCATTACTTTCTGTATACACTATATACTATAAGTTAACACCAAACCACGTAGGGGTACAGGAAGCAAACTCAAAATCCAACCAGTTTAGTTTAATAATGTAATATTAGTTTTAATTACTTTGACAGTATGAAGAGAATCGCTCAACCTGTCTTGATAGAGTTTATGTCTGAAACTAACTGAACATAAAAAATCATTTATGTGACAGGCTTTGGTTGTCAGTAATCAAAAAAGCAGGCATGCTGTCCAAATGCAGAAAGAAAAGTACTGCATTATCTAAAGATACAAGACTGCATTTTTTCCACAAGTGGTTTGCTTTTTCCAGGGTGGAGGGTACAGACCCAGGCCACTTGCTAACATTAGGAATGAACAGTTATAGGGGATCTGCAATAATTGCACAGTCTCATTTGAACTGACTTTTATGCTGCTTTGGAGGGCTAATAATAATTCAACAGACACTGAAAGTAAAATATTAATGAGTTTACTTAGGAGACTGGAATAAAAAAAGTTATAATTTACAGTACAAATAAAACCACATGCACAACTAATTAGCTGAAGACAATCAAAAAAATTCTGATACCATTAATTTCTTTTTTGTTCAGTGTGTTCCTCTGTGAGGGTTTCATTCTTCATGCTGATTTATCAGATCTGGGAGTCAGCTATTAGTTTTATGGCTTCAAGGCTCAGTTTGCATATAGGTATTTTTTATATAAATTAATGGTTTACCAGCTGAATAATGGGGGTGCTAAGGCTTCCTGTGAATACATATTACACATTTTAAAGCAAACGATACAGATCATGACCGTCTTGAACATTTCATGTTTGAAAGCTTGCACTTGTTCTGTAACTTTGCTGATAACTTTTAGTCACAGTTAATTAAACAGATCACCTCAGAGTCTGTTTTATTTAGCCTTTTAGTTTAATGTTCTTGGAAAATATTTCAGGTTGCAGTAATTTATCATATGATGTAAATGTGAACGGCCATAGTAATTTGTCTTTAGCTTCTTATTTACAGCATAAAGTACATTTTTTAATTGTGTTCCTGAGTATAATGAATCACTCTGCAAAATGTAATGCAGTGGTTACAGACTTATATGTATTTAAATATTTTAACCTTTGAGTGATGCCCCTTATCTATATATATAAAAGTCAATGTGTGTATGTATGTATGTTCCAGCATCACTTCTGAATGGCTACAGCGATTTTAATGAAACTTGGTGTACATGTTTCTCATTGGTCGACTAACCCTAACCCACCCCCTTCTGGGTAAGGGGGGTGATCTTGCAGTCTTGTATGCACGTTATAATCCAGTTGACACTTGGAACAACCACCAGAGGGCGAACTGGAGATGACTTTGTTGGTATGTACTGTACATACTCATTCATATGCCTGTAATCTAAACACAGCTCAGCCAGCACACTTAAACCAGCTAACAGTTCCATTAAGTAAGGCCAGTGCCACTTTCTTGGTCTGTTGTTCTGGTAGCATCTTTGCCTCTGGACATTTGGTTAAATAGTTCCAATACGACCTACTTGCTTCATACATTAATTTGGGGAAAAAACTTAGCACATAAACTGCTTAATGGGAACTCTTGTGGTCTGACCGTGCAGAGCCTTCTTGGCAGTATATTGGTCAAAAAACATGCAACAGCTCTCCATATCCTGGCTGCAAACTCCACTATAAAGTTCGTTGAGCCTTTTAAGCCTCTTGCACACTACAATGTCAGATTAAAATTTACTCAAATCTTTTTAATTACACACTTGATCTGGCATTGTCTACACATACAACTGTCATGTGGGGTGAAACAACAAGGTGATTACCTCATGGGGCCCTTGGATAAAGGCAACATTTTTATGCAACTTTACATATTTTTTCAACATTATGAAATAGGAATACAAAAAAATTAAATTTAAATATAAACCTTGAGAATTATATAAATATTCAGTTACTTATTTATATACTGCCTTTAAAAATTATAAAAAATACATTCATTATAAAAGCTTCAAATTTTTGCTTAACACAGTTTGGACTGCAGGTCTTCTGAGAATCTTTTTCTTTTTTAGAACAGTAGAAAAATGATGACAAGAACAGGCCATTCAGACCAACTCATACATCCTATTCACCTAGACTGTCCAAAAAATATCAGGTTAAGATGTAAAAGTTCATAAAGTCCTGCTCTTTGCACACTACTTGGTAATTTATTTCATGTGTCTGTCATTCTAACATTTGTGTGAAATCTGCCCTTACCAAATTTCTAACCATGTCTTTGTTGCAGAATTATTGTAAAGCAACTTCAATCCTGTCCCCTCTTAATCTAAGTTTGCTTAAACTGAAAAGGTCCATACTTGAACTCCTCCACATGGGGCAGGATCTCGCTCCCAACCATGAGAGGGCACTCCACCCTTTTCCAGCTAAGGACCATGGTCTCGGATTTGGAGGTGCTGATTCCCATCCCAGCCGCTTCACACTTGGCTGCGAACCGATCCAGAGGGAGCTGAAGATCACAGCCTGATGAAGCAAACAGGACAACATCATCATCTCAGGGTTGGGAGCGAGATCCTGCCCCAAGTGGAGGAGTTCAAGTATCTCAAGGTCTTGTTCACGAGTGAGGGAAGAATGGAGCGGGAGATCGACAGGTGGATTGGTGCTGCGTCCACAGTGATGCGGGCTCTGCATTGGTCTGTCGTGGCGAAAAAGGAGCTGAGCCTTAAGGCAAAGCTCTCAATTTACCGGCCGATCTACGTTCCTACCCTCACCTATGGTCATGAGCTGTGGATAGTGACCGAAAGAACGAGATCGCGAATACAAGCGGCTGAAATGAGTTTCCTCTGCAGGGCGTCTGGGCTTTCCCTTAAAGATAGGGTGAGAAGCTCAGCCATCTGGGAGGAGCTCAGAGCCAATGCTCCTCTGCTTGAGAGGAGTCAGATGAGGTGGCTCGGGCATCTGATCAGGATGCCTCCTGGACGCCTCCCTGGTGAGGTGTTCCAAGCACATCTAGCTGGGAGGAGGCCCCGGGGAAGACCCAGGACATGCTGGAGGGACTATGTCTTTCGGCTGGCCTAGGAACATCTCAGGATTCCCCTGGAAGAGTTAGTAGAAGTAGCCAGGGAGAGGGAAGTCTGGGCATCTCTGCTCAAACTGCTGCCCCTGCGACCCGATCTCGGATAAGGGGAACAGGATGGATGGATAGATGGATGGATAGGTCCAACTCTTTCATCCCCTCATCAGAGATTATACCTCTCAGTCTCAGAATCAGTCTAGTTGCTTTTCTCTGAACATTTTCTACTGCTGCCATGTCTTTGTTGTAATATGGAGACAGAAACTGCACACAGTACTCCAGTTAAGGCCTGACTTGTGTGTTCTATAATTTAAGCATAACCTCCTTTTACCTGTAGTCTACACATCATACTGATGCTGTTGAATCCAGAGTGATGCAGAGTGTAGTGTCCTGTCAAAAAGCAGATTAGTCTGGAAAAAAAATCTACAAGGAATCATGCTACTATTGTCCCGACTGTGACGCTGGATTGTGAATATCACCGCGCTTCAAAATATACCACACAAACAACACATTTTGACAGTATATACGGTATTATAACTATTTGTATCATTATTATAGTTAGTAAAAGAAAAAAAGTCAGAAGTTTAGAGTTTTGCATGTTTTACAGTAGAAAGATCAGATTTAATAAATATGTAATTTATCAAGCAAAAAAATGCAAAGCTTTTTACATGTTTTTTCAAGAAACATTCTTTTCCATAAAGAATAACGATGTGAGTGCCCACACTATCTATAATTAGGAGCCATTACAGAACACAACTATTGAAAAAACAGAATTGCCAAGGCAAAAGTAGGATAATAAGCAGAATTTAGCTTAGCGCTGGAGCCTTGTCTGGTTGCAATGATTCCACCCATGACGGAGGCCTCGTAATTACAAAAGGCATATTTTCTTCAAGTGAAACCTGCTGCTTCAAAGTGGACATATTTGGTAAGTTTTAGGCTTTCTCATTCAACAATGGACACTTGTATCCATTAGTCCCATTGTAAGCTACACAAACAGACAAAAAATATTTTCTAAATTAAAAAAAAAAAAACCTTCACTTTAGAACACAATCTTATTAAGCAAATTACAATCATGATTGTAAATAAATAATTTTGTCTTGAAAATTATCAAACTTATCCTTTAATAACTTCTTCCATTCATTTACCTGTGTTGCATGTTAGGCTTACTGGCCTATTGTGACTTGGATCTGCCAGATCACCCTTTTGATATGACAGGTAATATGAACTAACCTCCAGTCTTTGGGAATTTACTCAGTGTGCAGAGATTTTCATAAAATATGTGTCAAGGGTTTACATACTGTATGTACTCACTAACCTCCTTAAGCACTCAAAGATAAATTTTAATGGTCCTGGTCATTTCTTAAATTTCAGTATATTTAATCAAAACAGTAATCAAAATGGCACATGTGCATTTTGAACCTACATAGTATCAGTGCATGATACTGGCATTCGGTTTCGTCATTTTGTATACTATTTATGTCATTTCTAAATGTCTTTTATGTTACACTGCAAGTGTTTAGTTAAAAAGGGCAGGCGCCGTTTAGCTTGAAAGAGTTTTGAAATTGCCAAGGTTTTTAAAGAAGCATGCAGGATGAGAGAAAAAGTTGAGGTTCATTACTCATTCAATTCTGCAATTGCAAAAAACAATAAAACATTTCTTGGGAGGGTTGGTAGGATTTGGTAAATAATTTATACATTTGCATTGTTTTAAATGCCAGTTTTGTGTGTTTTAGTATTTTAATGCTAATCTTTTTTAAATGTGGATTAAGTGTATTGATTCAAGTCTAGTAAGCTTATATATAGGGGGTGGCAAAAACTGTGCCTTACCTCAGGCCACTGATGGAACAGTCAGTTACATAAAAACAGTTACCACTAATAAAAAGGTCATCTCAAAGTTTATTCTACGAAAACATTCTATAAAGAATTGTATATTTACATTTGAAATATGTGATTTTTTAATTATGTCTCAGTTTGCTGTATGTTTTGCCTTTTAACATTTACGTAAGTATAATTTTTTTACACTGAAGAATGTTGTTTCCAAGATTATTAAAGTGCTTCTGTGTGTTCAACAATGTAAATCATCTTAAGAACTTACCCTTTTTTTTGAAGTACAAATTTTTTTTTTTGGTTTTTGTTTTTCATTTTTATGACCACTTATAATCATATCTACCAGTTATTTTTAGAATATTGTGAACACACAGGATGTTATTCAAAAATATTTACACTTACATTATTTACAGTAATATAGATAATTAATAACTTCATTCACATCAGTATACAGTAACATGCAAAAAGCAAATTTGTTTTCTGAAAATTACATTTCTGTCACCACATTAAAACACATACTATTGTAGCTGTTGATAAGAATAAGCAGGCATAAGAAAGAACCAAATTCATTAGTGTACTGTTGTCATAGCTTTTAGAGTTCACTTAATGCTCTTTATTTATTTTCCTTTCATTTTATAAAATCATTTCCATTTTAGAATTTTTGCTTAATTGCTTCTGAACAGTTTCTTTACATAAAAACAGCTATAATTAAAGAAAAAAGACAAAGCACTTCAGTTTACACCAGCTTTCTCAGAAAGTGATCAATTGAAGCTAAATCATTTCTATGAAATAAGCAAAGTTATTTAGCTAAATTCTAAGAAATTCAAATGTAAAGGGAATTTGTGGATTTCTAACTTAAATGTAGATATGATAAAACAACAATATACTCAGTACTGAAACAGTGTGGGTGGTGTCTAAGGTCCTGGTTTTTAAACTACATGGTTGACAGCTCAGCAGTGGTAACTTATTCTGACTTTTATATTGCCATTGATAAAGTCATCAGACAAATCTGCAAGAAAATGAAAACCGGGACAGCTGGTAGTGCTTCTGCCACATTGATGTCTTTAAGGGTGACTTTACATTACAGGGCTCCATAAAAATGTGTGGCCTTATTGGTTGTGAAGCATGTAGCTGTCAGAGACAGCATAGATTTTAGCAAATTAGGGATTTAAGAAAAAAAAAGTACTTTTTTTAACATTATGAGTACTGCACTGTACATACAAAACTATATTCAGTTCTAGTATTTATTGTCTGCCAGAAAATAGAAATGTGCATAGCCAGTCAGTCTCTAAATGATCTGTTCCACAAACCTGGAGTAGTTTCTATATAATAGGAGGGTACTGTTATGGCAACTCCTTACTAAGGAGCAAGAAAATAATACAATGTCGTCTTTATTTAAAAAAGGGAATCATAAACACAGAGAGTTGCACAAAGTAAAAAGTCAGCAGAAATAAAAAAAAAAACCTGCAGATCCACTGAGCCTAACTCAGACATCTTGTGGTCTTGATTTTTTATTGTGGTGGCTAGCCCACTTTCCCCCTAAACTACCAGATACAAGCTTCTCCCTTCCTCTCTCTGTCTCTCTCTTTCTTTATTTCTCCACCTTTCCAGCCCTCCATGTTTGTTCATTGTGTGGGGGTGAAAATAAATGAAAGAAAGTGTGCTGGGGTCATTAATTTAGATGGCCAAAGTATTCAGTCTAGAAAATGTCCTATTCAAGGAACAATTACTTTAGGCTTGACCCCCAGCATTGAAATTAGTCCACTGCGATTTGTAGGTTCAATCAGAGACAAAGGACCTAGAAGTTGGGAAGATACCAACAATGGCTTTCAAGTGAAGTTCTAGTCTTTGTTAGAATATGACTAAATTTCTTGTGAAGAAAATAGTGGGTTGGGCATTCTATTTAAATGAGTTAAGGGAAGACAGGTTACAGATTTTGATATAGCCGGGCTCATTGAAGACAATGAAACCAGTTAGTTTTGATTTCTCTTTTGTGTACTAATAAATGTCCTACTGGTCAAGCTGCTCGGGTCCTCAACAATGAGGATCCTAAAAGCTGGATCACCCTTGGGGAATCGCGCCACATGGCCATAGTGCCATAACTGATACTACCTCTCAATGCAGGTAATGTGCCTCATTCAGACCTGATTGAGCAACCGCTCATTCGACACAAACCAGTGGTACCCAAGGATTTTCTGAATAGACACACTACCAAAGAAGTCAAATCTCTGTCTTAGGTCATAGAATAGCGTCCATGTTTTGCAACCAAGTGGTTAGTGCTGGTCCCTCACAAATTCTATGGTTGGGATTGAAACGGCTATCTGGGTGGAGTCTTCACATTTTATTTGTGTCTTTACAGGTATTTTCTCCAGATACGTGTGCTTTCCTTCTGCCAAAACCACATGCCAACTGCAGGCAAGGATAGGTCTGAGCTATGTGATTGGTCAGTTTGACTTTGGTGACATGACAAAAGTGGAAGCGGAAGTGTGAGATGCACAAGGAGGAATAAAGGCGTATGAGGCATATTGAGTGTTGCCTTCGAAGATGGAAATTATAAAAGAGGACAGGAGGTGAAGAGGTGCCTCGAAAATAATAACAGTATTTGAGAAGCTGGCTTTACAGGAATGCACTCAACAGAGGGAGCTCTGGTTAAGAGAGATTCATACATGCAAATATGGAGGAAAGGCACGGAAGGTGCACATAAGGCAAAAGATAGGAGATGAAATAATTTAAAAATATTTGCTGTCTTTGACAGGTACCATGGCTAGTATTGCATGAAGTAGATTAGAATACTAATAAGATCTGTTATTGGTAGTGATAACACCATAAGAAAAGGTGACACTGTAACAAAAATAAGTATTCCAAGTTATTCTCATGTAGTCATCTTCTACCATAAAGAATTTTTCTATTGACATTTTCTCTGTTTTGTCTGGATGCTCTAATGTAGCAAAAGACCAGTCATCTGTCTGACATCTGGCTACCATTGCTTCAGTGCTTTGATAAGTGCCAGATGGTTCTGTTTTAGCCTCTTCTTACACATTTATAAGCTTGAGCAAGAATATCGATGGTGATGAATGAAAGCAAAGCTTGTTATGCATGAAAACACTTGGAGTTGTAAAATGTAAACTGTAACTGTATATTCTGTATTAAATTGTGTTGCATGCATTTTGACAAAATTCCATCAAGACAGAAATATGTTAATTTGGTAGGTGTGTGTAAGGACCATATCTGACCATACTACTATACTATATTATTGCGGGGTAGTTGGAGCTCAATAACTGCAATACAGTTTGGCCAACTCTCTTGAACACTAAACTTTACAAACACAGACATATACATATACAGAATCCACACATACATACACTTAAGCACTGAGTATCAGTGATGTCTGCACAAACCTATCATTCCACAGTTCACCAGGCATGAATTAACCAGCTTTGGCTTAAGCAAACTAGACAGTGCCCCCTAGATGCTTACAGGTATTTACTGCCATTAAACAATGGCACATTACTACTTCCAGTGCTGCTCACTATTGGAGGTGTCCTTCCTTAGCGGTTAAACCCATTGAAGAGAAAAAGCAAAGGACTCTCTTGATAGGTTCTGGGTATCATTGTGGGAAAATGGACAGAAGAGAGGCGTTCTGATAGGTAATCTAAGCGCATATATTGAAATAGGAGACAGGTGACGCATGCTAGTCAGAGCAACTGAAAGCTTTAAAGTGAATAATGGGGAAAGCATTGCTTCTGTCACTCTTGAGCTGATAAAGTAAAGAAAACTGAGATATTGTTTTTAATTACATCTGGTAGCAAGGTCTGGATCAGCAGCCTAGGAAAGAGTCATAGTGGCTGCTGTACAAGGGGACAACAGGCTTATCACGGCTGAAGGCAAGAAAACACTTTCTAGTGGATTGTTCTCCACAAACTCTGACATCGAACAGATCATTAAGCATAAAGAAACAACAATGGAACCATATGTATTGTCATTGTGAACTGCAGAGATGAAGTCAGGAATCCTAGAATTCCTTTTTTATAAGCAAATTACAGGCAGTTCTAAAATTAGGGAGGGCTGGTTCCTCAGAGTCAAGCAGGGGCAGATTTAAAACAATATTGACTATTTTAGAGACTTTACAACAATAAAAGGGGAGGCATTGAAGATATATTATACACACACACACACACTTGGGGGGGGGGGGGGGGTGACACCTGGCCACTTGCTATCGGTTCACAGGTATATTACAACATGGTCAAAACTCTGGCCATGAGACATACTTATATTTATAGCAAATGATAAAACTATTGGAAATTGCGGTCTATGCAAAATGAAAATGTTAATCTACTTAATGAATTGTTGCCAGTATCTAACCTAATACACAGAAGAAATACGACTTCTCCTGCATGATCACTAGTCATGATTTTGACGACAATTGAATGTTTGAGCAGTTTTACAATTTGTACGCATGTGTCATTACATAGGTTTTATTTGTCGATTGCTAACACACAATTGAACTACTAGGGTTCTTAGCGGAGCACATGCATGTAAAGTATTTTGTTTGATGTATGTACATTAAATTGGTTGTATTGACATGAGAGTATCATTGTTTGCTATATTTTACAAACGAAGAAAGTTAGGAAGCCCGGGTTCACTTCCCGGGTCCTCCCTGTGTGGAGTTTGCATGTTCTCCCTGTGTCTGCGCGGGTTTCCTCTGGGTACTCTGGTTTCCTCTCACAGTCCAAAGACATGCGGGGGAGGTGCATTGGCAATTCTAAATTGACCCTAGTGTGTGCTTGGTGTGTGTGTGTGTGTGTACGCCCTGCGGTGGGCTGGTGCCCTGCCAGGGGTTTGTTTCCTGCCTTGCACCCTGTGTTGGCTAGGATTGGCTCCAGCAGATCCCCATGACCCTGTAGTTGGATATAGTGGGTTAGATAATGGATGGATGGATAGATGTATACTATATGACATGAAGAAAAAAGATCATTGCATTATACTGTATATATACGTATGTATCCATTCATTGATGTCTGAGTTGTGTTCCAATACTGCAAGTGCAAGTCAATATGAACTTCTCAATAATTATAGGGGAGAGATCAAATGTACTGTACGATATGAGATACAATATCATCAGACATATTTAAGTAAACCTTTATACATGCACTGCACTGTCTAACATGCCAAAGGACTGCAGTTAAGCAATAATACAGTACTGTAGAGGTAATAATAGTTTTAAAGCTGTATGTGCACTTATTGTGACTGATGTTGAAGTGTTGTATCTTGGTGATGTTTTGGGGCCATGATGTACTTGATTTCATGAAAATACTGTACAGAAGCTAGAAATCTAGAATACGCACAAGAAACACATGATCAAGACTGGATACAAGGAGCTGGTGCCTGATACACAAGGAGACAACTGGCTTTGTTTAAAAGGCACCTGGTAAAGGAAGACAGATACGTTTGCTAGACAGGAAACAACTGCTAACCACTAGAGTAGGCAGTGGTGCTAAGAAGCAGATCAGAAATAAAATAGTAAGATAAAGAAGAAGGTCAATGTTACATTCTAAATAGGAAGAATGTCAAATTCACTATGCCACAGGAAAGAACTGAATGTCCTCTTTATGCATTCAGCTTTACAATGTTTTAAAGCAGCAGTCTCTGGGAATTCAGGTATAAAAGAAAAAAATGAAAGAAAAACAACTCCCCTTAATGAAAAATTTGAAAGGTAAAATCAATATAAAAAAATGCCATACACAATTTTCATCCATCTTGTGTATTTATTTTAAGCTGAATAATACATTGGAGATCAAAATATTTTAATGAGTCATTGATTTCCAAAATACAGCAATGGATGATAACATATACTTTGTACTCTAAAGTAATACTACATCCAAACATTTACTTAATATTTTACAGAAGAAAAATCAATTATTTTGCTTTTTATTTTTCTTATATTGTAACACAATGGATAGCAGTGAAATAGGACATCACTTTTATTTTCCTAATTAAAAAGTATAATCAGAAAAGTGAAGAGCTATGACAGAGATAAAATAGAAATCAACAAGAATAATATGTGGTTATTCAGATCAAACCTTAATATTCCTTGGTAATGAGTACAAAATGTGTAAATGGCCTGTTTTATGGTATAATTAATTTCCTGATATTATAAATGTGCACTTGCATATATCATAAAAATAATGAAGCTTTTTTTATTTTGTATAATGCAGAGTAATCCCTATTTCTTCAGTTTTCTACATTAAAGAATTACATTTCCTGTACTTTATGAGATATTATTTTGAGAAAAGTCAAGAATGGTCACAGAGATAAAACAGTAATCAACAAAAGTAACACAAGGTTTCTCAGATGAAACCTTGGTGTAACATACGTATCCTTGGCAACATAAACATATGCAAAATGCCACATTAACTCATATTATTACATTTCTGAAATCATAATTACACACCTCCACTTTTCACATAAAATTGTAAAACATTATATTTTCTAACCTGTCAAAATGGTAACACTGGACTTCAGACAAAGAGAGAGTTTACAGTCTAGAGAGAGAATGGGAAGGTCCTGCACAGACAGAATGAGATGTTTTCACTCACATTCTATACGGTGCTTTGCTCTTAGTAAACAGTTATGTTCAATTCAATATATTATTATATAGTGCTCTTCACTGAGTATAGACATGAAGTGTTTAGACATACTTTGCAACTTTAATATGATCACAGCAATTTACTAAATGATAAAACAATTACATACAGAAATAAGGAAAATAAATCTGAACCTCAATGACTAATATACAGTATATTGAGTGTGGCAATATACAATAAAATCCTGGTTAACAAAAGTAGAAAGATATTGTGCAGCATAGTTAGCCACAACATCTTATCGGAGGAACTGACATCATAAACTTTCAATCAAGGCAACAGAGAATTAATTTTGCCTTTATAGCAGAAGGCAAGCCCCCTTAGCTTCCCCTTATATAGTGGGCCTACTGTACAGTATATGTAATGGATGAGCTGGTCTGGCTTGAAATGTAATTCCAGGCACAGAAATGGGACCAGTGTAGTACTGGCTAGGTTATAGATTCTTTATTGGACATGGACACAAAACAAATTATATAGTGAATTCCAGTAGATGCATTGGAAGTGTGATAGAGACCACGGAGGACTCCCTAAAAGCCCTCTAAGGCTAACAACATGCAGTATAATGTTCCCAAGTATAACACTGCTACTTCCAGAAAAAGAACCTGCAACCCAAAATGGTTAAGAGTGCCTAGCACTATAATGAAGAGTAAGGAGTCTATGGGAGAATTGCAAGGAGACCAAGGACCAGTTCAATGTGGCCTGGAGTGTTCGGCTCGAGCATCGCTATGCTCGGAGCATGGCACTACTCGAACAAGCACCACATGTGCTCGTGCGCTATGCTCGAGTCTCCGCCCCACATGTTTCACGGGTTGGAGACAGCCAATCAAGGGGCAGGTAAGTACTGCCCTCACTGTAATGCCAGTAGCCAAGTCAGGTGCTGGAATTACAGTGATTGGCTGGCCGGAACACGTCATCAGGTGCTAAACAGCATGCACTCACATATAATGTTTTAGAGCGTCAGCTCACCTGCAGGCACTCCCATATCATGTTTTACAGTAGTGAAAGGCAACCTTTTTCGAGTTGCGGCGCACTAAGTCCAAAAATTTTCTTTCGCGGCGCACCTGAGAGACTGCCCATAAATAAAGTCGTGACGACACCATCTATGGACAATAAAAACAGTTAATTTTACAAGTTTGAAAGACATTTTATTAATAAAGGAATCAAAGGATAAATCTTAAATTTAATTAATGTGAACGTTGAGATTATTTTTCAGCACATATGAGATTGATGCGAGGATCAATTTTCGAAAGACAGACGCGCATTTCCTTGTCGATCATTTGAAGTCTCTCGCGTTTCTTAGACTTCATTTCCGTAAGTGTTCCGTTATCTGCTTTTCCAACATAAAATTTTTTTTTTTTAAACATTATCTTTTTAATCAACCAAAAGTTCAAAAACACTAGCAATTTTAAATGTTTTAGAAAAGTTTTCGCGGCGCCCCTAGAAAATTCCACGGCGCGGCGCACCAGTTGCCCGACAATGTTTTAGAGTGTCACACCTGCAGGCACTGGCATATAATGTTTTAGAGCGTCATTTTTCCTGTAAAATTGATTTTTTTGGGGGGTTTTGGGCATGTTTTTGTCCGTCTGTAAAAGTGGCGTACAACTCGGACAAATTGGTTCACAGCAGCGACTTGGGAGTCCAAGATGCATCCAGACATCGTCCCCATGCTATTCCCGGTCCATTTGGGTGGTGTTTCTGTCACTTTCTGACCTTTTCCAATGGACCAGGCACCCTCCCCTCTTCAGAGCTGGGGGTGCCTGGTTGTCTCCCATTGACTCTATAGAGCACACGAACATCGCGATGTGTTCAGACCGAACACCCAAACACTTTGGTGCACGCTCATCACTAATGAATTCCATTCAGGCCATGAAACTGTGGTCAAGCTCTTTACCCTCATGATGATCCTGGAGGGTGCATGGGAGTACACTCAATCAGCCCACATGTGTTTTGTGGACTTAGAATATGGTGTACCGGGGGCCATTATTAAGGGGTATTCAGTCCTTGTATAATCGCAGGAGCTGTGCCCCTATACTCTGGAAAAGCAGCAGTGCTGTTCTCAGGGCATGTGGGACTCTGCCAGGGCTGTGCTTTGCCTCCTATCCCGTTTGTGATTTTCATGCCGCAGGCAGGGAGGGGAGGGAGTCCAGTTTACTGGCATTAGAATTGTGTCAATGCTCTTTGCAAATGATGTGGTCCTGCTGGCTTTACTGGGTTGTGAACTCCAGTACACATTGGGATGGTTTGCAATTGAGTATGAAGTGGCAGGGATGATCAGCACCTCTAAATCTGAGGTCATGATCCTCAATAGGAAAAAGGTTGATTGTTCTCTCTGAGTGACACGTGAGTTACAGCCTGAAGTGGATGAAGTTTAAGTATCTCAGGCTCTGGTTCACGAGTGAAGGTAAGGGGGAGGGTGAGATCAACTAAGGATCAGGCAGTAAGCACAGTTATTCAGCAGCTATAACGGTTCATAGTGCTGAAGGAGCTAAGCCAAAAGGCAAAGCTCTCAATTTACCAGTCAATCTACATCCTTACCCTCACCTATGGTCATAAGCTTTGGGAAATGACCAAAAGGATAGGATCATGGGTAAAAGTGGCTGAACTGAACTACAGGATGTCTGGTCCGTCCCTTAGAGATAGGGTGAAAGGCTTGGAGCACAGCCACTGAACCTTCACATCAAGAAGAGACAGTTTATGTGGTTCAAGCATCAGATTCGGATGTCTCCCTGACGTCACCCTGCAGAGACCCCAGAAAGACTTAGGATCCATTTGAAGGATTATACCTCACAGGGGCAAAGGAAATGCCTTGAAATCACACAGTATGAGTTGGCAAGAGTGGGTGGCAAATGGAGGTAGTGGCCTTACTGCTAAAACTATTGCCCCATGACCCAGTCTCGGTTTAGCATTGAAAATTGAAATTGAAAACTTAAAACAATACTCAGATCATAAAACTATCACCTTTTTGCGTTATAATATACTATAATACAGTATAATGGACAGGGAGTGATGACACAAGTGTGTCACATGATCTCCATAACACATCAGACACAAGGCATAGCAGTCACAAACTACATACGTAAGGTAGTTCTACTCAATAGATATGGCATTTGAGTGGGGCGAAATGTTGATTAGCAAATACAAGCTAGAATTTCACTGTACTATGTACATATGACAATAATGATTCTAAAAAGATATAGGCCTATAAACATATTAAAATTTAAAAAAATGAAATAATTAAAGACTCTGTAGGTTCTTGTTCCCCCCACCAAAATTGACAGAATTTTAGATGAGTCAAACAAAAGAGTAGAAGTTAGGGAGGTCTGAGTATGCTTTGTAAAAGAAAACCAAAAGCCAAAATCAAGATGAAATCAAAATTTAAAATCATTGTCAATAACCTCACTAGCTCTAGTACTTTGTTTCCAAAGTTTTAATCTAAAGTTCAGATAAATTGCTGAATTCAGTGCTATCGTTTATAGGGGGAAGTGTAATGACTTTACAGTTCAACAGCCACATGGCCAGCAGTGGGATTTGTTGCTATTAAAATTAGGTGGCATCCATGCAACTGACCCACCAAAAATAGTAAACAAAATGACAATGCTATAACCAAACAAAACAACAGCCAACAAAATAATACCTATACACAAAAAAGTAAAGAGTCAAGATTTCCAAAGGTTCTCTGTTTGGGAGCCCTGAGGTCAAACAACATCTGGCCTGAGGATGCAAAAGTAGTGCTCTTTGATAAATAAGTGGGTGGCTTATCTGAACAGTAGATAGACAAATGTCCATTGAGGTTTGTTACTTAATAGAGGCAGTGTCAGAAAACAGAATGATTGCAAAATTAGAAATGATTATAATGATGCCCAAACTTTCCATAACCCATTGTCATTGAGCACCTTTACTCAACATGGTGTGGGAAAAGGTTCTACCTGGACTCACAACCATTAGACTGCATAATGCCTCCTGCATTTATTTCTACCTTTCTTCATGCAATCAAGTTACTGTATATTATTTTAATTTTGCTTTTTTGTAGCTACATTTTAGTTGCATTTCTAAAAGACTACATGGGCATAGAAATATCATATTCTTCAAGGAACTGCAGTCTTTATTAATATCTGTTTTTCTCTGCTGTTTTTTCTGGTTCTTCTGTGATGGCAATTTGCGCCACCACCATCTGAATAAGGCACCATGTACCCAATGAAGATGGGCGCTCGAGCTGTCCACAAGACCAACTTCATCAAATCCTCTGATATGAAGCCTGGAAACAGACATGAATTAAAAACATGTAAATTAGGTAGACTGCCCATTGGAGTCTGGGTACTATTTTGACTTTGGGACCCCTGCAGATTTTGTTTTTATCACCAGCTTAACTGGAGTTTTTTTTTTCTTTTTCTGTTCTTCCAGCTGTCTGATTTTACCATCGGAGTCATCCTTAGAGGCATACAGCACATCATGGCATTGTATACATGGATGCTACTGTTCTACTTGATATTTATCTTTTTTTAAGATCATACATATGATTTGTCTTTTCTTTGTTACTGACTCTTTAATATTGTTGCCTAGCCTTTTTGTTTTTCTTTTCTTGTAACTTTCTCTTTAAAATCTTGTAAACCACTTTGAGCTACATTGTGTGTATTAAAACGTGCTATATAAATAAATGTTAAACAGTATTACTATTATAGTAATACTGTAGAACAGGATTTCTTTAAGTTATCACTCTATTTTGGAATACTGTGCCTCTAGTTCTGGATCTTGTAATAGTTTGTACTTTGCTTTTTATTGTTTTGCAGTTATGTTTTAGATTTCTGCAGTAGCAACTGAATTTCTCTTCAGGAGTCAAAGTACTATCTATCAATGAATGTACTCTGTTTCAATTTATCATGCCATTCCCAGTTATTTGAACTTTGCAGCTTCAGCTGACCACACAAAGTATGGTGAGCCGCCTGCTGTATTAGTTGGCACTGATATACAGCAGATGCTGAACATGATGCCAAACACAATAGTCTTGTGCAGTTCTCTTCAACATAATTTAATTATGTCAGAGTGATTTCTCACCATTCACAAAGAGTTTTTTTGTATTTTTTCTCAAAACTGATTGCCAGATCTCCCTCTTCTTCCCTTTCTTTTACCTCTCTCCACCACTTACCCACTCCGTCCACTTCCACTCAATCCCATTCACCACCAGCTCACTGCATCTGCTCCTGTTGTACTTATTACTACTGTTGGCACTACTATCGCTAATTACAAATACACTCTTTAACTGTTTGAATTATTTTATCAATTTCTTACATTTTTTTTATCTTTTTTCTGTGTAATGGCTGTCTAGCCTATCACCTACAGAATGTCATAACGCATTACACATAAACAAAATACTTAGTTGTACAGTAATTTCCATAAGTAGCTATCATTAGTTGTTCACTTATTTGATGGTAATTCATTTCTTTAGTAAACTTAGAAATATATTTTTAAAGGAATTATAAGTGAATGATGAACTTTTATTTGGTTCATAACACAGGTATACATTGAAAGCAATGATCATTTTGATTATTTCATGTTATTTTTATATATTTTTGGCCTCTCCATCAGGTAAAATTTTTGTACGAAACATATTTTAAGCTGTTAGTTATTTTTTGTTGTTCTTGTTTTGTTTTCACACTATAATGAATTGAATACCTATTTTAATGACATTTTGAGTAGGACAGCAGAGCCAACAATTGGTTTCAGAAGGAATGGCCAGCTAGAAAAATGCTACAGCTTGTTTAAAAACCATCTTCAGATCTAGCTTGGTGGATCCAAATAAAGTACCACTGCCAACTCTTTATGTTAAGCTTGATTTAATGAAGCAAAGGTGCATTTCTTGAAAGCAATCAATGTTACTGAATAACGAATGAGATAACAAACAACACAGGTAAGGAACAAGTGAGCTTTGAGTGTTTCCTGAAGCCCTTTGTTATTCAACGTTTAATGAATAAGTTTTAATTACTTCGTTGTAAGGCTCCTCCCCAGCATTCACATCAGAAAAGTAGATTGTTGATAACAGGAACATTGATCTCACATATTTTAGTTGTCAAATATATATTATATTGTCACCCTTGACATGTGCAAATGTAAAAAAATGTAGGAAAATCAGATGTAGGAAAATCAATTAACACATACAAAAAGCACAAATAGATTACAATTTTGAATAATAGGTAAAAATTAATTTAATGTATTTGTTAAAAATATATAAAAAAAAGTTGATAGAATTCCATATTTTTGATATAAAGTAGGTGTGCAAAATCTCATTGACCTAGGTCAAAGCGTTTGAGTTATCGTGTTTACACACAGATCCACAGACAGTCATAATTTCAAAAATGTTATTTTCAGAATCAAGAAGGTCTAAAACGTCAAGATTCATCATAATCTTGAGGTTGAATTTTTTCATGGTTCCTATACTTTCTCTATACTTTGTATACAAGAAAATGAAAAGAACAATATCGATCTGTAAATGGAATAAAAATGCAACACTTCACAGCAGAGAAGTTAAACCAATTTATATAGGTGACATAAATTTAAGAAGTGTTGTTTTCCAAGGCTCACAGAAACCCCGGAGGACTTGTGCAGGCACAGGGATCACATCTACCACATGCCTAGAGTTCACTCTGCAAAAATGTGTGTGTTTTGCTGTATGGCGTTATAGGTCACGCCAGCCATGATTTGGGGAATCAACCCTGGAGTTGGCAGGTATTCACAAAGTTTTCTTGTGTTTATGGCACCACAGTAATCTAGTCCCTGCATACACAGATTTGGATACAGCATCATGCTAAGGCCATATGTATTAACAATGGTCAGCAGGACTGACTGCATAAAAACTGAGAGCTGTCAGCAGCAGCACAAAAAGACTGAGGACAAAATTCTGGCATGTTCCTCTTTGCAGTTCAACCTGCATCAGGACAAGGAGGGTTATTATTTTACCCCTGGGCAAATACAATAGGCAAAAATAACAGAATTTTACAAAAACAAAAGCAAACTCAGGACTGGGAGGTTGAGAGCATGAAGTAACAAAGCCAAAATGAGGAGCAAAAGTCAAAGTCAAAAATGGAAGGCGAATGTCTAATACAAGATCAAAAAAACTAGCTTTGAAAATCACAAAAAAAGCAAAAAAGGGTTTTTGGTCTACAGACTTGGACAGAGAACTACACCTGTGGATTACCATTTATTCATCACATTGTTAACATTAACATCACAACCCACATGACTCCATCCCTAAGCAGGAAGGCAGTGTTTTAACACTGGGCTCTCAAAATGGTGGTGCCCTTTATAAACAAAATGGCAGCAGAAACAGTCAAAGTAATTTACAAGTACAAAACCAGATAGTAAAAGAAATTAATTCCTTGACATGAACACCTCTAACAATTCTTAGAAGCACAGAATCCTAATGACAAGTGAGCAGAAATTAGCTAAACAAATACTTCATAACACACAGGCAGAACATGGAGATAGAACATTAAATGTGTCCTCCCCAAAACTAATATAACACTACCTTGAAATTGTGAAGGGACTGGAACATTCATACAGGACTGCGAAAGTTTCCAGTTCCTGGTCCGGAATGGTTTAATGGTTGTCAGCTTTCCCTTCTAACAGTTGTTTAATTAGAACATATATTTTGTGACTAAAAATCTCCTTTTAATAAGCCAGTCTGCTTCCTATTGCCATTAAGTTGCTGGGAAAAAATTGCTGCCAGTGTATATTGGACTTTTCTTGTGAAATAATTTTTTTTTTTACACTAGAGAGATTTTGAATCCCTCCTCCTTCAATTTTTCCCCGAATATTTTATTAGAAGAATAACTTTATTATAAATATAGTTGAAAATGATATTAAGGTAGCAGCTAGCTCCCTTGGCATTTGAGACTCATTGTTAATTGCCTGCTGGTTAAGAAAAAAAAGATACAATAAAGAATGTAAAATTCTTCACAAGTGAATTAAAATGAAATAAAAATCTAGAAGAAGTAAGACAAAGGCACGGTTGGGGATGCAGACAAAATATGGTATGGAGGAGTTAGTTAAAAGCACACATAGCAGTGAATTACACAACATCAGCATTGACCAGTACAATCAATTTTATCATCACCATTTTGCATTTTATACTGTGAGCATTTACATTTCAATAAAATCATTAAACGAAAAGCTAGCTAAAAAGTAAGAAAATGTATGCATGCTTTAATATTCAAGTGCATTAGGATAATTAGGTTACTGTTTTGAAGGCTGGAGAATTGTTTAATTTTTTTTTTTACTTTATCAAAAAATGTTCACTATTTTTCTTATTATATATTTAAGTAACAGTGAGACACTTTAAAACATATACGTGATAACAAAACATAATTTCATGTATTAGTATAATATTATAAAAAACAGTAATGGCACTCAGCATGATAATGTGCAGTGAACACACTTGACTTGAGCTTTCCTAGTTTTCATTCTCTTACTCTGTAAGTTTACCATTTGTTTGCTCAGAGACTGATGTGCTTGCTGCTTCCAGAGCAGCTCTTCTTTTCTCCACCGTAGCGGTCCACTTCTTCTCTTCTTTCGTTGGCATCTTTTTACATTAAAACTGATTAAGTCAGTGTTTGTGTTGCAATTACTTAGTACGTTTTCCTTAATTTCTCATTTAAGCTGGCACTCAAGTCTTCAATCTGCCTCAAGAATGATTTAAGATAAGGTGGTAGAGATGAGAACGGCGCTTTACACATGCGCCGCACAAGCTGCCTGCTGGCCACTAGATAGAGTTGATTGTACAATAAAGTCAAAATAAAAAGACGAATAACCTTGGATGTCAATAATCACCCCGAAAGTGGATAGTAGATGTCACGTAGTATATGTATACCAAATTTCAGGTCAGTAGGTCAAACAGTTTGCGAGCTACAGGTGATTTAAAATACTGGACATACAAACGAACAGCCATGGTAGCGTATTATATATAAAGATGTTTTTAATACCTGTAAGAGCCATCTGCTAGTTATTTAAGTTATATTAAATGTTTGTCTATATATTAGTGCATAGTCTATGGGAGGTTCTTACAACCCCCACATGTTGAATTGAATTGGTATATTCTAACTATTTCTTGTCTCTCTGATTACAGGTTAGTCTCAGTTAGTGTCCTGCCTTGCCGTGTGTAAGGCAGGTTTTAAACCGTGCCTTAACGTGCCCAATAGTATGAAAGTTAACATGCTCTATTGAATGTGCAGTACTGTATGTTAGAACATACTGAATACGAAATATATCATCTTTAAGTGCAGAAAAACGGAAGTTTGGCAAGAAAAGATAAGTTTATAGAAGAAACACTGTTCTCATTTTTTTGTTTTTTATTCTACGTGTGTAACAAACTTTTCTCTTTATTCTTGTGTGGATTGTTTGCTTTGAATTTTCAGTAAATCTTTTAAAATGAAAGTTTGGACTGAGATTTTTTTTCAGCAAGGCTGGATCCTGCCTTACTCACCAGCAACTACAATAACATTTCACAATATCAGGCTTGTAATGGCAAATAGTTTTAATAAGGCAGTGTGATGAAAAATTGCATCAATTGATCTCCTTTTGTTCATTGTTGGTTGTGGAGGGTCTATGGTTAACTATAGTTCAAATGTCTTAAACTTGAAAATGAAGTAGCAGATGAAAATTTATTATCTGTGTTAAAGTCTCAAACTAAAATTGTTGGCTTTATCTGACCATGATAGATAGCAGATAATTGTGGCACTTTCTCTGACATTATAAAATACCAGCTAATTGCGAATCATTATAATGCTGAAATGATTTTTAGGGTAATTAAAATCCTGAGTATATATTGTCATGCTTGGGTCACAAAGTTGCACAGGTTCATTCAGGGTTGTCAAGAGACAGAAACTTTATTTAAATACAGCATAATAAAGCATAAAGAATAAAGCAGAGGATGTCTGGGGGAAAAGAGATAAAACAGTGAGACACTAGGACAGACACAGTGCAGCCTTTTAAATGTTCGAAGCCATGCGTAAGATGTAGAGCAAGCAGCTGATCCTTAAAGAGGAGATGAAAATGGCCACATCCTCATGGGGCCACGTTCACTGTGTTCAGAATATATATATTCAATGTATGTATAAAGTTTCCTCAACACACTGTTAGTGAGTTTCTTTCCTCTTTCATTCATTAGTCAAGTTGTATTTATTTTTTACTTTCATGCTCACGAGTATCATGTCACTTACTTGCTACAAATTCGAGGAACAGAAGAATCTACTATAACTGAGGTTCGTCATGCTGCTGTGCAGCAGCAGGAGCCACTTCTACAGGCAGCATATTAAGCAGTGTATCCGACTCTGCAGGTCTTTCACTATTTTCAGACGACTGTCAAATGAGTAAACAACAAAAATTTATAGCATATACCAGTTGAAGCAACCTTTCTCAAGGGAAATTTGATACAGAAAAGTAATCCATAATTGACGTTGACAGAATGCGTCTTCAAGTGAATTTAAAAATTTGCTAATACTGTTTAATGTACGGCACTCTGTATTCAAGGTATCTCAACAAAACTGAACTCTCACAACAAACTTCCTTGAAGAAAAAACATGACAAATTTCAAGAAAACTGGTCCACTGAGAGCCGAGTCGTTTCATTCAGTCAGACTGACAGACATGGCAACCACACTAAGCGGTTTTCACTTTATATGAGAGCATATCTGAAAAAGGTTTTCAGAGAGAGAGAGAAAGAAATAAAGAGGGACTAATACAGTAAATGGCTATTGTTGATTGTGGTCATTCAAAAAACAAAAATCTCTGTATCTATAATTTATTGAATCTGACTTTCATTTTCTGCCAACAAGAGACTATAATCAGCATGTCCAGTGTGATGTTATGCATAGCTTGCAATGTAAAATTGAAATAATAAACTTATTAGGAGTTAAAGTCGCACAGAATGTTCCTCTGTTTTAAGACAGATGAATTTGCCAAAGCTTCTCAATGGGAGACTTTGAAATTTCAAAAATGGGTACATCACGCAATATTCAGGATATCTAATAAAAATAAAAGTGTCTTAATACATTTCCTTGAACAATAAGTTTGTCACATTTCAACAATATCAGTCCACTGGGTGCCAAACTGTTTCATGCAGTCAGACAGACAAACAGAGATAAAAATGGTATTTGTAATAAATGCTTTTCTCATTACCACACCTAGAAATGGTTTTAGAAAATGAATAAATGAACAGATTTTTAAAATAGTGCTTATATCTAAAGCAAGTTAACAAATCACAATGGTCCACTACTCAGGTATTTCATCAGTTAGCACAGCAGCTGGTTAAGTAAGCAAATCAGTGCTAGAGATTGACCCGTCAACCTTGTGGGATATATTCCAAGACTTGAGACGTTTCCCACACTATCAGCAAAGGATTAAAAAAATATTATGTTGGTCAGAGATAAAAGGCTCCCATAGTATAGAGGCAGAATAACTGACCTTTAAACCCCATGTAAAATGTGCACCACCCTGTCAGAATGAGTCACTGGGGTAAGTACCAATTTTTGGGATAGATAGATAGATAGATAGATAGATAGATAGATAGATAGATAGATAGATAGATAGATAGATAGATAGATAGATAGATAGATGATAATGTTTTGAACAAAAGCACTATTAAATAATTATATCCTTCTGCCGAAAAATACTCAGTGAGGGGCCATAGCAGAATCTTTCAGTCATCTTCAGTGGTAATTCAACCAATAAGATCACTGATTTTGGGAAGTCAATGTTTTGGTTTTTTTTTGGAGTAAGATTTTTCTACTTTTATTACTAGTGTGTGCAGTGAAATGTAGTGAAGTGTATAGACAGCCCTTATAAGGACCAATTTAAAAAGGGGCACAACCAGGAAAAGGTACTCAAAGCTGGAGGTGTGTGTTTTTTTTTCTCAGAGTTCTAAATGTTATTGAAAAAACTCAGAGCCCACTCTCTGCCCATCAATACCACTTCAAAAGTGGTCTCATGACTTGAATCAGTGGTCTGATGACCCAAGAAGTAGAAGAGACAAGCTTCATTTACAGCAAGGAATTATCATCATAAAGAGTTTAGGACTGCCAACTTTGCACATAGACACCATTCTTCACCACAGGCTACTAGACACAGAATAAAGAAGATCTGGATAGATCCTTTATCATACCCGCATCATTACTAGAACCCCCTCTATTCACCATATCACTCCCGTTTTACAGCAACTTCAGTGGCTTCCAGTTAAGTTCCAAAATTGAATTCAAAATTCTCCTACTAACTTTTAAGGCTATCCACAACCTTTCCCTTCCATATCTGTTTGACCTCCTCCATGTTGCCATTCCGTCCTGCACGCTTAGATCCTCTTCCTCCATCCACTTGACTGTCCCCTTCATCCATCTTACCACTATGGGTTAGCAGAGCATTCAGTTGCTTTGCTTCCCAGCTCTAGAACTCACTACCATCTGAGCTTAGAAATATTGAATCATTTTCACTTTTCAAATCTAAACTTAAAACTCATTTGTTTAAGACTGATTTTTCTCTTTGATTACAATTGCTCTGTCTGATTTTAATTTTTGTTAATTTTAGTTTTGTTTAAAATGTGTGTTTTATCTATTGTTCAGTGTCTTTGAGTGTTTAGAAAGGCACCTACAAATAAATAAAATGTATTATTATTACATACACAAATAAAACATAAGGGCGATTAGCTCTTAATTTCATAGTATGATTTGTTTGTATGTATACTTAATGTCAATTTAAAATTTATTATTAAAAATTCATTTGACTTTTTTTTTTTTCTGAGGATCATTCGTTTATTCATTGCTTATCAAATATTAAAAATACTTTTAGATCAAGTAAAGCTATGTCAGGTAAAGAACATAAAAGAGTGATATGAAATTGACCTGAAAATGGAGAACAATGTATCAGCAGCCTGACATATAAGAAAGTGAAAAGGTGAGCTTTTCAAGTCCTGTTCCTGAAATGCAAAATTGGCTGCTTGTCTCTTACGTAGAAGCTCATACTGGCTGTTGATGTATGGGATTGTTTCAGATGGCTTCATCTTGCTTTTGTGTTGGAAGTTCAGACGTTTATGTTTTACTTTGGAATATAATCAACAACATGTTTTATGTACCAATATGGAATAATATTACTTAAGTATTTTTTTCTTTAATTTATTTGTAAACATTTTATTAAGCAGCTGCTTAATGACATCCACAGATGGAAGTGGTATTGTGCTAGATGGTTAATTGTTATGCTTAATTCTTATTTGGCTACTAATAAAGGGGGAAAAAATTAAACAATTACTCAGAATTATGAAAAGAAATTGAACTAAAATTAAACTAAAAATCTGGATTGGGTTCAGGCAAATAACTTGTTAATTTTCTTGCAAACATTAGGAGGCTTTTTATATAAAGAGAACTACAGACACATTAAGTAAATTATCAAGTAGCATGGTGGACAGTAGGAATTGATGTTGCTTTCGAAGAAGGAGGTGGATTGGCAAGATTTTTTGGGGTTGACTGGCCTGTTCTCGTCAAAATATTTCTAATGTTCTAACAGGAGAAGGACTAACTGCAATTGCCTTTACTTCACTATTGGCACGCAGACTTATCTTGTTCAGCTGGAAGAATCTTAATTCAACTCTTTTTAGTCAGTGGATATCTGATGTTATATATTATCTGAAATTGGAAAACAAATCTAATTCTTACTCTGGGGGGATCTGTACAAAACTTCTTCAAAAACTGGCAAGATCTAATCAATAACATTTTACAGTAAGCATTTAAATTAAAGAAGCAGATTCTCTTCCTTTTTATTATCCTATTTATTTTTATTCACATTTAATTATTTATTTTATTTATTTATTCTACTATTAAAGTTTTATTCTGTTGGCCTAGCTCTCCTTCTCAGGGGTGGGGGTTGATTAGTTTTGAACCTAGTTTTCTAAAACTCGACTTGCTTGTATAAAATCTTATTTGATTTTAATTTTAATAAATACAATAACATTTTAAATATATATAATATATATATTTCTAATGTTCTAACATGTATGCTTCATGAATTTATAAATATCAAAATCAATACTTGACAGAAGTAAATACAGTATAAATGTCTGATGACTAATGGGATGATGGAATGATTTTGTACATTGCACAAAAATAGTTCAGACAGGTATTCTCAGTATTTCTTTTCCCAGAAACTTTAATTTAAAGCTTCTTTTTAGAAAAACCAGATTCACAATCTTAAGAAACACAAAGCAGCAGTCAATGTAACAAAGTCTTAATATAGTATCAGTAAAATGGAACTCCATATCAATGGATTTTGTTAAAAAAACATCAATGGTATTGATAAAGAGTTTTAAATTCAACCACAGACACACTCACACATTAGAATAATATAGGGAGAAATATGGAGAAATACTCATGTTTTTCTGAATCAACTCACAAACCAGATATTTACCATGGTTAGTCTGAGGGTGATCCATCTACTTAAATAATGGTTAGATAATATTAGGGATTTATCCGACAGGATCAGACAAGTTTGAAAGAAAATATGAAGGCACTCTAGCACTCTGATAATGCTGATAATGAAGTCAACTGCAGAAATGAAAAACAAACCGAGTTATTGATGATCATAATGTAGAAATAATTCCAACAATCTTGATGTCCTCAGCAAGCCAGCTATCGGGTAAGTAAAAGATCAGATAAGGGAGACTGTCATATTAGTGAAACTGGAAATTTCATATATTTTATGAAAAGAAGAAGTGCATGAGACTGGAAGGAAAATGGAGAAGGCAACAGAATTTAAAAAATATATTTTTTTTTCACTTTTAGAACATAACAGGGCATTTCGTGCTGATGATCGCAATTTAGCAAACAACAGAAGTATAGTATTTTTAAATTCCAATTGATTTCATATCTACATGACAATCACAAAGTATGTCAGAACTAAATATATAAAAATCAATATAACTTAGGTTAGGAAAGGGTTGTAAAGAAGCTGTATTCGATCTCTTTATTTATTCAACGTGCAGGTCAAATATATCCCAAAGAATTAATCTGGAGAAAACTTAACATGCAATTAGTATACCAAAGACACCAATATAAAAACTTAACTTGAGAAACAGTTGAGGACTACACCAACTAAATTTAATGCACCAAGTGAATATTTAATCTTCCTGTACAGAATGATCCATGTTCAGCAGATGGAGCTTATAGTCATATAACAAACCAATGAGGCATTCCAAGATATAAAATGCCTTGACAAACTGGAAGAGTCTAACAAATACAGAGAAGATTTGTTAGCAACTAAACTAGCATAGATGGCTTTTCCAGTTGATAAATATGGAGCAGAAGGTTAAACCGTTAAGGAAGGAGAGCAGTTTAGAAAATTAGACCATTTGAATAATTCACCTGTTGTCTAAAATAACATGTTATGAAGTCTTGCTCTACACCCCACTCCTTGGCAATTTATTTCATGTGTCTGAGGCTTTTTGTTTGAAGAATAACTTTTCTGTTATTTGTGCAAAACCTACCAATAAGAAGTTTTTAACCATTTACCTGTGTTCCTTTTAAATTTATTTTAAAGTAACCGCTTTAATTAAAACAGCTTCATACTTTCTTTACCTCCCAATGGAAATCTGCCAAAAGTAATTTAAGGACCTGATTTTATTTATTTCATAATTAAATTTTGCTTGTAGCTATCAGCAAAGAAAATTAATAAGGCACAGAGTGATCCAATTGAAAATTACGATTCAGCAGCAAGACGATTCTTTGCCCGCAGAATCAGATGCAGTGTTTCCATTCCCATCTTGACTCCAATTGTTTCTAATCATTTCACATCTTGCTTTCTTAGACAGTGTAGCAGGCTGGCGTCACGAGTCCTCCCAATGGTATCACATGGCACATGGGGCTGTGGCCGTTGCCATAATGGTTTTTTTCTACAGTATTTCAGTTGGTTATTGCTAACGGTTGTATATTAGATGACAAAAAAGAAAGCAGAGTAAATGAAGATGGATGGTTCCTGACTTTTGCACTAATGATCCAACAGATCTTTGTATTTTACATGCATCTGCTCATTAGACTCATCATTAGGTGAAATTAATGCCACATCAAAAAAAAATAATCAAGGCTCATTAGAGATATTAGTGATGCTGAAAATTGTCGAAGCTAAAATGGTAAAAAACAACAAAGTGAACTTATAAAGTTAGAGAATGACAGACACATAAGCATGGTGAGTTTCTTACAGAGTCAAATTTAAATGGACATCAGAAGGAAGGAAGAGAGGATTATGTGGTCTTTAAAGCAGTTTTCTGCATTTTGCTAACTTCACAGTACTAAAATTAACTTCATATTAAAATCAAACTCTTACTTGTGACATTAACAGAAGACTAAATCTATCAATTGATTACAATATGTTCAGAATCCTGCTGCTCATCTACTTAACACACACTAAAAATCTGCTCATATCACTCCTGTCCTTTATGGTTTGCATTGGTTACCAGTCTTTTCAAGAATCAAATATAAAATGATTCTTCTCACTTTTAAAGCCCTCATTATCTGTCTGAGCTGCTGCTTCCTTACACTCCTGTCCATGCATTAAGATCCTCGGACGCTAACTTACTCACTGTACCTAAATAAAGGTTAGTAACTATGGGTGGCAGAGCTTTCAGTGTGATAACCCCTAAAATCTGGAATGCTCTTCCTCGCAGTCTCCGTGAAGAAAAATCTATTATTTATTTCAAACTCCTGTTAAAAACACATCTCTTCAATGAGTATTATTCATGTTCTTGTATATAATTGCTATTGTCTTCTTAATGTGTGTATCGAATTATAAAGTGTCATTGAGTGTATGAAATGTGCTACATGAATAAAACATCATTATTATTATTATCATTATTATTATTATTTTAAGAAGTCTGATGAAATATTGTTTACCAGATCACTTACAACTAAAAATGACTAATTGATAATGCAGTAGGAAAAAATCACATTTTCTAAATACAGTTTTTTATAGTCTTCTTTTTATAGTGACTACCATTGCCTAGGTCAGCGTTTCTCAACCTTTAAGTATTTGCGACCCGAGCTTTCATAACAGTTTTAATCGTGAACCCCCTAACGTTTTTTTGAAAGGAGCCCACTAATACCAATTTGTTCTTTTTTAATTAATGATATATCATAGATGCATATTTTATTATACCTACTTAACTTTTATTGACATTTATCTAACTCTATATTTAATTTTCTAGTATCAGAATGTAGTTTAAGTTAATTTGTTTTGGTTTCAATAGAGTATTTTTCATATTTTTGATTCTTGTTTTCTTTTTTTCACGTCTTCGCGCCCCCCTTTTTGTTACGTCGTGCCCCCTTAGGGGGGCCCGCCCCACAGTTTGAGAACCACTGTCCTAGGTCAAGAATGTGTAATTCTCCTATGTACTTTAAAAATATCCTGTGTGCTTGCTTTAGCTTCCTTTGGTCCAGTTTTGGGGTTTCTGAAGTGCTCAGTCATATACTGTTTTTTCAGTTATTCATAAAAATGATTGTGCCATTTTTGTTGCCATTTTTATTTTTAATGGGTGTTGTCACTCTCAGCCACAGTCTTGCAGTGTCAGTTACTTTGGAGGGCATCTCCAGAAAATTACGCAATTAATATCATCAATGTAGAAATCTGAAAAGCGGTGCATCAGACACATCTCTGAAGAAACTCCATTTTGTAGACATGTGTGTATTTCAATTGATTTTGTTATGATTGACGTTGTATTTCTTTTATTCCTGGGCTTCCCTTAAGCAAAAAAAAAATCTCACATATTGTGTTTTTTTCCCTTTCATAGAATCTTTCATAAACGTCTTTATTGTTTAAAGTCTTAGTTTAATAGTTGTTTAGTTTTTCACGTCCTATGAGATACCATTTTGCATGGTATTGGATGATGCCTTTTTGTGCGGTTCACAGTGCTTTGTTGCTGTGGTAATCCTTCCCATGATGCACTGCAATTGTGTGATGAAAATATCATCAATGTGAGATCTCATTGAGCCCCAGTTCTTTTCAGATTGGACTTACTTTAGCGATTCTTGTGATATTGTTTTGTTATTCCTGCCATTTGATTCTTAAATCTAAAATTTTGACTGTGATTTTTAATTAGTATTCTAGTGTCAACATTTGCTCAGATTTTGACTAATTTCTTTTGCCTGGTTCTTACTTATAACAGTTTTACTAACTGTCTGTGACAAGGCGTGCATTAGTCTTCCCGAGGGCATGAGGCCTTTACCAGTAAATTGCTGTGTGAAATGATCCACAAGGTTACAGGTACATGCAAGGAGAGAGTGATACCAGTACTAATTGAAGTATTGCATATTGGTGATGGTAACTGGTGGAAGCATGTGATATGGCTAGCATAATAGCTTTCTGCAGGCAGACAAGGCAGAGCAGTACAGCTACAGGTAGTTGTTCATTCTCTGGGGAGGCAGTATGTAATGGTATTGAGTTATGGCATATGGAGGAGTGTTAATACTCAGAGAGGACTCAAATAACAAGTCATGAGAAAAATTGAGCACCGAGTCATGAATCAGTGTCTGCCTGAGAATTTGATATCTGTACTGTTCTTTTTGTAATGGAAAGGGGAACCATCGGTGTGTGAGAAGGACCTACAGATGAGGAAAACACAGAAGTGCTCTGGGACTGGGCCTTTGTGAGAGCAGAGAACTTGAAGGTGTCATACTAGTCACAGGCAAAGCATTGGTATAGAGAAGATTAAATAAAGATTATGGAATGATTATGGAATAAAGATTATGGGCAGCACTTAGTGGCTGGGCCTCTAAATGTCCCTAAGCGATGAGACATGATCTGGATGAAGTTCTGTGTCATAAGGATTTCCAGTTCTGTAGTCCAAGTAGAGTTGTCATGAGAAGATGGTTATTAAGGTTCTTTTTAACATACAGGAGGATATCTGTCTAGACTTTTAAAAGGTATTTGGGACATTTTTTGTATGCACTCTTTTGTCAGCTGATACCACTGTGAACTAGATCTGAAGAGCACATTTTAGAGCACCATTTTGTATTAAAGATCCATTCTTTTTCATACTATAAAAAACAGTGTTGGAGTGTCTCTCGGTGTTTCACTGGGTCCCTGAGTCTTGAACTATATGATTCCCAAGGTGAATCATAAATCGTACTGGGCAAAGGGCACAGGGCTCCAGAAATTCTGATTCATGACCCTTTGCTTTTGTTTCCTTACAACGATTCTCTGATTAGTGTTTTGGTAGTGACAATCGATAAGACTGGTTTTGACTTTGGCTAATGTTAACGTTTCCTCTCCTAGTCATTCCCATGTCTCATTCAGCCTATCCTTTTGTAAAGTATAACAGCATGAAAGAATTCCTTTTATACTGTGTTGTAATCATCTCATCCATTTGGTTACTGCCTACAGTATGTGGAGTGTGCCATTTTCCTATGTTTTGTTGATTATTCTCTTGCTGACTGGTATCATGTTATGGACTGATTGGCTTGGACTTATTTGTATTACAAATCAACAAATATAAATATAAATACATATAAATCAATAAATCAACTTTTCCTTCCACATCCCAAAGACATGCATGTTAGGCTGATTGGTGATTGTAAGTCAATCCTTTCATAAGTATGCTGTGCAGTAGTCTATGGATTGGTGCCTCATTCAAGTTTAGCTCCTTCCTTACAAACAGTGATGATAGGACAGGCCCAAGCCTCCATTGACCCAAACAGGTTTATGAAAATATTTGTTTAGTAATTTGACACAGCAGGTATTCAGTTGGCAAAACTAAGAAACGGTGTCTATTACTCAATTATTTAGAACCACCAATGACAACACCACAATAATGCCAAGCTGCAGTACATTTATTTGTCATTACTGCTATGTAACCTTAACAAAGGCTTTGAATGTGTTAACAATGAAGTAATAGTTGAGCTATAATTAGCCCTTAAAGCCCCTCTTATTAAGTGGTGCCAGAAAACTATTTCAGAGAGAAGGCTACAGAAGACAATGTGGAATTGAAACAACCTGAAATTCAAAAGAATACTTAATGCCTTAATAGTACTAGTATTTTATACTTTATAAACATATTTTCTAAGTTAAGTTAAGTTAGGGTCTCTACACAACAATTATCCAAAGAAAATTATTCAATTTTAAACAAAATATCATGGCATGCATGGCTTATATGATTTTCAAGTTTTTGCTTTAATAAACTCAAAGGGCTCATAGACTTCAGACATAAACATACTGGTAATGCAGGCAGTTATTTTTTTTTAATAAACTGCTACCAACATCAGGGTATAATGTAAAGTCTATAGTAATTTGCAGTGAGATGTTTATAATAGGTTTAATTTTACTGAAAAATCACTTATCAGTAGTAAATTGTCCAGGGGTGCGTATTTTCCAGGAGTAAAACAGAACCAAAAGACAATAAAACATTTAAACCCTCTCAGCCTATTTATGAGAATTTAGGGATTTATAGCTGGTATTAGGAATACTCCATAAAGCTGTAATCATTAAACAGTCATACTATTCTCCAATTAACTGTGAAAACAAATCATGGCATATTTTAAAATCCATTTTCCACACCTACAATAATAAAATATTATTGATTAAGCAGAGAATAACACACAGTAGGTTACATGTCAATCTTTTTATTGTCACCCTTTAATAATCACATAAAGCAGACTACACTTTATTTATTTCTACTGTTTCCTTTATATTCCAGCCTTACCATCCTTTCACCATTTACATCTTTATCTCATATATATATATATATATATATAATAATAATAAAGAGCACATGGGGCGGCAGAGTGGTTAGTGCTGTGGTCTTACAGAAATGAAGATCTAGGTTTGGTTCACAGCTTGGTCACCATGAACTTTCTATGTTCTCCAATTTTTTTTATAAGTTTTCTTCAGTACTCTGGTTTTGTTTGATATTCAAAGGTTACACAGATGAATAGCTGTTAGTTATATATTGATCAGGTCTGAGTTACCATAGGCTAGTATGTAAGTTTCCTTGTGGAGAACTGTCATCTTGCCCAAGTTTGATCTCTGACATGTATCAATGGTGTACATATATTCTCTGGCTCCCAACCATAATGATTATTTTACCCAGAGAAAGCCAATACTGTCACAGGGAAAATGTACAAGCGGCACATATTGGGGTGCCAGAGTTGGTATTTGAACCCAGGACTTCAGAGTAGGGTGACTGGAAGAACACCAAAGGGCCAAAATATGCAAAAACAGAGAAATTTCTAAATGAGTAAACACAACAGAAAGATAAACAAGCAAACAAGGCAAGGACAAAATAAGAAAACCCACTGCATCTTTGAACCTAGCTATACAGGATTTTGATCAGAAAGGGTGGCCTATCTACCTGCTTACCAATGTAGCACAAAGTTGTCCTCAAGCTCATTTCTTTTGCTCCTCTATCTCTCTTGGACCTTAACCTCAGTGTACTTGGGTACTTCAGGTGGCTTGATACTTTTTCCAGTGGTGAGACAAGGCTTTTCAATTAGGGGGGCAAGATTGTTATTTGACCCTGTAATGCCCCTTGTGCCTGCAGTCTTGAGTGTTTTACTTTATCGATAATCATGTACTGAGGTGCAGTAGTACAATGAGGACCCAAACAACAAGGCTTGGTGCAAAAGTGCTCAACACATTTTATTACAAATTGGCATCGTTCAGAAAAAAAAAATTGTCCTAAAAAAAAAAAAGAAGAAAGGTGTCTTTTTGGAGGTTAAAATCAATCAAATACATAAATTAGTTAAAATCAAGTATATAAACACAGTTAAAATTAGATATTTTTTTCTTTTTTTGCTTCTTCAACCCTGTGCATCTCTCTCTCAATCCTGTCTTCTCTGCTTACCTTACTGGCCTGCTCAACAGACGGAGATGCCAGCTGTCTTTGGCTATTGTCCCCGCTATCATCCCTTGCCATACCTCTGCTAACTCATCCCACCACCATTCTTCGGAGTATGTGGTACAACCATCAAAGCAATAGGCCTCTCCTGCTCCTCTCCAGTTCTCAGCAGGAGTGACCCCACCCATGGAGCATTGTTCCACTTGCTTTGCATGGAACATTCCAACTACTATGCTTACTTTCATCTGCACCAGCACAACCTGGTTCTGGCATTCTTTCTTTGCTGTTCTCCCATGATTTTTTCTCCTCCACCTACTCTCAAACTTGTCATTCTTGGTTTCTCCCCAAGATCCACAGAGTCTCAGTGAGGGGACAACTACACTAAGTGCCTTTGTGAATGTGATGTGCAATAAGCCAGTTCCCTCAAGTTCTCTGTGCCTGCACAGATTTCCCCCCGCCAGGGCCGGATTTACACATTTCTACGCCCTAGGCCAACGCACATAATTCTGCACCCCTTCCCCCCACTCAAAAAGTTGATTTATAATTTTTAATTTAATATGTAATAGTTTATTTTTGAAACATATAAGCACTTAATACAATTTTTATAATCTTTGAAGCACATTATATTTTTATTTCAAAACTACACTACTACACTACTTATGAAATTGCATAACATTAACACCTACAAAAAAATTTCCATTGAATTTCTTCAAGTCGTCTTAAATGCCAACTAGAATTTCTTCCTTCGCGCTTTTGTTCATGAAAAGGTTTCAGTTGTTTCATTGAAGTCGAGTCCAACTTTCGGGCTTACGGCCCTGAGTAAACTAAACAGTATATAAGAATAGTAACAATATATTTTATGTACCTACTATCAGTAGATATGTAGAAGTCAAGCGATATGAGCATAATGAATCACTTGTAATCACTATTGTAACGCCAAATCTGGAATTTTCCTTTAACGTGGTTTCGCTGATTGTGTGAGAGAGAAATAGCAAATGCCTGTGACTGGGCAAGACAGCGCAAGCTGTAGAGATGGGCAACGTAAATGTACCGCTCAATTTATTTAATGTATATGGATGTAAATTTAAAAAATTTACCATTTTATATGGCCTTTTCAAAATAATACTAAAAAAAAATTGTAAATATTTGGTTGTTATTTCTTCTGTATATACGCTGCCCTGACTGCTGCACCCTAGGCTATGGCCTAGGTTGGCCTTATGGGAAATCCGACCCTGCCCCCCACATACTCGTACCTACCCTTACAGGGTCTGAGCTGCTCCTCAGCTTTTAAAATCATGCACTACCATAGACCGTGGACATGCTTCACCACATACCCTCCTCAAACCCAGCCGTCCTCACTCCCCATATTAATACTCCCCCAGTGCTCAACATATATTAATTCTAAGGGTTTAGCATACAATCAGAAAGATTTCTTTTTACTTCAGGACTTAGCATCTGGTTTTGAATCTACATAGACTGAGGGGGTGGGTTTCTTGAATGTTTCTTAAGAATGAAGGGCCTAAGTTAGTACCGTTAAATTGTGATGGGTCACTGACACTTTTGTTTTCTTCCCGTGCTGCACGTACATGTCTTGTTTGTTATTATAGCTTTCATCTGTATTATTTTCTAAGTTATTTGTTTGGTTGTTTTCTTCATCAGAAGATCATCTCCCTCCACCTTGTCACTTTGTTCTTTTCCGTGCACTTTCTCTGTCCTGTTTCAACAAGACTTTTTTCCCTGGTCTAGGTTCTGTCTTTTTTGTTTATTTTAAATGATCTGTCATGTATTTATATAATGCCAAATTAACATTTAGAGATATCTCAAAATGAATTTTAAGATATCTGGAAATGCATTTTAGATATCTTAAATTGAATTGCAGATATCTAAAAATGCATCTATTTTAAGATATCTAAAAACCATTTTATGATATCTCAAATAGATTTCAAGATATCTTGAAATGATATGCTGTACATTTTGAGATATCTGAAATGCATTTCAAGATATCTTAAATGCAATTCGAGATATCTTGAAATATGTTAATGTGCATTTTGAGATATCTCAAATACATTTCAAGATATCTTAAAGTACATCTGCAGGCATTTTCAGATATCTGAAATACATTTTCAGATATCTTAAAATAACTTCCTGCGTATTTAAAGATATCTCAAATACATTTTCAGATATCTTAAAATAACTTCCTGCGCATTTCGAGATATCTTAAATAACCTTAGAGATATCTCAAAATCACTTCCTGTAAAATTTCTTATACTTTCAATGGAACTTCCTGCCTATTTTAAGATATCTTGAAATGTATTTGAGATATCTTGAAATGTGCA